>JAQPPZ010002435.1:600000-776316 GCA_028583015.1 Wollemia nobilis
TCTTCCTACCAGCATTGTCTCTGATCGTGACTCACGCTTTGTGGGTCACTTTTGGCGATCACTTTGGAAGATTTTGGGAGTATCTCTTAACTTCTCTATTGCTTATCATCCTCAATCCGATGGGCAGACAGAGGTAGTTAATCGTACTCTAGTGCAGAGTTTGAGGATTTACCATCATTCCACTCCAGCCAAGTGGGACTTAAGCCTCACTCACATTGAGCACGCCTACAACAGGGCCGTCCACAGTTCTACCGGGCACTCTCCATTTGAAGTGTGTTTTGGTTTTCAACCACTTGCTCCTTATGAGTTACCTTTGTCTTTGCCTTCTTCAGCCACAATGCACATTCAGAAGGAACAAGACAAGGCCAACTCTTTTGTGCAGCATTTGCAGAGTCTTCAAGCCAAAGTGGTTCAAATTCTTCAGAAGACTCAGCAAAAGCAGAAACAACAGATGGACAAGCACCGCACTCCTCATTCCTTTCAAGTTGGTGACAAAGTATGGTTTCATCTTGACAAACGACGATTTGCAGATAAGGCACATAGCAAAATCAAGCCTCTTCGTTATGGGCCTTATACTATTCTTCAGAAAAATCTCTCGAGAATGCCTTTCTCCTGGATCTTCCAACTCATCTTGGCATTCATGATGTTGTCAATGTTGATCTTCTCAAACCATACTATGATTCCACATTGGAAACAGGTCCAACCATCATTCATCCAGTTGATGTGGTTCCTGATGCTCAGCTTCCGCTTGACGCCGATACAGTCTTTGATACGAAGACCCGACAAACACGCCAAGGTGCTTCTACTTCATATCTTGTGGCCCGACGAGGCCAATTTCCACATCAGGCTCGCTGGATTTCTGCTCACATTCTGTCCCGAGATTTTCCCTCTTTGTTAAAAGCATTGGAGTCCAATGCTTCTTTTGTTGGGACGAATGATGAGGAATCTTAGACCTAGGGGCTAATTATTTTTAGACCTAGGATATGTTCATTAGGACTTAGTATGCAAAATAATCAACGTGAGTTGTTTGTTTCCTCCGTTGAATGGTCTAGGTCTAGGTGTTTTTCTTTTCGACATTTTAGGGCTTTCATCTTTAGCCTTTCCTTGATTTTGTACGTAAATCCTTGGAGCAGTTGATGATTTCCAGGATTACGGTTTTATTTTTGGACTTATTTAAAGTCCTATGTTTTCAATAATATTTAGCTTCAATATTTCCATATCACCCACCTCCAAATTTATTTGATGAGAACCCATCCATCCATTATGCGGTGCAAGTGACATACAATACTTTTCCACCACCCTCGTTCGCATCCCTATCCCATTACATGGAAAATACTGAGCCTTCATCCTCATTTTCTTCTCCAATGCCTTCATCTCAAACCACTAGTATCATTGTACATATGACTACTGCTAGCATAGGAGAATATCTTGTATATAGTGTTGTGTTTATACCTCTAATTATAGAATCAATTAGAGATTTTGGTTACCCTAGTCCTATTCCCTTAACCATCGATGTTTTTATCTCCATGGGATCCTCCTCTAATTGCACAAATTTTATGGATGGGGGAACCAATTCATCATTAGACAAACCTCCTGATAAATAGCTTGAAGTGTTGTTTTTTGGCAACATCAATTTTTTGGATAACCCCTCATTCACCATGAGGTATTTTCAATGCTTTAATTGGTGAGGATGCGGTCTTGGCCACTATGAGCAAGGAACACACACTATTTTAGAGCCTCATTTTTAGCCCCTCAATATAAATTTGGTTTAGGATATAATCAAAATTCTCCAATTAGCCTCCTCAAAGATGATCTCTGATGCATTACCATTGGCCTCAAGGAAGATAATGATGATGAGTACATTGACCTTGAGTATGCTCACCAATCACCATATGACTATTTCCAAGTTTTCACTATTCATTCCATTCCACATGACACCTCAAAAGATGAATTTGACAAGCCATTTGAGGTAATTTTGATTACCTCTGATAGATATGAAGAAGAATCATCTTCCATTATCCCTATTATAGATGTAGATGATTTTTACCTACATTTTTTCCCCATTCTACTTTCCATATTTTCTATGCTCATCCAATTTGAGTTCCCTAATGCACTAATGCATCCCCAACCTCCACCATGGCCACCTCCACCCGATCCTTACCCACCCATTCTCAACCATCTTCCTCGTAAGCGTGTAAATCAAAACTCGACCTCCAATCCACAATCCCCTTCATTACCCCAAGTCAACATGATCTTCGTTGACTTATGCACACCCCTCCATAATCCAAATTATCTTGGACACCCCATCCTCATAGAAACCAGTCTCATTGAATTTGAGCATATATCATCCCCTTTGTCTATCTCTGTTTTCCTTCCTTTCGATCAATTGCTCAAAAAATCAAATGTTTACTTTCCTCCTTCCTCTTCTTCACCTTCCATTTATCACACTGAAGTTAGTGATACCACACCAACCCTCTCTAATAATGCATTAGATGACATTCACCTTATTCTCACCCCTCATCAGCTTGAGGAGGGTTTTGTTGGTCATGAATCTACCTAAGTGTAAAAATTATACGCCCTAAACCCGACCAACATTGAAAGGTCAAAGGAAAGTGATGTCCTTCGGGCAAATCTCTAGAGAGGGCTGGTTCCCATACTAATCTAACAATTGATGTAAAGGTTAGGGAGAGATATTAATAGAAAGATATGGGAAATATGGCTGTAAGCCATAAATATAAAGTAGGGATAAACTAGAAAAAACTAAATCAAGTTTTAATCAACATGTAACAGAAAGAAAAACACAGGAACCATTCATAGCTTGCAAATATGACTTCCAATAAACATTTCAACATTCACTTCTTTATGAGGAATTAAATTCAAATGCAAAATTTAAACTTATCTAACAAAGACCATGAACATAACATAAATGATAGGCAAAAAGTAATTGCATACACCACTGATCCAAGAACTAGAGCCAATAATATTTCAATTGATGCAAAAAATTAAACTCAAAGAGTTTTTGGTAGAGTGTCTATCCTCCTTTTTTACATCAAGTTTCTTAGTTTTTATAGAGGATTTCACCTCCAAAATTAAATGCTTATTAAATAAAATTTTGTCTAGTCAAAAATTGAACAACAACAATTCCTCCTTGGTACCAGCAATGAACAAATCAACAAACACATTAGGAAATATCAAACGATTTCATCACATGGCATATCAAGGATTTGGTAGAAATCATCGATCTGATTTCAATCTCTATGATGGTGCCTTGGAAATGAATATCCACTAAAGTGGTCAGTGCTTTGAAAAATAATAATATTACATTGGAATCAAGGACACAATACTTAAACTTAGTAGTTCTTCGATAGTGATCCTGAACATATCAATTGTATTGCCATAGGAATTGCATTTACCAGCTTCAATCCTTTCCCAAAGAAGATCTTCACTGAAAACATTGGGGTGATGGTGTTTGCTTATAAAATGAGGTTTCACTCAAAGTTATTCTCAAAATGGACCTTCATCATGATTTCACCCAAGTTGTGCCTGAAATGGGCTTTCGTCTAGACTTGCACTTGGAAAGTGATCTTGCCAACATTCTTGCCCGATACGTTCTCAAAAATATCTTTCACTAAAAAATTGTGTGAAATGAGAATTTTGCTCCAAAATTGGGCAAAAAAGAAGTTTTGATCTAATATTGGGTGAAATTGGAGTTTCACTCCAACATTACCTCTTTGCTACAACTTTTTCTAGGAGGAGTTTGCACTGCCAAATGTGGAGCTCATCTTGGATACACAATTTTATTGTGACTACTACATAGATTTTGTTGAGAAATGAAGTGAAAAAGAATTTCGCTATAAATGGGAGCAAAGCTGACAGCAAAGTGATTTCACTAGGGAAATGGCCAGGAAGTGATTTCGCCAACGAAGTGGCCAAGAAGTGATTTCGCCAACAAAATGGCTAGGAATTGATTTCATTATGATCTTGTCCGAAAAGGATTTTCACTACGCTTGGGGTGAAAAGACATTTTGTCGTGCATGGGGGAAAAAATAAATTTTGTTGGGCAAAATTTTAACAAAATTTTAATGTGGTAAAAATGCCAATATTTTTGGTAGCTCGTGGGGTATTTAGCTCTCCTGAATGCAATCAATCCTAGGCATTTGTTCATTGAGTGCAGATTTTTCACCACCAGTTGCATCTGATTACTAGCTGCTTGTACTAGCTTCTTATTGCTTTCTGAGATGCAAAGCTATAACTTCATACACCATAACTACTTCAGCCCAGGCATCCATAGTAATCTCCTCGCAAGCATTGATCGTATCCATAATGTATCAAAAAGTCTCAATCTACTTCAGATCAATAAAGTTGGCCCTCTGGCTGAGCTCCAAAAATATTGACTCAATGCGGGTAAATTTCCTCATTAATGACAACATGTACTCTTTGGTGATGGGCTCTTCTAAGTCATCAATTTTTTAAGCATCATCAGCGAAAAATAGCCCAAATCACATTCAAGTCCTTATTTACCATAATATTCCCTTGATCATCAACAAAATTGGGGAAACCATTAGCTTATATCGTATCAAAGTAAACCAATGAAATGCACCTCTCGTACTCAAATATCTAGTAGCTTTTGGGCTTCTTTAAGTAGGTCCCACTTGGAGAAAAAACTACGCAACATGATTTTGGCACTTGCCCAAGCACGGGCCATTTTTCTTAGTGGGAAAAATCTAAGATCAATTTGACCCATTACCTAAATATTCATTGCCATTTTTAATTTTGGCTCCATATTTTCTTTACAATACTCCACCACATATCTACCGTATGAAATGACCATCTGCACTTCCTGAAGGAACATGATAACTAACGTCACCCTTGTCACAATTATAGAACAATCAATCAACAACTGACTACAATCCTCCTTAATTTTCTCCTTTGTGAGGGTCACTGAATGCATCACCTTTGCTGCCAACTGATTCTGTAGATTCTAGAGCTAGTCCTACAAGGCTAATATCTATTATTGCGCTTCTTGTTGTATCACCTGATGTTGTTTGGCTGCCCGTTTATATCCCTCAATCTCGCCCTCCAATATTTTTAACTTCTACTACCATTATTGAGATTTAGACTACGTAGTGTCCAGTTGGGCCTTCTATGCTACCAAAGCATCTTCTAACTCTTCTATTTTTGCTTTGACTTGGAAGCAACAATCCTTGTAATGATCACCATGCAGGTATCACAAACTCATATCCACCTGTATATTTTCCATTTTCTTTGCAGCATCTATTTTTATGAGGTTCTCAGTGATGACCTGATATGAGTAATCCTTTGGTTTCATCTCTCCTTGAGGTTTCTAAACCTTAGGTACCATCCTCACAGTGTGCGCCTCCATAGCCTCTAGATCAAAAGTCATCCTTCTTTAATGGTTTCATCGGGGCCTATGCATCCTTTCGCTTGTAATTTTTTAACCAATGCGAGGAAATTTTCCACACTCTAGTGATATTCTCTACCATAGGGTGCTACGATAGCAACTCCATCCCGAAAGCTAGTGGCTCTTGTACTATAAAAATTGGGGAAAATGGGAAAAGGGCTTGTTGAGGGTTTGACTCCACATCAGGAGCAAAATTGGAAGATGCTATAGTTACGCTTACCTTGGGAGGGGCTTGCGTATATATATAAGTGATGGGATTGACAATTATGGAATATGGAATAGAGTACAATTGAAGGGAAAATGGATTCAAGGTGGATGCAAATGAACTAAAATAAAGAGAAATGGAGGGAATGGAGGAAACTAGGGGAGTGTTGGTGACCTGTGACTGTGAAGTGGAAAGGGGAATAAAAAAATGAGTACAATGAATGGAGGTAAAGTGGAGATGGGGAATTATGACAAAGAGGTAGTGGTCACCAAGTGATTATCAGTGAGAGAAGAAGAAAACAAATGCATACCTATGGGCTTTGACACCTTTTGAGCTGACAGTGAAGACTATTGCACTGCTGCATATTTCTCTTCCTCTAATTTTTCCTCCTCTACTTCTAGATCTACTATTATCACCATTGGACTTGATTGTCCCTACTGAGCCGAAGAGGGTATATCCTTAAAACTACTCTACTCAACCATAAGCAAATGAGGTGGCTTTGTGCTAAGTGTAGAAACTGCACCACTTATGGAATGGTACCCTTATACCCGTGCTCCTATTTCTGAGTGAAATTTGCTCCTCTGGAGATGATTTCTTCTCTTTTTCTTCTTATATAACTACCATTTATTCAACCGATTCCTCCTTTTATCTTACTACATATTCTTCCTTGTTAAGGTTTTGGATACTTTGAGATACCAGGTTAGAAAAAAAAGGGGCTGGTACTTTTCATAATGATCATCATAAATTCGCAAAAATACCTCATCCATAACGAACAAATAACTTGACCTGGGATTTCCTCGATGGACCCTCATGACCCACCAATTGGTGATATTTTCATCGGACCAATCATGCAACTTCACTTTCATTTTATTAAACAAACCAGAAGGAGGAACTTGCTCTAGATGATTTGTGGAATCATACTCGGCCTCCATCTCATAAAAATCATGCCAAGGAGCAACATCATCTTCTCAACATGCTATTCAAGGTTGCGCCCCTTGGTATTATTCATTTGCCACAAGATGTCTTCTTGGGGGTAGCAATAAAAATTCTTGGCCTTGATGGATCTCCAAAAAATATGCAAAGGATTATACTGCCATCGTAGAGGAAGCTCAATCAACCCATGGTCTTACAATGTTTCAACAATTATTTCATTTTTTCCACACTAAGTAACTCGAACATACCCTAACTAGAAAGGCATAGTGCATGTAGCTCTATTGCCCCTACCTGTCCCATATATATCATTTGTGAAATCACTCTTTTGGGCTACCTCTAGGGTGAAAATATGTTTGGAGGTAAAATATGGTAACAGAAAGGGCTTGCTAGTGAAGCCAAACATTCTGATGACCACTCCTTGCATCAACAAAAATATGTCACCTTTTTCCTTGTCTACCACCTCTACTTTCATGGCTCTTGGAACTCTATCGCATATCCTGTAAATCAAATCCAGGGTGAGCCCTAAAAACATTCGGTTAAAATTATAATAGGACTTATTTCTTGACAAAATTTGAGTCCATGAATACATTGGCAATGTTCTCCCTATTTCATTAGTCTTCCTTACTACAAAAGCAAAATGGGAATGCATGTGATAGAAAAAGTACCATACTAGAAGAGAGCAATGTCTAAAAGTGATGGCTTTCCCACTTTGCACCTTCTGCAACTGTGAGTGCATTCTTTGATCTATGAAATCCACCAAATCCAAGACAATCATATTTGTAGTCATTGTCATGGTAGTCAGGGCATAAAACTCCACCTGTGAAATACACTACACTAGTGATGCACCATTTATGCATTATGGAATCTGAAGACAATCCTACCATCCATGCTAGAATTGAATATAAGTCTAGGATATTGAAATACCCTAGTGGTGCTGGAAATTCTAGTAACTTCCCACAACATGGTGTCTTCAACAAATAGTTCTCAATAAACTATTGCATATGAATTATGGACTGGTACATTTCCTCCTGCTCTAGAATATTGAGTGTTTTAAACATGATGTCGGGTAAAGGTCTCGCACCACAAGTGAAGGCATCCCTAATAAAGCTAGCTAAAATACTAAACAACCTATCTCCTTGGGCATTTGAACAACTCTTATAGTAGGATTATAATATTGTGCAATCACCCATACCAGATCGGGATATGAGTACACGAGCATACACAAGTACCATAAGAGATGAGAATAGAACATTGTAGTGCAAGAAATATTGATGAATACTTTCTATAGAGTGAACTCAACATCCTGGAATAATTTCTCCATGCCCTTGTTCATGATTATGTAGTCACCGATATGTGCAAGGCGGTCGTAGTAAGGCACAAATTCAATTTCTTCCTCTTCCTCCCTAACTTTTCACCACTTCTTTTATGGATTAGTCTTCTTTTGATCTTTCTCCTTCTTATCTTCTAAGGTTCCCTTACCCATATTTGGCTTCCTTTGAGGAGATAGAAAATCATTTCAAACCTTGCAACAAACCACGATTTGTAGCAATTCTACAACCAAGTGCTTTACAAATTTTGAATTCTTTAGCTGAAACATTCACCCTTTTATAACTTTAAAACCACTCCCACTGAATTAAATGCCTATGGTGTGCCTACTAATTTTGGGGATACATCATGCTTTCTAATGATTGATCAGTTTCACCCACCTCTTCTCCAAGCTCTCTGATTGGCTCTTTTAATTTTTTAATTGTTTTTTCTTCTTGAGGGCTCAAATTGTTGTTAATGATTAATTATGGAAAATGTGCCTTACTATATTTTTACCTTTAACTACATGATGGGTGTATTTTTCCCAAAAATAATTTTACTACTTTTATGGGTGAAACATCATGCATTTTGGGAGTGTAGACACCAAAACAACACCTATCCGATTATGTGACTGCAAACACTGATCGCATTGACACACACAGCCCCAAGGGCAGCCCCCAGAGGTTAAACAGTGGTCC
This sequence comes from Wollemia nobilis, assembly GCA_028583015.1. Taxonomy (NCBI): domain Eukaryota; kingdom Viridiplantae; phylum Streptophyta; class Pinopsida; order Araucariales; family Araucariaceae; genus Wollemia; species Wollemia nobilis. Next base: position 608,564 of record JAQPPZ010002435.1, read on the forward strand.
TAACCACTCTCACAGTAGTTTTGGAAGGTCAGGAGTCAATTTGGCACCTTCAGGCACTCTGCTCCATACTCGTTCCACCCAGGGATGATTACAAACTTCTACTCGCCCCACCCAGGGACGATTAGCAGTATTCGCTCCAGGGTGGGGCGAATAGCAGGTTTGACGGGCAAAAAGTCAAATCTTGACAAATGGCAGCTCAGATCCGCCACTTAACTCTTCCTTCACTGCATGGGAGTGTGAGTGAGCATTTTTGAGCATTAGAGGCAGTTACAGGGGCAGTCATGGAGCCCCTAATCAGGGAGGAATCTTCTCCCCCTGGGAAGGCATGATTGCCAAGTGGCGCCTCTGCATGCTCATCCAAAGAGACCTCCAGGTCTATAAATTGGTGAGTTTTCTCACCACAAGATATACAGAGAAGGAGCATTTTGAGCAATGAAGTGCTGTCATTTTACTTCCACACACACCTTTTTGATTTGTGCCTTTCACATCCTTGATCTCTTTTGGAAGGGAGGTCATAGGGTGGTTATTGGAAGCGCAAATCTGGAACCCAAAACCTGACATTTGGCCACAATATCCTACCAAATTTTCTGAAAACACCCCACAAGAGGTTTTGGACCCATCCCAAGTGGATTGGTGCCGAAATCGGGCCCCAAACGGTGGGCGTCCTGCCCTCGGGCGCCCCCCACACTGCTGTAGTCCTAATCGCCCCGCCCGGAGCGATTAGAAATCTATGGTAGATTTCCTTTCTATTATTTTTGCATTTGATTCTATGCTTCTTAGATAGGTTGTCATTCAAATTTCACATCGTTTTGAGCATTTTTGATCATGTTTCTATTATTTCTCGCCTTTACTAACATGCAGGTAGCATCATCAAATTCCTGGTGATAGAGGCCAAATTGGGAAAATATGACCTTCTGGGTCTTCCCAAAATACCCCCAATTAGCTAACCCCCAACTTTGTAGGTGATTTGGAGCTTCCCGGATGTGACATTTGGGACAGTGCTTTTTGACGCTTTGTTGTAGGTCTATTCGTCCCGCCCCAGAGCGAATACAAATATGTGGTGAATTTTTTGACTGTTCCATTTGCAGTGTTTTCCTTGTGATGTTTTGATGCCCCTGTCAAATTTTTAGTTCATTTGGATCTATTTTAGTTATCATTTTATTTATATCTTGCATGCACTAATTGAAGGCGTGGGGATTGCATGTTTCATTTTATCTACAGGTGCTACTGACTATTTCCTGTTTCCTTGAACATAGGGTCTTAACATCAGAGGAGCAGCAAGGAGTCAAGACTCATCAACGCAAGTGGCGGTGATGTTTGGTCCGCCCACTTTACATGTGGGCACGCGGAAGAAGGAATGGCATCCATTGATGTGACAAGAACACATTTTTAACGCTCCTAGCCCCTGAAAAGGGAGGAGACGAATTGTAACCGAGTTCTGAAGCATATTAATAAAAGGGTTGTCTTCCATATTGGCTTTCTATTTGGTTTTGATTCGTTTATGCTTCTCTCCTTTCATGCACTTTCAATTCATAGGATTTAGCGTTATCTTTTGTTTCGTTTGAATCGCATCTTGGCTTTTCCTTTTTGTTTTCGTATCCTCATGCTTTCAGTGGTGATCACGGTGGGACCTTGTCCTCTATTTTTAAGATCAGAAATCTGATCAAAACTTGATTGTTTTTGCTTGCAGGTACCGAGTTTTCAAACGCTGGACTGTTGTTCGTTCCAGCCTGTGGTGAATACAGAGCTGGAATTCGTCTTACCCAGGGACGAATGGGCATTTGCCCCACCCTGTGATGAATACAATCCTGTTATTCATCCCACCCAGGGATGAATAGCTCTCTATGCAGTTTCAGGATAGAAACTCAGAACCAACAGATTTGGGCAGAGAAGAGGTAGGGGTCCTGAACTCTTTCTGTCATTTTTTGTTTCTTGTTTTCTATTTTTCTGGTTATTTGCTTGCTTAGGAAAAGTTGTACTGCATGTTTATTTTCTTTCATGCAAAATAAAAAGAACCCCACACATCACGTGGCAATTTAAACACCAAGGAGCTGGTCGTAAAACCCTAGCCCTTGATCAAGACCAACGGTGGATTTCATCACCACCTTGGCTTGAATTTTTGCATTCATAACCCCGATCGCTACTATTGCTAGACGTAAATCCTGACGAAAGCTGACCGAGTGTAGCTGGGGTGATTCCCAGTGCATGAGGATAAGTCTTCTATGGTAGGTGTCAAAAATAGGGTGATTCCCCTTTCGTACCGCCTACGTTCCACGTACCATCTACTCTCACGTACCAACAGTTTCCCTCACGTAAGGGCGGGTATATAGAGAGGTTGGTATATCGGCCTGGCAATGGTATATCGAAGGGGCGACCATTTTTGGGAGTCATAAGAGCCATCATATTGCATTTAAACGTTCTTTACAAAAGCTTTCAAAACAAAAATCAAAACACACTAAACCAGGTTTAGGGCACACCTTTAATCTTTAAACGAGATAATCATTGCTTTGTGTGTGTGATATTTTCTGTTTAGTGTAGCATAAAAATCATAAAAAGAAATAAAAATCTACGCATCTTGTAGGAAAAAACCACCATGGTGTACACCCGTAGCCAAGCCCAATCACGGGCAGGAGCTGCGGAGAGTGTACAAGGGGGCACAAGTCACCTCCGCTATAGCCCCAAGGACTTGGTCATACCACCTTGGCGGCCTGACCCACAAGAGAGTCCACATCATGCCATTTCAGAATGGGACTATAGAGGCACCCCTTTGAGGGACACGCCCGTCCATCATAGACCCTTTCAGGAGGAGTCCTTACACGTGGCACTCAATATAAATGGGAAGGCTCCCTTAGAAGCTCGGTATGAGTGGCCACCACATGATGAAGTGCTAGAAAAACATAGGGTCCATGAGGAGAGGCCACATGATTATGTCATCCCTCCTTTACCCCCCATCACTATTAGGAATAATAAGCCAAATCCAGAGCACAAGGCTCTTCAAACAGGGTGAGCCAACTCTGCCCGCCCCTTTCACATATACGAAAGGGAGCATGAGGAAGACCATTACATTCCTCAAGAGCAATACACAACATGGGAGCAATGCACCTCCGCACCTGCTATCTACCAGAATCACCTACCGAGGCCAGAGCCTCGAGTGAATGCCGCCAACCTCGATAGAGGGAAGCGACCTATAGAGATCTCGGATCATCGTGACCGAGATAAATGCGTAGGAGAGGCATCTAGGCCTCCTAGACTCAAGATGGCAGAACAAATTGACCTGGCAGTCGCCAGACATGCCGCCCGCCAAGCGTAGATCACGCAGCTTGAGCAAGATCAACAATAGCTAGAGCATCTATATCGCCTTAGCAAAGAGCGCATTCGGTGCCAAACAGATGAGCTGCTCCATAACACGGTGCCTGAGAGGGTTCCAACCCCTCGCACCCAAAGAGCAGAACCATATGAGAGGCGCAACCCCTTGGTGCGAGACAGGTCCCCATGACCTTACCAAGTGCTGCCTCCGAGACCTCCTAGACCTGAGCGGGAGGCCACTCCCAGGAACAACGATGGGCACCCCCATGGGAACCCACCCATGGTTATAGGTCTCATCCAGAAACTCCTCAAGAAGCCTATGAGGAGTATGAGCAAGAAGAAGAGCGGGCCGAAATGCCCTACCAAGGTGGAGGGGCTGCTATCCGGCCACCCCTCCATAGGCCTCAAGTTTCCCACAACCCACAACGGGAGCAAACTAAAGAGGAAGAGATTAAATCTTTCGATGCATATAAAGTGTTGCTAGAGCATTTGGAGTCTATGGAGACCAAGACTTATGGGCCCCAAAATCCCACTTTATGCCAACTCCGTAGTCATCCTGTGCATCCATCAATGCCAGCACCCCTTACCCTGAACACTTTAAGCTACCTCAGTTGGCAATCTTTAGAGGTGAGGAGGATGCCCAAGAGCATGTGACTAGATTCCTGAGCCAATGCTTTGGCATTCAGGATAATGATGCTTTGCTATTAAGAACATTCATCACCATGTTCGTAGGCCCTACCTCGGATTGGTTCACTCAATTGCCAAAGCACAACATTAGTAACTTAGATCAGCTAGTGGATGCGTTCCTCGAATGCTTCACCTTCAACACCAAGAAGAAGGCATCACTAAGTGACCTAGCCAGCCTCAAGAAGTATGAGGAAGAAACCATGGTGGCCTATGGGAATCGGTGGAGGACTTTGCTTTCCAAGCTACCCTACCTCCCTCCTATGTTCGACCTCACCCAAATGTTCTCAAAGAGCTGTTTGAGATCGATCTCTATGCTATTGTAGCTACAGCAATATGCCACTTTAGAGGAAGCTCTAGCGCAAGCCAGAATCATTGAAGAGATCAAGATTCAGGATGGTGAGATAGCCAAGCCAAAGAAGAAAGAATGGTCTAAGAACACCAAAATAGGGACCACGCAACAGAAACCCGTTACGGTCAATCAAGTTGCTATAAATGTCCCTAAGCCTGCACAAGCAACATAACCCCAAAAGGCTAACTATCAAGCGGTGCCTCTTAATAGTTATGATAGAGAAAATTAGAGGCAAGAACAAAATCAGCAGCGTCACCCTAGGCGACAATTCACACCTTACACAGAGTCCAGAGACTCCCTGTTTGACCGCTTGTCAGCGGCAAACTTGATTAACCTGCCCGAGATTCAACCCATAGACCCCAATGCACCAAAACCTAAGGGCTACAAGGAAGACTTGTACTACAGGTTCCACATATGGAAGGGACATGACCTTAATGCATGTTGGAAGTTTAAAGGCTTGGTGCAAGACCTAATAGATAACAAGACATTAGCGGTAGATAATCCCGTGGCACCAAGCAATCAACAAATGGAGGTCTTCAAAGACCCCTTGCCTACCCATGATGCATAGGCAAAGACCCTACAAGTCAATGAGGTCACACAGAACTGCCCCATGCAAGGGTATGTAGGGATGATCAGTATAGTGACTCGAAACAGGAGGTACCCGAGCACAACTGCTCCCATGATAGTTGCAAGAGAGGTGCCAACAATGTCACAACCGCAACAACACCTTGCACCACCTCCTCCGCCTAGACCAATGGCCACAATTCAGACCAAACTCACCCAGAGTTTGAGGACCACGTCGGCTAGGCTCTCCATCTACGAGCTCATACAACAATCAACGCCCCATCGGGAGGCTCTAATGGAGATACTAAAAGCCATCGAGTTGCAGCCCCATGAAGCAAACTCCTTCAACAACTTCATGGGACATGTCAAATGATGCACTGAGCCAGTCATCACCTTTCGAGAAGACGAATTGAAATCAGTGGTTGGTGACATGGCGGATCCACCCTTGCACGTCATCGCATGGGTCAACGGGATTTCGTACAAAAGGGTATTGGTGGACACTGGCTCATCCAGTAATATCATTACAACAACGGCCTTGAAGCACCTCAAGTTGCCCGCATCTCACATAGTGGCCTCCACCTATACGCTGCGAGCATTCAATGATGCAATATGCTCGATAGTTGGCACAATTGTCCTACCCATCCAAGTGGGACAAAAGACTATACCTACATTGTGCCACATCTTGGAAGGTGAGATGGCCTATAACATCTTGTTGGGTCGGCCATGGATCAGGGACATGAAGTGTGTCCCTTCGATAGCTCATCAATGCTTAAAGTATACATTCGAAGGGCAGGTGCATGTAGTCTCGACGGACTTGGAACCCTTCAAGTATTGCAATGCGGTGCAGCTGATGCCGCAATCGACCCTTCCATCAATGCATTTGGATTTTTAGTTGAATCCATCTAAACAGGGTCCGATTCCGTAGGCATCCCCATTGACAAGTCCATCAAAACCCCAGCCGGGTCCATCTTCATCATCTGGTCCTTCACCAATGATGCCACCTATGGTGGCCACACAGAAGGACAAGGGGAAGAAACCTCTGGAAGAGGCACAACCTCTGGAAGAGGTACAACCATCAGTATCAACCATAACTACTGAGGAGATGCCTAGCAGAATGGAAGTCGAGGCTCCTAGTTCACCCGACATGGAGTGGACTCAGGAAGAACTTTCGTTCCCTCCCCCTCAACCGCCAACAATCACTGTTGAAATGGCCAATACGGGCCTGGGGGAGTACCTGGTGTGGAACATTGTAGCAACGCCCGCACTTGAGTCCATGCAGGACATGGGGAGACCTCGTCTCCCCATAGGCACTATTGTTCCTCTAGGCTACCCGCCAAACCAGACAAACTTTGTGTATGGGGGCCTTGATCATGGTATTGAACCTTGCATGCAAGAGGACGAAGATGAAGAGCCTTTTACTGAAGATGTCAATTATTTGTCCAACCCAGATTTCGCTTTGAGATATCTTGGCCAATGCAATTGGCATGGATATGGGTTAGGCAGATATGAGCAAGGAGTGCGTGTTCTTTGCCAACCAAGATACCAAATGCCATACGACAAATCAGGGGTAGGGTTCAACCACCCCCTACCCTTGGACATCTTGGTAGAGAACATGCAAGGCCTAGGGATAGGCAACAAGGGGGGATTGGCATTAGATCCATATGCCAACCCTAACACAACATATACACTAGGGGATTATCTCCCATTATTGACAACCAACCTTGTTGACCTCAACAACCCTTTCCCTTCGCTCGAGAGAGGAGAAAGTTCGAGGACTCACCTACAAGAGGGGTATAGACAAGGTCAGGAAGGATCTTCAGAAGATGAGTCAGAATATGAGGTAGCACCATGGGACCCCTTCGAATCAGATAGCAATCACTCACAAGTGACCCCCATGGATGATTATCAAGAAAGCCTCTTGGCAATGTTCCCTTTGGATGCTCCAATCGAGCAAGTGCCACATCAAGAAAATCAGGCCCCACCGTAGAGAGCGGAACAACCCCAATGGGGCCAGATCAATTTGCTCGAGCAAGACGAGCCTCTAATGTCGCAAACAGTTGTTGGAACCAACGAAGGCCTTTGGATCTCCGACAGTGATTATGAAGATGAAACTAAGATGGCATATCTCAATCACATGTGGCAGATGCAGCAACAATACCCCTTGGAGATTGATGACATATTTGAACAACTAAACATAAGGTCGGGGCATGAGTGGCACATAAACCCAACGTAGTGGGACCAAGTGTTGAATCCGCCACTTTGGGCATACGGAGAGCACCTACCGCCCAGAGACCCTATAGCGATATCAGTGTCGAGGGCAGACCCTATCTTCCTATCCGCACATAGGGCCGATCCATTCATGCCAATACCTCCAGAGCCAGATCCGGAGCACAAAGAACATCCAGAATGTTCGAGTCATCACACCCATGGTAATGGAGACCAAAATCATTTCATCAACATGATCTCCATTGACTTAACCGCCCCCATCCACAATCCGACCGATCCAACATAGTCATTGTATTTAGACATAGATGCCATAGACTGGGATCGCGTCAATTCACCACCATCCCCATCAGAGTACTGGCCTTTCGATGAGATGCTTCATTTCACCCCAGGGCCAACTCAAGATATCTTCCATGCTAAAGAGGGACCCGAGGTTCCTAACGATGATCTAAACTCAACAAATGATATCCACTTGATCCCAACTCCACACCAGTTGGAGGACGGATCCCACATGTCGATCGAGGAGACGACTAACGTAGACATCGGCTCGGATCCAATGAATCCATAGATTATCAAGTTGGGGGTAAGTCTATCCCTCGAAGAGCAAGCCGACTACATTGCCCTTCTCAAAGAGAAGAAGGAGGTTTTTGCATGGTCCTACAAAGACATGTCGAGGCTAGATCCGTAGCTAGTCATGCATAATCTAACGCTTGATCCGACAGTCAAGCCAGTTAAGCAAAAACTATGTAAGATGCACCCAACAGTGGCCTTAATGGTCAAAGATGAATTACAAAAGTTGTTGGATGCACAGTTTGTCATCTGCATGGATTACCCACCATGGTTGTCCAACATGGTGCCCATCAAAAATCTTGATGGGAGGATTCGCATATGCACTAATTTTTGAGATCTAAACAAAGCGAGTCCTAAGGATGATTTCCCCTTGTCGAGCATCGATGCATTGGTAGATGCTACAGTGGGCCACGAAATGCTTTCCCTCATGGATGGTTTCTCGAGATATAATCAGATTCGTATCAATCTCGAGGACCAACTAAAAATGGCGTTCACAATGCCTTGGGGGACATTTTGCTATAAGGTCATGCCTTTTGGCCTTAAAAATGTTGGTGCCACCTACCAACGTGCCATGACGTACATCTTCCATGATCACATGCATAAAACTTTGGAAGATTACATGGATGATTTGTTGGCCAAATCTCTTTTGTGCCCAGATCATCTCGATGACTTAAGCAAGATCCTCGATCGCCTCATGGAACATAAAGTCGAATCGAATCCCAAGAAGTGCGTATTTGGCATCACATCTGGAAAACTCTTGGGTTTCATAGTCTCAAAATGAGGCATCGAGGTGGACCCAAACAAAGTCAAGGCAATCCTTGAAATGCTTCCCCCAACTACCATCAAGCAGCTCGAAGCCTGCAGGGAAAGGTCACGTCAATCAAGCGCTTCATAGCACAGCTATCTGACAAGTGCCGACCCATGAATAAATTATTGCACAAGGGGGTAGCATTTCACTGGGATGACGAGTGCCAGTCAGCCTTTGATGACATTAAACAATACTTGGCTTTGTCACCAGTATTGGCACCACCTAGACCAGGAGTGTCATTCTACTTATACATCTCAACTATTGAGGTGGCACTGGGCGCCATGCTAGCCCAGAAAAATGAACTGCACAAAGAACAGGCTACTTACTACCTTAGCCGCACCCTGGTCAGTTATGAACTTAACTATGCATACGTCGAGAAGCTCTGCTTGGCAGTGGTGTTTGCTACCAAAAAGCTATGCCATTACATGCTGAGCAACACGACGTATGTTGTGTCTAAGGAGAATCCATTGCGATACATGATGAGTCGTACTTATCATAGTAGCCGCACGGTGAAATGGATCATGTTGTTGATGGAGTTTGACATAGAGTTTATTGGACAGAAATCCATCAAAGGTCAAGTCATAGCCGATCAACTAGCAGAGGCTCCCCTCGAAGACGATCAACCTCTGGTCATAGAACTACCCGATGATGGGGTCTTCCATGTCTCAGAATCGCCAGATTCTGATGAGCCTGAGTCACAGGCCGACATAACCCTATTTTTTGATGGTTCTAAATGTGAGCAAGGGGGTGGCACGAGAATTGTATTCTTCACACCACAAGGGGCTCCAATGCCTCTGTCATTTAAATTAGACTTCCCATGCACCAACAACAATGCAGAATACGAAGCCTTGCTCATAGGTCTTCAGACAACAATCACCATGAACATCAAACGATTGAACATCTTTGGTGATTCACTGTTAATTGTCAACCAAGTCAAAGGGGTATTCCAATGTAAATGCCCAGTTCTGCAGGCCTACAAAGCCCTTGTGGACAAATTCCTGGCAAATCTTGAATGGTACGACATCGAGGCACTCCCTCGGTCATCGAATCATTTTGTGGACACTATGGCCTCCTTGGGGTCACTAATCCCGCAAGACATTTCTGGTGATATGACAACCATTCAAGTCAAAACACTATCGCAATCAATGATGGAGCATGAAAGCTCTGACTTAACGCCAGGAATCCACTTGATCCAGATTGAACCATCCCCGAACAAGTTCTCTCGAATCCATGATTGTCTGAATCATGCCAACTGGGGGTCCTTGTTCTCCCCTACTCCCCTTAATAGCAACACAACGCTATTCTTACAAGTTCTTTCCCGCTCAGCTTTTGCTAGGGATGAACTTCAAGAGGGATTGGCTATTCATACTATCGAGGTTTTCGATCAGCAGGATTGGTATACACCCATAAGGGACTACCTCAAGTTAGGTAACCTCCCGCTTGGATTGACGCATGCCACAAAATGAGCATTCAAACAGAAAGTGGCAAAGCATGTCTTGTTAGGAGACATTTTGTACCATCGGAGCTACGAAGGAATCCTCCTTCATTGCTTGGACCAGCAGGAGTCCACTTGGGTGATCACCCAAGCGCACGATGGTACATGCGATGGCCACTTCAGTGGTATGGCCATCGCAAAGCGCATTCTCTGCATGGGCTATTACTGGCCATATTTAGAGTGAGATTGTTGCGCATATGTAAGGAAGTGCATGAAGTGTCAACACCATGCCAATTTGACACACGTACCTTCTCAGGCCTTGCAACCGATCCAATCGGCTTGGCCATTTTCATAGTGGGGCTTAGATCTAATCGAAAAGATCTCCCCTACATCATCAAGCCATCACACGTTTATCATAACGGCCATAGAGTACTTCACCAAATGGGTGGAAGCAATTCCGCTTACCTCTACGACTAGAACCCACATTTTAGAGTTCATTTTACATAATATCATATGTCATTTTGGTATTCCATCCAAAAGCTCCAAGGATTCCCACAATCGCTTGGTCAACCCCAAAATGCCCCAAAGGTGCCCATTACCCCTTTGGTCAAACCAAAAGCTCCAAGGATTCCCGTAATCACTTGGTCAACCCCAAAATGCCCCAAAGGTGCCCATTACCCCTTTGGTCAAACCAAAAGCTCCAAGGATTCCCACAATCACTTGGTCCAATCCCAAAATGCCCCAAAGGTGCCCATTACCCCTTTGGTCAAGACAAAAAGCTCCAAGGATTCCCACAATCGCTTGGTCAAAAATAAGAAAATTCAAAAACAATAAAATCATCAAAAATAACAAAATTTGCATCTCATTTCCATGCATGCTCAAAATCATCACAACAATAAAGAGCTCTTTTTGCATCTCATCTTCATACTCACACAAATAAATCCATCAAAAACACAAAAATAATAGCTGCATTAAGCATCACATCCATACATTACATATTTGTGGTCATAAAGGTCAAAAGGCACCATAGACTGTAATTACTTGGCAAAACCATCATTTTCCATATTTCTCCATTCTATAAACAGTCCAGCAAAAATAAACGCCATTCACATCTTTTCCGCCATATCCTAGTCGGTTGTCTTCTAATGTATCAAGAGTTTTGGTCATTCCGCTATCATTAGCTTTCTAGCCACATACTGTACAAAGTCAGATAGATTTTACAAAGGTAGAGTTCTACTTGGATCACACCTTGTTACGAAGCATCCCACCACAAGTTAAAACAAATAAAAAAATTCCCAAGTTGTGTGAACGAAAGATGAAACCTGCAAAGCAATCCAGGTCACCATAAGCGAAACGGCTATCTTGCTCATCCCCCTGTGCGAATGACCCCAAGAATGCTGAGAGTTGGCAAAAGGACAAGCATCTTCCCTACCCAATTCCCCAAGAATCCCAAGTTCTCAAAAAGTTGCAAAACATCACCAATTTGCAAAAGTCAAAACTTCAAAAATGTGACATCACAACCAAAGTGCATACATCAAAAAGCACATACAATAGTGATTCTCATCACTCAATATTCAAAATCCCTTGCTCAAAAGAAAATATAACAAAAATAAACAATGATTTTTATCACTACAAAAGAGCAAGTATCCCAATACAATTGAAGAAAAGAAGGGAGTCGAACTTGAATCCCTGGAACTCTCAACATTCAGAAGGTCATGAAGTAAACCTCAGTACCGGTTTGGTGGATAGCCTATCGGTCACTGGTGGTAAACCTCCCGCATGACGATATATCTATCACATCAACTTGTGTACAGATCAATGTTTGCATGTGGATGAGCTAGCTTATGGTATCCTAGATAGCACCGCAAATTAATCTGACTAAATACAACAAAGGAGTTAGTGGAGCTAATTAGGTGATCCTCAGTACAGGTTTGGTTGACAGCCTATCTGGCATTGGCGGTATCCTGACAAATACCACATAAACGAACTCAATTGCACACATAGGGATGTGAAATAACTTGGTCAAAGACAAGTCCGATTCATACCTTGTCCAAAAGTCTTGTAAGATAAAAATATAGTGTTGGCTAGTTAGTTAAAACATCTGAGTCTCAGAAAACCCTAACAACATTCTAAACCAACTGTGCAATCTTTCATCCTTGAATTGCCATCAGAAAATACAAAAATAGCATGTATACATAAAAAGTCATTTACCACAGCAATCGCCTAAGACAAAAAGCCATAAGTTCTAAAATAGTCTATGGTGCCACCACCAAAAATCACAAATTTAATTCATCCATTCCATTTGCATATCATAAAAATTAGAAACATTTGCATTCATCATAACATATGCATCCATCACCATAAATTAACATGCATACATACACTTTCAACAATCATAGTGAATAACATCAAATGCCGACACGTGTATAAACAAAATAAAGTCATCTATATATATATCATCAAAAATGCCCGTAGGCTACAATAACCGGTCCTCTGACCCCGCAAAAAGCCAAAAGCTCAAAAACCCCAAGCCTAGGGCATCGGCCACCATGATCACGTAGGATCGGTGCGACGGGAACTACCCCCATGGTGTGGGTCCTATGGGACCCCTCAGGGCGGCTGCTGCTAGCCCTCGCATCACGCCTACTAGTGCCCCCCTCATCCAATCGCCTATGATGAGATGATGTTGACTGCTCAGTATCCTCCCCTCATCCGACGTAAAGACCCACCTCTAAGCAGTATCCGCCCCCGAGGTGGATAATCTCTCCCTCCAAATCCATCCAGTTACAAAACCACTCCACCTACCACCGATGGTACAAAGCTACTACATCATCGCACTGTGCCAATGCCTTCTCCTTCTCGCTAGGAGATCCATCTCCTGCAGCATCGTATCCCCTCCCATCGATGATACATCGCAAATGCATTCTCCTACTCCACTAGCTACGTTCATAGGAGATCCCTCTCCCGTAGTGCATCCCCAAGATCCTCATCCCACCTCTAGAGTAGCCCCACCAATCTGCATTCTCAACACAACCCTACCTCCGTGTCCTCCAAACCTGCCTAAGGCATTGGCATCTCTAGCATAACAACTACTCTGGCTCCCACTACTCTAGACTCCTCCATCTCTATTATAAACCCCAAAATCCCCCAAAATCATCCACCTCTACCATGTCCGCATCCTCGAGTAGAACCCCCACCCTCTCTGATGCCTCTACACTCATCACCCCTCCACCTCTACACATCCTAGAGGCCCCTCGCCTCACCACAATCACAAGGTCCACCATTGGTCATACTCCATGGTAGTCCCGACATCGTCCATGTCCGGACGTCAATCATATATCTAAATCCTCACCCAAGGCACAATGACTGGCCAGACTAGAGTCCTCTCATCCCCCGAGCATCGATAGACCACGGGCTCACCAGGAAACCCCTAGCACACCCCAAACTATCATGTCACCCAACCATAAGGGAAGAACTCCTACTCCATCCCATGACACCCAATCAAGCCACCCCCCCTAAACCCTCGAGCCACTCTCTAGCCTCGCAGTGGAATCCCGATAGGGGACCAACACCTCCCCAGAGCAAGCCAAGCGAAGGCATCATCATAGTGCCCTACGACACCTTCCCATCATCGACTCTATCCCTACTCCTCAGACCACCACCACAGAGCCACATAACCTATATCCCTATCCACCATCTCCACCCGAGTCATCCACGACAACCCCACCGACCTCTCCATCACTATGTGCTGCCAAGCCCAACACTACAACAACAAGCTTCACCCAATACCCTTTCACCTTCGAAGACCTCGTACAACTCATCATAGAGTTATGCCAAAGTGTCTGACCCCATATCATAATAATAGGTGCATTCATGGGACACTCGACCAACCTGAATACCACCTCCAGCAGGTTCCATGGGAACCTCACACCCGAAGAGTCAGGTAGTAGCATGTTGGAAATGAGGCCCATCAGTACTACATGCCTCACTCCCAACATGCCCCTCTCAAGCCACCACCATACCAGAATACCACCAATCTAGCAGTCGCCCTCTACCCTCTCCACTGGGCTATCCACACCCACCTCCTCCCCATGCCCAAAGCAACGTGTCAACACTATTGTCCGCTGATCCCGTGGCGTCGTCCTGATCGAAAATCCATCTATCAAGATCCACAGAATCCGATAGACATCCTCCAAAGTAACTGTCATCTCCCCTATTGGGAGATGGAAGGTATTAGTCCGAGGATCCCACAAGTTGATCAGGGCCATCAGATAAGCCCGATCCCCGACCACCGGCTCCAGCCGAGTCACCTGCTTGAGCCCAAGGGCTTCAAGCCACTCCCAGTCAGCCAAAGTCAGTGCCTCCCATGCTTCAGTGAAAACTGTCGGCACACGATACCGGCTCTTCACAATATGCAAAAGAAAACAAGACAAAAACATTAAAAAAAACATGATAAACTGTACAACAAACATGAATATACAACAATGCACAAAACAATGTACAGCTAAAAATAGCTAAATAACGAACAACAAAAATCACAAAAATTCAACAAAGAAATGATTTTTCAGTTCCTAGGGTTTTTAAATCTAAGTCTAAACTGATAAATTAACCCACAACAAACAAAAAATGCAAAAACAATTTTTTAGTCCCTAGGGTTTTTAACTCTAAATTCAACTGAAACATTAAAAACACCAAAAACAGTTCAAAGCAACGTTTGTCAGTCCTAGGGTTTTTAACTCTACGTCTACACTGATAAATTCAAAACAAACAAAACAATTCAAAAAATAATTTGTCCATTCTAGGGTTTTTAACTCATAATTAAAAAAATAATTTGTCAATTCTAGGGTTTTTAACTCTACACTGATAAATTAAAAACAAACAAAAAAATAACTAGGGTTGAGCTACGTTTTTAAAGCTCAGTTTTACCCTACGTTTCTAACCTAAGTTTTGATCTTTGTTTAACTAGGGTTAACCTAGGTTTTAAGCTAAGTTTTGATTTTTTGTTACACTAGGGTTTCTTTTAGTTTATCACAAATGCCAAATCCACATGGTTTCCACTAGGGTTTCAACCTAAGTTTTAATGAAGCCATACAACTAAAAGTCACACATCACAACACACATTTAACTAGGGTTTTCATTTTACTTGGAAAAAACAAAATACAAAAGGAACAAACAACTAAATTGCGGTTTTCAAACTGTAACAAACAATGCAAAAAATAATAATAATAAAGAGGAAGAGCACTCACCGGTCTCGCTTCAGCTCCACCGCTCGATCCGGTTCATGCACTCATGGTGGCGGGAAGAATTCGGCAGTGCTTCGCTTCGCAGAATCAACCTCCTCCTCCTCAGAGCTCCAAATCGCCAGAAAATTTGAATGCAAATGAGCCCAAACCCTAGTTTTGGCCCTTAAATAGGCTTTTAGGCCTGTAATCGTTCCTCCCTAGGATGAGTGCTCTAGTTAGCGCTCATCCCTCCCTGGGATGATTACTAAACTGGTATTCGTCCCACCCAGGAATGAATACAGAGCAAAAATTTCAAAAAATAGCAAAAACTGCACAAAAATGCACCAAAACAAGCAATAAAATTGCCCGATGAGAGTGCCTTTGCACTTGACATTTCGGGCATGCAAAATAGACGTCGGGGTCACAAATCCTCACTATCCTACTCCCTAAGAAGGCTACCATAGCCGGACCGCTCCATGGGAGGCCGGATTTTCGAGAATTTCATCCCCAAACGACGTCACAAAAAGGGTCAAAACCCAACCAAAAATAGCAATAACATTGCCGAACGAAGGCGCATTTGCGCCTGACATTCTTGGCATCCAAAACAAATGTTGGGGTCACAAATTGTCACTATCCTACTCCCTAAGAAGGCTACCATAGCCGGACCGCTCCACGGGAGGACGGATTTTTGACAATTTCAGCTCCAAAAAGCATCACAAAAAGGGTTCAAACCCACCAAAAATAGGTCTAAATGTCGGAAAACTGCACACACATTCAACGATAAACATCTGAAGGCACCCTTACAGAAGTCATCTTGGGTCAAGTGACTCATCACTTTTCTCATGTAGGTCATTCCCTCATCGATTCGTCGCTTGAGGGGGTAGTCACACTTAGTCACCAATCAACAAATACACACCCAATCAAGGAAATGGCATGCATTCAAAGAATCATTGACAAAGACAATCACGCTCCTGCTTGGGGCAGCAAACAAGCAATAATCACAAGCTGATCAAACACTTGGCATTCATGAATCATGAACTCAAGGTTCCCACAGACAAAAGGTTGCGCCCTTTGCCTATTCATGACTGATCAATGTCCAAGCTCAAGTAACACCTCACCGAAAAAGGTTAACACTTGAATTGAGTTCCTTCGCTCGTCAGAAGCAAGGATTCAAGAATGCATGCCCTTTCCATACTTGGGGCATCAAAATTTGGTTAGGTTACTAAGAAACCCTAATCATTAGTGCTTTGGTTATCTATTTTTGCTCAAGCACTGCGCCACGCACAACGCATCCCAAAAAGGGGCATCTAGGTAGACACCAAAACAACACCTATCCGATTATGTGACTGCAAACACTGATCGCATTGACACACACAGCCCCAAGGGCAGCCCCCAGAGGTTAAACAGTGGTCCTAACCACTCTCACAATAGTTTTGGAAGGTCAGGAGTCAATTTGGCACCTTCAGGCACTCTGCTCCATACTCGTTCCACCCAGGGACGATTACAAACTTCTACTCGCCCCACCCAGGGACGATTAGCAGTATTCGCTCCAGGGTGAGGCGAATAGCAGGTTTGATGGGAAAAAAGTCAAATCTTGACAAATGGCAGCTCAGATCTACCACTTAACTCTTCCTTCACTGCATGGGAGTGTGAGTGAGCATTTTCGAGCATTAGAGGCAGTTACAGGGGCAGTCATGAAGCCCCTAATCAGGGAGGAATCTTCTCCCCCTGGGAAGGCATGATTGCCAAGTGGCGCCTCTGCATGCTCATCCAAAGAGACCTCCAGGTCTATAAATTGGTGAGTTTTCTCACCACAATAGATACAGAGAAGGAGCATTTTGAGCAACGAAGTGCTGTCGTTTTACTTCCACACACACCTTTTTGATTTGTGCCTTTCACATCCTTGATCTCTTTTGAAAGGGAGGTCATAGGGTGGTTATTGGAAGCGCAAATCTAGAACCCAAAACCCGAAATTTGGCCACAAAATCCCACCAAATTTTCCGACAACACCCCACAAGAGGTTTTGGACCCATCCCAAGTGGATTGGTGCCGAAATCGGGCCCCAAACGGTGGGCGTCCTGCCCCCGGGCGCCCCCCACACTACTGCAGTCCTAATCGCCCCACCCTAGAGTGATTAGAAATCTATGGCAGATTTCCTTTCTGTTATTTTTGCATTTGATTATATGCTGCTTAGATAGGTTGTCATTCAAATTTCACATCGTTTTGAGCATTTTTTATCATGTTTCTATTATTTCCCGCCTTTACTAACATGCAGGTAGCATCATCAAATTCCCGGTGATAGAGGCCAAATTGGGAAAATCTGACCTTCTGGGTCTTCCCAAAATACCCCCAATTAGCTAACCCCCAACTTTGTAGGTGATTTGGAGCTTCCCGAATGTGACATTTGGGACAATGCTTTTTGACGCTTTGTTGTAGGTCTATTCGTCCCGCCCCGGAGCGAATACAAATCTGTGGTGAATTTTTTGACTGTTCCATTTGCAGTGTTTTCCTTGTGATGTTTTGATGCCCCTATCAAATTTTTAGTTCATTTGGATCTATTTTAGTTATCATTTTATTTATATCTTGCATGCACTAATTGAAGGCGTGGGGATTGCATGTTTCATTTTATCTACAGGTGCTACTGACTATTTCCTGTTTCCTTGAATGCAGGGTCTTAACATTAGAGGAGCAGCAAGGAGTCAAGACTCATCAACGCAAGCGGCGGCGACGTTTGGTCCACCCACTTTACATGTGGGCACGCGAAAGAAGGAATGGCATCCATTGATGTGACAAGAACACATTTTTAACGCTCCTAGCCCCTAAAAAGGGAGGAGACGAATTGTAACCGAGTTCTGAAGCGTATTAATAAAAGGGTTGTCTTCCATATTGGCTTTCTATTTGGTTTCGATTCGCTTATGCTTCTCTCCTTTCATGCACTTTCAATTCATAGGATTTAGCGTTATCTTTTGTTTCGTTTGAATCGCATCTTGGCTTTTCCTTTTTGTTTCCGTATCCTCGTGCTTTCAGGGAGTTTGCTGAAAAAGCAGGGCGGAAAGCAATTTATCTCCCTTTCACTATGAAAATGAATTTTGCCATGCTTTTCGCCCAAAAAAGCATTGGAGATGCCAAATTGAGTTTCACTCCAAAATCCAAATATGCATGGGCGAAATTAATGTCTTGGGCGAAATCACTTTCTTCCTTTCTTTTTATTTTTTTTCTTTTCTTTTTCTTTTTTTTTCCCTTTTTACTTTTTTTTTATCAAGTGCTTTTCCTAACTTGGGTGCCCAACTTTTAAAATTGGCACGATTTTACTTTCCTTCACCTAAAAAAAAAAATTAAAAGCATGGATGCTTTTGACGTCTTTGGTGCCAAAAACACTTCTGGGTGAAATGCCCAAAAAGAAAGCAAGAAAAGGACTTTCGTTGGTGAAATGATTTTTGCCAGTGAAAATACCTTTCGCACTAGCGAAAAGGAATTTCGCTCCTTGATTTTTTATTTGTTATTTATTTTTTCAAGAGGGGCAAAGAAGGCTTTTCACTGGAGAAAATGATTTTCGCCAGTGAAAACACTTCTACTCAGCGAAAAGGAATTTCGCTCCCATCCTTAGTCAATTTTTTGAACAAAAGCAACATTAAAAAAAAACTATATACATATTTACATTTGTAATCCTTGTATTTTCACTGGTAGTAGGCCTTCAAATGAAGACCATTGACTGGAATTGGCAGCACATGGTCATCCATATCCTGCAAATAAAATGAGTTAACTTGATTGACACCAAAAATCTAGAATGGGCCCTCCCAAATCACCTCGAACTTGTGATGCTTTCCCGGCTTTGCCTTGTTCTCGTTCCACTTTAACACCAGATCACCCACCTTAAATGCCTTCTCAGAAGTCTTCTTGCCAAACCACTTCTTCGTCATCTGGGCATGTTCCATGAAGGCATTGTATGCTTTCTCCCTTTCTTCCTCCAATTGTAAAAGTTGAGCCAACCTTGCGCTCATGGGGTCAAATTCATCATCTTCACCATCAAGCAAGTGCAAGGATTGAAGGGCCAGAAATTCAATGTGAATGGGCAAGACTGCTTCTTTACCGTACACCAAGGAATAGGGGGACGTTTTGATAGACTTTTTCACTGAGATGCGATCAGCCCATAAGGCTTGGTTCAAGAGCAAATGCCAACTTCACTTGTTGTCACCAAGAGTCCTCTTTAGAATCCTGAGCAGATTCTTGTTCGTGGATTCAGCTAGACCATTTCCCTATGGATAGTAATTTGATGAGGTTTTTAAATAAATACCATACTTACCCATGAACTCACTGATTTTGGCATCGATGAATGGAGTTCCATTGTCTGTTATAATTGCATCTGGGACGCCGAAGCGAGTGATCAATCCTTCAAGGAATGTGATGACTACCTCCTGGTTTACCTTCTTGGTTGGGATTGCTTTGGCCCATCGGGTGAAATAGTCAGTTGCAGTCAGAATGTATTTATGCTCGATAGATGAATTAGGATCAATGACCCCAATAAAATCTAAGCCCCATTGTTGAAATGGTGCTTCTACTTGAATCGGATGAAGAGGTAAAGATGCATTTCTGCTCCTACCGACATACCTCTAGCATTTATCACAACTTTGACTGACTTTGAATGCATCTGCAAAAAGAGTGGGCCAAAAATAACCTACTTTGATGATTTTCAACGCCATGGGTCTCCCTACATAGTGGCCTCCTAACAATCCAGAATGAAACTCTTCCAGGATTTTTTGCTTCTCTGATTCTCTGACACACCTGAGGAGAACTCCATCAATGTTCTTATGAAACAATCCACTTGGTAACATCACATACCTGAGGGCCTGTAGTCTAAATCTCCTTCTCTGTGAAGCATTGAGATGTGAAGGACACCTTCCTGAATTGAAATATTCGACAAGGTCCTCTGTCCAATCATGGTCACTTGGGGAATGATTAGCAAGATTATACTCACTTACTGACTCTTCATACTGGCAAATCATGGATTCGGAAGCAATGCTCCTTGCAAGCTCCTGACATAGTGCTCGGCCTCGAACCAGCTTGGTTGGTCAGATTTCGATATCATATTCCTAGATTTTGGAAACCCAACCAGCTCTCTTGTCTCCAAGCTCACCCTAGATGATGAAACTTTGGACATCTAGATGAACAACATAAACTATTGTTTTTCTCTGGGAAACAAAATGCCAAAACTTCTTCAAGGACTTCATCACTGCATACACTTGCTTCTCAATGAAATTGTACTTTTCCTCATGCGGTTGGATGACTTGACTCAAGAATGCAATAGGTCGCTCATCTCCATCTTCTCCCTTCTATGTGAGCACAGCTGCGTAACTCTCTTGCTCACCAACAACATAAAGGATAAAATCCTTCGAATAGTCAGGGTTTACCAGAATAGGGGCTTGAGCAATTCTTTCCTTGATTTCCTTGAATGCTTGCTTCCTTTGCTCAGTCCATTTGAACTCAACATCCTTCTTCAAGAGTTCAGTCATTGGTTTCACAACTTGGGTGAAATCTACAATAAAATTTTGAATGAAATTAATCTACCCAAAAAATGACTGCAACCCTTTCTTGTTGGTTGGCAGTGGAAGCTTCAAAAGAGCCTCAGCTCTAGCTGGATCAATAGCTAAACCTTTTTCTGAGATCACATGGCCTAGGAGCTTTCCCTCCTTTACCACGAAGATAGACTTCTTCGGGTTGATGGATATTCTAAACTCTTAGATATTTCTTGAACACTTGTCTTAAATGTAAGCTATGCTCCTCCCTGTTATGAGAGAAGATAGTCATATCATCCAAATAAATAACAATGACTCGATTTAGCAACTCACCGAAAGCTACATCCATCGCTCTCTAAAAAGTTGCTCCAACGTTCGAGAGACCAAAAGGCATTCGTTGATAAGAAAATGTACCCCATTTTGTGGTGAATGTCATTTTGTACTGGTCTTCATCCTTGACCCATATCTGATTATAGCCAGAGAATCCATCTAACAGAGAAAATATCTGAGCTCCTGCAACTATGTGAAGAATTTGATCAATTTGTGGCAAAGGATAATGATCCTTCAGAGATGCCTGATTCAAATTTTGGAAATCAACACACAGGTGAATATCTCCATTCTTTTTCCTCACAGGGACCAAATTCGCTACCTAGGTAGAATGCTTGATCGGGTAAATAATTTTAGCTTCTAGCATCTTCAATAGTTTAGATTTCATCAAGACTTCAATTTTGGGATTGATCGGTCTCTGTTTCTTCCTGAAGGGTTTCACTCCTTCCTATAGCTCAATGGTATGTTGGATCACATCCTTGTTGTAACCTTTTAAATCCTGGTAGCTCCAAGCGACAATGTCTAGGAACTCATGGTATAGCTCCTTGATCTGCTCAAGTTCTTCTAGAGTGCAATCAGTGCCAACTTTGATTGACTTCTCGGGTCCCAACTATAGCTCAGTGTACTCCTTCTCATCCACTTTGATCTTATGTTTTTTAGCTCTATCATTTTGATCAAAGAGACTTTCGAGCGTAATCAATCCTTTTGGGATATGATTATTTCTCAGCTGGATCAATCCCTCAACTTCCTCTTCATCAAGTGTTCTTCCTTCCACAGTACTAGCCTCTCTTATCAGGAAGTTCATGATCTACTCATCACTTTCGAACACTTGCCAGTAGATATTCTTATTAGGAACTAAAGGCCTGTAAACCAACCTCACGATCTTTGGTTTCTTCACCACGTGCTCAACTAGAGAAAAGTTGGCACCAAGGGATGCCAAAATATCAGCATGCTTGTTCTGTTCTCGTGAGATCGCTTGGATGTTCAATGTTGTGTAAGCTTCAAACAAATCCTAAACTTTATTGTGGTACACCTTCAAATAGTGCTGCTTGGAGACACACTTGTTCGTTACTTGATTCACAATCAGTTCTGAATCTCCAAAAATCTGCAGTTGTTTGATCCCAAGCTTCTCTACTTTCCTCAAACCTAAGCATAATGCTTCATACTCGACAACATTATTGGTACAACTCTAGGTCAACCGGTATGAATAAGTCTTCTGTATGCCAAAAGGAGAAATGAGAACGATCCTAGCTCTTGCACCATTTTTGCATCTTGCACCATCAAAGTAGAGCTTCCACAATTGATCTGGAATAGGATCTTGATCATCAGACACCTTCACTTCAACCTTTTCAGGCTTAGTAATGGAGTAACAACCAATCTTAGTTTCCATCATGGCATTAAAATCAAGCATTGAAAACTCATCTTCTGTATGAAGCTCATCTAGAACTTCTTCCATTAA
Source organism: Wollemia nobilis (assembly GCA_028583015.1). Classification (NCBI taxonomy): domain Eukaryota; kingdom Viridiplantae; phylum Streptophyta; class Pinopsida; order Araucariales; family Araucariaceae; genus Wollemia; species Wollemia nobilis. The sequence continues at coordinate 631,027 of JAQPPZ010002435.1, forward strand.
ATCCAATTCTTCTAATTCTTCAGTCATCATGTTGACAGAATTCATGGATTTTTCTTCTTCCTCAATCTTCTCTATATGAAAAGTAGAAGGCTTCTCATTATAGATTCAGATTCTTTTCCCTTTGAAAGGAATATCCAGATGGGAGTAGTCTAGAGAAAGATAGCCTCCCAACTTGGCAGTGAACTCTCTTGAGAGGCACATACTAAAATATGGCTCCAGATCAACCACAACCACCTCTTGGATCATAGTGATCTGAGGTATTTTATGCAACACAATGGGGATATCTTTGATAACACCTACTATTCTCATAGGGGTTCCATCTAACTGCAAAATTCTAGGGCTACTTCTGGTATATTCCATGCCCATAACATCACAAACTACCTTTGGCATGATAGTTGTCGTAGTGCCAGAGTCGATCATGCAGTTATGCACAATCCAACCCTCCATCCTGAGAGACAAGTAGAAAGGGGGTGGCCTATTCTTTCCAGTAGCTGAAGTGGTTAACGTTTGAGAAAAAATAGTCTGAGTAGGATTCTTTCCCTTATATTTAACAAACTTCAATGATTCTTGCAACAAGTCGACTTGTCCAAGCAATTGCAATGCATCATAGAGACTAACCTTGGCAGGAATCTTCTTTAGCTCTTCAACAATGTTGTACGTAGATGCGTTGGACTCCCTTCCTTCATTGGCAGCCTCATACTTGCTCCGATATTGCTGTGTGGCTTCCACCCTCTGACGCTTGGTCAAGGATGGGTATTTGAGCCTTTCTCTAGCATGTTCCTCCGTTTCAGCTTTTGCTTGTGAAGTTGAAGCCTTTTCTTGCAATATTTCTTTCACTCACGGAGGCAAGAGATATTTTAACAGGATAAGTGCATCTGGCTTGGGTGCTGGAATAGGCGCTTTCGCTTGTGCTTTTTTTCTCATTCTGCACTTTTGGGTCAATGGGTACCTTCAATGGCTCCATTTCAGCTGGGTCCACTATGACTGGCTTTCTTCCAGCTCTCATGAGAACTAAAACTTATTCTTTAGAAGGGACCATGAAATTATGATCAACTTCTGTAATCATGTTGATCTGACCACCAGGAGAGCTTTCTGCCAATGTTTGCACATAGTTTAGATGAACCATGCAAGTTTCTTCGCCATGCAGATCATTGCAGGTAGAGCACCAATACGTCTTATCTGATGGGCCAGCTTCTTCATTCATCAATATGGTCGGATTCCTCTCAGGCACCTTGCTGGTCGAAGTTGCTTGCTCTCTGGTAATTGGTGGAGGTTGAAATCTCCTAGGCTAGAAATCTCTCTTAACTTACTTCTTCTTAATCACCATGATCTCATTGCTCATCGCTCTTATAGCTGAGTTCATTGATTGCATCTCTTTCAACAACTTCTCTTGGGGATCAAGATTTGAGGGTGTTGGAGGAGCTAGTAATGGAAGTGGTATAGGTGGAGATGGTAGTGCTGGGAATGGAACCAGAGTGGGTAGCTATGGAATGGATGGAGCAGGTAATTGTGGGATAGAAACTATCATGGTTTGAGATGAACTCGGATTCCATGAAGGGACCGGATACATGGGGGACATTGGTAAGGGTTGAGAAGATGCATTGGAATACAAATACTATGGGAGATCAAGAAATATAGGCATCATCATCTTTGATGGAAGCTTACCGATAGCAATTAGATCAGCCTCAACCTTTTGCGTAGTAGAGTACAAGGTCAGGAATGTATCAACGTTGGACTGATGGATGGCCATGCTAATATCAAAATTGAAGGCTCGGAGGTAATAAAATGTGGCTTGTTCAAGAGTCGATCGGAGACCATTGGGGACTCTCTACCAAGTTCGAGAGAACCTAACATTGAAGTCAATAATTTCCTCCTATGGATACCTCTGAATGGTAGTAAATTGATGCAATAGAGAAAAAGGATCCGCTTGTTCATTGAACCCTTTTATCAATAATTCAGCCAACTAGTCCCATGTGGTAATAGTGGTAGGTTGTAAATATCGGTACCAGTAAAGCAGCTTCCCTCTAAGAGAGAGCATGAGCAATATTACCATGACATCTTCATCCATGATGCTATGAATGGTCGCCAGAGAAGCCACATCTTGGACATGCTCATAAGTTATTTTTCCCATACCATCATAAGTAGGCAAAGCCTTCAATGTTGCTTGTGGGATCAGGTTCTGAGCTTGCAGATTCAAAGCTTCAGAGTGGTTCCAGGCTGGGAACTATCTTGGTGGTGGTGGTAGATTTTGGGCCATTTGAACTGGAGTGTTTGCTTGAGGAGGAAAGCTAGTAGCAGTGCTAGCAGGACTTGAAGGAACAGAAAACACACCAACTACCTATGAAGATGTTGCAACTGATGGAACAGTTGGAGTGACTAACCTAGGATGCTCTCCTAAAATTTGGGTGTCAAGCTCAAAGAACTCAATGGGATTTTCAGAATTTTTGGCCTTCGATCTTGTGATCATGAAGTAAAGCTTTCGCCAACTTCACATTCGGAGGCTTCTAGGTAAAACTGAGTCGCCAGATGTTCTAATCAGATAGTAAAAATATGAACATCAAACCTTATTACTACTTAAAGTGGAACTTTTAGTGTCCCACCAGGTATGCCAAAAACTATTGGTCATGAATATACCTAAGTACAAAATATATGTGCACCCTAGACCCGACCAACATTGAAAGGTCGAAGGAAAGAGATGTCCTTCGAGCCAATCTCCAGAGAGGGTTGGTTCCCGTACTAATCTAACAATTGATGTAAAGCTTAGGGAGAGATATTAATAGAAAGAGATGAGAAATATGGTTATAAGCCAGAAACATAAAGTGGGGATAAACTAGTAGCTAAAATCCAAATCAAGTTTTAATCAGCATGTAACAGAAATAAAAACACAGGAACCATTCACAGCTTGCAAAGATAACTTCCAATAAACATTTTAGCATTCACTTCTTTATCAGGAATTAAATTCAAATGTAGAATTTAAACTTATCTAACAAATAACATGAACATAACAAAAATGATAGGCAGAAAGTAATTGCATACACCACTGATCCAGGAACCAGAGCCAACAATCTTTCAATTGATGCAGAAAATTAAACTCAAAGAGTTTTTTGGTAGAGTGTCTATCCTCCTATTTTACATCAAGTTTCTTAGTTTTTATAGAGGATTTCACCTCTAAAATTAAATGCTTATTAAATAAAATGTTGGCTAGTCAAAAATTGAACAACAATAATTCCTCCTTGGTACCAACAATGAACAAATCAGCAAACACATTGGAAAATGTCCAACGATTTTGTCACATGGCATATCGGGACTTTGGTAGAAATCATCGGTCTGATTTTCAATCTCCATGACGGTGCCTTGGAAATGAATATCCACTAAAGTGGTTAGTGTTGGACATTTTGAGTAGATGAGTTGTCATTGATGTCAAGAGTGAGTGGTCATTGATGTCAAGATTTCAGCACCAGTGAGTGGCAGTTTTAGTGGGCAACATCAGTTTCAGGTTCTCCAATCAGTGCAAAAGGAGAGTCCATTTTCAGTTGATCAAATCCGGTTCTAGGAGGTCAAGATAAGGTCCAAGGTGAAAAGAAGAAGCCCAAGCAAATAATATTATAATATTTCTTTATAATATTATACAGGGAAGTTTAAATTAATTATAAATTAATTAATATAATTTTATTATAAATTAATTTATTAATTAATTTACTTAACTTATAAGTTATTTAAATTAATTATTAATTAATTTTAATATTAATTATATATTAATTTATGGTTATTTTAATAACCCTAAGGTGGGTTATTAAAGTCAAAATTCAAATTTTTGAATTCGACCATCGAGCGTCGACGTGGGAGTCATATGGCAAAGCGTGTATAAAAGGGAGTCCTCCACCTTAGCCTAAAGTCTAACATGCATTTGAATTAATCGTGTGGTATGCGAAGGAAAAATGTGTGAATCATCTATGAAAGGAAGAGGGTTTTCATTGGCTTTGAAAGTTCCAAGTGGTAGGCGAAAGAACAACACCCACCGAGGAAGGTGCCTTGGTCACCAAGCATGGGTAGCATAGTTGGCAACCACGGTGGAAGCAAAGTGCTAAGGAGCAACAAGTGGCAGAGGTTCGAATCCACATGAGTTTCTTTTTGGTAAAGCATCGATGGCGGACGAAGGAGATAAGAGGAAGGAAGCTTCCCTTCCTTCTCGTGGGTGCCTATAGCCCACGTGGTGGGCACCAAAGCGCTAAGGCGCTTGGCGGTTGGGAGATGATGGTTCGAAACCCATCGAACCCCCTTTTGGGGAAAAGACAAAGGTATGCCCTTTTTGAGTTAGCACCAAAATTTTTGGAGAAATAAAGTTATGCCCTAAAGTTTAAAATAATTTTATTTTATAAGGTTTTAAGGGGAGTTATAAGGTGTTGATAATTATTTTATGTGCTTAATTTTTGTAAGGGGCATTTAAGTGGTAAAGTGTTATATCCTTGATATTTGTGAGTGGTTAGAAAGTTAGAGGGAGTTATAAGGTGTAAAATTTGGATTAAATTTTATTGTACCTTTTGATCAAGAAGAATATCCTTGTGAATATTTTTGAGATAAAATTATTGTTATCTAAACTTGAATTGGCACAAGAAGGTTTGGCTATTTTGAGACAGGTTTTGAAGACACTTCTTCATCAATCAAAAAGGTATGGGCACATCTTTCTAGTAAGTGTTTGTTGAGTGTTGTGAATGCTAAGTTGGAGTGAAAAGGATTGGTTGGTAAGCATTGTTGAGTGTGTTTTGAATTAATGCTTCAAGGTTTTCTGGAATAGAGGTTAAGGAGAGTAACCTTGTTTTATAAGCATTGTTGTTGAAGTGATTGGTTGAGTGAAGAACTTGAACTAGGGTTTGCAAAGATCATGAGTATCATTGTTATGTGAGATTATTTGATAAGCATTGTTGTTGAAGTGATTGGTTGAGTGAATAACTTGAACTAGGGTTTGCAAAGATCATGAGTATCATTGTTATGTGAGATTGTTTGATAAGCATTGTTGGAAATAATTGAGTGAGTGTTCATAAGCTTGGACTAGGGTTTGTGAGCAAGGATTATTTCATTGAGTGATTGGTTGAGTAGAGTTGTGATTGAGCCTAGTCAAGTAGTTGTGTTGAAGTGATAGTTCAAGTTCTATGAAACAAATTGTTCCATAATCTAAATTGATTTGAGAAAGAGATTGAGTGTTTATGAGTATGAAACATATTGAGTCTCTAAAAATTATCTATATGTTTATATGATAAAAGAGAGATTGAAAGTGATTGAGCATTGTGGTGAATGTGAAGCATATTGAGTCTCTAACAATTCTCTTTATGTTTCTATGAGATTGGACAAGTTCTAGTGAGGACTTGTTGAGCATATTTGAGGTAAGTCTCTAGAGAGGACTTGTGGATAGATTTGTGTGAGCTTTTGTGGAAGCTTACAATATTTTTGAATATTGTTGAGCAGATTGGACAAGTTCTAGAGAGGACTTGTGGATAGATTAGTGTGAGATTTTGTGGAAGCTTACAAAGTAGATTTGAGATAAGTCTTTGAGAAGGCTTGTGAGTAGAATTGATTGATTGATTTGTTCAAACCTTGAGTTAAGGTTTGGGGTAGATCTAGTAGAATTGATTTGTGATTGAGTCAAGCTTTGTGTTAAGGCTTGAGGATAGATATTGAAAATTTTCTAAAAATATTTTTAGTGCAGATTTGAGGATAGATTTTGGTGTATATTTGAGGATAGGTTTGTGCCAGACCAGAGACAGATATTGAGAAGATTTGTGCTAGACCGAAGGACTATGTTTAGTATAGATTTGAGATAGAGCAAAGAGTAAGCTTTGGAGGTGATAGAGTATAGAGGATGATAGTCTCTAGTGGATAGAGATCCATTAGCTAGGGAAGTGAGGATAGGAGTCTTTAGTGGATAGAGATCCATTAGCCAGTGTAGTGGAGGTAACAGTTCTTCTAGAAGATCACCAACCAGAGCTAAGGAGAAAGGAGTTCTCCTATGGATAGAGATCCATGAACTTGATTAGGGTATTGGTGTCTCCTTTGGATAGAGGTCCATAAACATTGTAATAGGGAAAGGATTCCCAAGATATTGATTGAGAAAATTTTAGTGAAATATTTTCTCCATGGAGTAGCCCACATTGGGTGAACCACGTTAAATTGGTGTCTCTATTGTGTGTGGTGATTTATGCATTACTTTGATTACTATTATTGATATTTCTATCTATACATTGCATAATATTGATTGGAAAGAAAAGTAAAAAGTGGTCTTATACTGTTCACCCCCCTCTCAGTATAAGCTTGTGTTCTTCAATTGGTATCAGAGTGGGTTCCTTCAAAAGAGTTTAACAACTTGAAGGAAAAGCTTTCAAGAACACAATGGATTCTAAGAATGGGTCCTCAGATAATTCAACACCAGTATTTTATGGAAGTGATTATATATTTTGGAGTATGAGAATGAAGATTCACCTGATGGCACTTGGCAATGAAATATGGGAAGCAGTTGAAAATGGATACACACCACCAACTACTCCACCTACAGATAAATATGGTAAGCTTCTACATCATTACAATTCAAAAGCAATGAATGCAATTTTGAGAGGTTTGCATAGAACAAAGTTCATAAAGGTTATGCATTGCAAATCAGCAAAGGCAATTTGGGATAAGTTGCAAAGCATATATGAAGGAGATAAAAGTGTCAAAAAGGTAAAGATACGAAATCTCAAAGGACAATTTGAAGATTTAAAAATGAAGGATGAGGAAAACATTAGTACTTATCTACTTCATGTAGATGAGGTTGTTAATGCCATGCAAGGACTTGGACTTGAGATTGAAGAATCTGATGTTTGTGATAAGATCTTAAGATCTCTTCCAAAAATATTTAGTGAAAATATTTCTGCTATAGAGGAATCAAAATATGGTGATTCTTTGACAAGAGATATGTTACTTGGTATTCTTACAACTTTTGAGTTAAGAACAAAAGAGGAACCTAATATCCGGAAGGAAGCAACATTCAAAGCTACTAAGAAGACAAAGGGTAAGAAGTCAGATTCAAGCAATGAGTCATCCAGTGATGAAGAAGCAAATTATGGTAGAAATAATAAGGATTCAAGAAGATTTAAAGATGCAAAATCTATTAGATGTTTCAATTGTGGAAAGTATGGTCACTATGCAACTGATTTTCAAGAAGCCAGAAATAGCAATGATGAAGAAAAATAGGATCATAAGAACAGGGAATCAAAAAAATATAGGTACCAAAAGAAAGGTAAGGATGGACAAGGAAGACAAGGAAAGAAGTTCTTTCAAAGACAAAAGAGGAGCTACTATGCAGACAAGGCAAGTAAGTACTCAAGTGATAGTGATAATAGTTTCTCAGATAATGATAAATATGAAGTTCTATTTCTGATAGAAGAAAAAGAAGAAGTTAAGAAAAGGTCACCAATAATTCTCAAGTGTTTTAGATGTGGTAATTTTGGACATCTTGAAGATAGTTGTACAAAGAATGGTTTCAGTTTTAGTGATGATGAATATGAGGATACACTTGAAGGACCAGAAGAGAATATTCTAATGGCACTAGAAGAAGAAGGAGGTGATCCTATAGAAGACAAGTCAGAAAAGAATGAAGATGTTTTCAAAGGCAAACAAATAGAGGAAGAATAAAAAAAAGGAGAAGTTGATCTTGAGGGAGAGCTTATTTATGCTCTTAAAACTTTAAATAAGGTAAGAAAGCAAAACTCCCAACTTGAGCTTCAGTTTCAAGAATGTGATGAAGAGAGAGGAAAACTTATAGAGGATCTAAATAAGTCAATAGCTAAGACAAAGAAGTTCAAGGATAAGTTAGAAGCAAAGGTCTTAGAATGTGAAATATTAGAACAAGAAGTAGCTCTACTAAGGGAAGAAGTAGAGAAGTCTAAAGATAAGCTACACAAGTTTGGAAGGAGCTCAAAGAATTTGGATAAGATTATCAAGTCACAAAAGCCTACATCAAGCAAGACAGGTCTTGGCTTTGAACAGGTACAAAAGAAACAAGAAGAGGAGTCAACCTCAAGTTCTGAAGAAGAAGAAACTTTAGAAGAAGATAGTGTGAGAGAAAGTGAGACTTCTGAGGATGAGTTGGACAATAGAAATTTCAACAAGGAAAGGAACAATGCACAAAGAAGAAACAGATGGAACAGGAACCAACACAGGGTAAAAGAGACTAAGAGACCAATGAGGTCAAGGCTAGGAAATTTCAATGGATGATGTTTCTCATGTCATAGATTTGGGCACAAGGCTTCACAATGCAGGACACATGAAAGATAGGAATATGGGAACTTCAGGAACAGGTAGTTATTTCATGGGTATTGCTACTCATGTAATCAGTTTGGTCACAAGGCAATGAATTGCAGGGTTCATGATAGGAATAGATATGGCTTCACCAGGAGAAATCCCAAGATATTTGCACCTCCAAGGAATAATAATATTAAGTGTTATAAGTGCAATAATGATGGACATACAACAAAGTGGTGTAGAGCAGACATTCCAGAACCAAGCATGAACAGGAATAGGAATAGGAATATGAACATGAATATGGACATGAATAGGAATAGGAACATGGACATGAACAGGAATAGTCAAAGGAATCAGAAGGATCAGATGAGAAGGAAAGAGGACAAAGGTAAATATCAGTGTATGTTGGGAGTAGAAATACTCCCACCCTAGAATTAACCACCTCAAGAGGAGGTGGGGGAGGGGCTAAGCTAAGAGACTCATTCTTAGCCCCGAGCCCCAAAGGTGACCCTTTGCCATTGATGTCAAAGGGGGAGAGATTTGAGTAAGGGGGAGAGATTTGGTTTAAGGAGAGAGCATTGAGTCAGGGGGAGCAATTTCCCAAGGGGAGCAGAACAAGAAAAAGGCCAAGTTTTGGTAAAAGGAATTTGGGTTGCCATCAATGACAAAGGGGGAGATTGTTGGACATTTTGAGTAGATGAGTTGTCATTGATGTCAAGAGTGAGTGGTCATTGATGTCAATATTTTAGCACCAGTGAGTGGTAGTTTCAGTGGGCAGCATCAATTTTAGGTTCTCTAATCAGTGCAAAAGGAGAGTCCATTTTTAGTTGATCAAATCCAGTTCCAGGAGGTCAAGATAAGGTCCAAGGTGAAAAGAAGAAGCCCAAGCAAATAATATTATAATATTTCTTTATAATATTATACAAGGAAGTTTAAATTAATTATAAATTAATTAATATAATTTTATTATAAATTAATTTATTAATTAATTTACTTAACTTATAAGTTATTTAAATTAATTATTAATTAATTTTAATATTAATTATATATTAATTTATGGTTATTTTAATAACCCTAAGGTGGGTTATTAAAGTCAAAATTCAAATTTTTGAATTCGACCATCGAGCGCCGATGTGGGAGTCATATGGCAAAGCGTGTATAAAAGGGAGTCCTCCACCTTAGCCTAAAGTCTAACATGCATTTGAATTAATCGTGTGGTATGCGGAAAAATGTGTGAATCATCTACGAAAGGAAGAGGGTTTTCATTGGCTTTGAAAGTTCCAAGTGGTAGGTGGAAGAAACAACACCCACCGAGGAAGGTGCCTTGGTCACCAAGCGTGGGTAGCGCAGTTGGCAACCACGGTGGAAGCAAAGTGCAAGGAGCAACGATTGGCAGAGGTTCGAATCCACGTGAGTGCTTTTTGGTAAAGTCGATGGTGGATGAAGGAGATAAGAGGAAGGAAGCTTCCCTTCCTTCTCGTGGGTGCCTATAGCCCATGTGGTGGGCACCAAAGTGCTAAGGTGCTTGGCGGTTGGGAGACGGTGGTTCGAAACCCGTCGAACCCCCTTTTGGGGAAAAGACAAAGGTATGCCCTTTTTGAGTTAGCACCAGAATTTTTGGAGAAATAAAGTTATGCCCTAAAGTTTAAAATAATTTTATTTTATAAGGTTTTAAGGGGAGTTATAAGGTGTTGATAATTATTTTATGTGCTTAATTTTTGTAAGGGGTATTTAAGTGGTAAAGTGTTATATCCTTGATATTTGTGAGTGGTTAGAAAGTTAGAGGGAGTTATAAGGTGTAAAATTTGGATTAAATTTTATTGTACCTTTTGATCAAGAAGAATATCCTTGTGAATATTTTTGAGATAAAATTATTGTTATCTAAACTTGAATTGGCACAAGAAGGTTTGGCTATTTTGAGATAGGTTTTGAAGACACTTCTTCATCAATAAAAAAGGTATGGGCACATCTTTCTAGTAAGTGTTTGTTGAGTGTTGTGAATGCTAAGTTGGAGTGAAAAGGATTGGTTGGTAAGCATTGTTGAGTGTGTTTTGAATTAATGCTTCAAGGTTTTTTGGAATAGAGGTTAAGGAGAGTAACCTTGTTTTATAAGCATTGTTGTTGAAGTGATTGGTTGAGTGAAGAACTTGAACTAGGGTTTGCAAAGATCATGAGTATCATTGTTATGTGAGATTATTTGATAAGCATTGTTGTTGAAGTGATTGGTTGAGTGAAGAACTTGAACTAGGGTTTACAAAGATCATGAGTATCATTGTTATGTGAGATTGTTTGATAAGCATTGTTGGAAATAAGTGAGTGAGTGTTCATATGCTTGGACTAGGGTTTGTGAGCAAGGATTAATTTCATTGAGTGATTGGTTGAGTAGAGTTGTGATTGAGCCTAGTCAAGTAGTTGTGTTGAAGTGATAGTTCAAGTTATATGAAACAAATTGTTCCATAATCTAAATTGATTTGAGAAAGAGGTTGAGTGTTTATGAGTGTGAAACATATTGAGTCTCTAACAATTATCTATATGTTTCTATGATAAAAGAGAGATTGAAAGTGATTGAGCATTGTGGTAAATGTGAAGCATATTGAGTCTCTAACAATTCTCTTTATGTTTCTATGAGATTGGACAAGTTCTAGTGAGGACTTGTTGAGCATATTTGAGGCAAGTTCTAGAGAGGACTTGTGGATAGATTTGTGTGAGCTTTTGTGGAAGCTTACAATACAGATTTGAGGACAGATATTGTTGAGCATATTGGACAAGTTCTAGAGAGGACTTATTAATATTAATTAAATTAAGACTTGTGGATAGATTAGTGTGAGATTTTGTGGAAGCTTACAAAGAATATTTGAGATAAGTCTTTGAGAAGGCTTGTGAGCAGAGTTGATTGATTGATTTGTTCAAACCTTGAGTTAAGGTTTGGGACAGATCCATAGAATTGATTTGTGATTGATTCAAGCTTTGTGTTAAGGCTTGAGGATAGAATTTGCTAGCGAAGGATTTTTAGTCAGATTTGAGGATAGAGTTTGGTGCAGATTTGAGGATAGGTTTGTGCCAGACCAGAGATAGAGATTGAGCAGATTTGTGCTAGACCGAAGGACTATGTTTAGTGTAGATTTGAGATAGAGCAAAGAGTAAGCTTTGGAGGTGATAGAGTATAGAGGATGATAGTCTCTAGTGGATAGAGATCCATTAGCCAAGGTAGTGAGGATAGGAGTCTTTAGTGGATAGAGATCCATTAGCCAGTGTAGTGGAGGCAATAGTTCTTCTAGAAGATCACCAACTAGAGCTAAGGAGAAAGGAGTTCTCCTATGGATAGAGATCCATGAACTTGATTAGGGGATTGGTGTCTCCTTTGGATAGAGGTCCATAAACATTGTAATAGGGAAAGGATTCCCAAGAGATTGATTGAGAAAATTTTAGTGAAATATTTTCTCCATGGAGTAGCCCACATTGGGTGAACCACGTTAAATTGGTGTCTCTATTGTGTGTGGTGATTTGTGCATTGCTTTGATTACTGTTGTTGATATTGCTATCTATACATTGCATAATATTGATTGGAAAGAAAAGTAAAAAGTGGTCTTATATTGTTCACCTCCCCTCTCAGTATAAGCTTGTGTTCTTCAATTAGGACTTTGAAAATAAACAAGATTACACTAGAGTCAAGGGTGCAATACTTAAACTCAATATTTCTTTGGCAGTGATCCTGATCATATCAATTATGTCACCACAAGAATTACATTTACCAGCTTTGGTTCTTTCCAAAATAATATCATCATTGAAAACATTGGGGTGATAGTGTTTGCTTCCAAAATGAGCTTTCACTCAAAGTTACACCCAAAATGGGCCTTCATCATGGTTTCATCCAAGTTGTGCCTAAAATGGGCTTTCTCCTAGACTTGCACTTGGAATGTGCTCCTATCAACATTCTTGCCTAGGATGCACTCAAAAATATATTTTGCTAAAAAAATGTGTAAAATGGGAGTTTCGCTCAAACATTGAGTTAAAAGGGAGTTTCGCTCTAACATTGGGCAAAATGGGAGTTTCACTCCAACACTGCCTCTTTGCTACAACTTTGCCTAGGAGGATTTTGCATTGCCAAAAGTGGAGCTTGTCTTGGAAATGTGATTTCATTGTGACTGTTACCCAGATTTCATTGATAAATGAAGTGAAAAGGAAATTTTCTATAAACGAGAGCAAAATTGCTTGCAAAGTTATTTCACTAGCGAAATGACTAGGAAGTGATTTCACCAATGAAATGGCTAAGAAGTGATTTCACCAGTGAAATGGCTAGGAAGTGATTTCACCAGTGAAATGGCTAGGAAGTGATTTCACTATGATCTTGCCCGAAAATGATTTTTGCTATGCTTGCGGTGAAAAGGCATTTCACTATGCATGGGGGCAAAAATGAATTTCTTTGGGTAAAATATTAACAAAATTTTAATGTGGCAAAAATACCAACAGGTTCCCACATGCTCATTGAGGAAACCATCGATATCAACATCAACACCGACCCTAACAATCCCAAAATCCTTAAACTCAGAAAAAGTCTCTCATCTGAAGAGCAACAATATTTTATCACCCTCTTGACAGAATACCAATAGGTTTTTGCATGGTCCTACAAAGACATGCCTAGCCTTGATCCAAATCTCATTGTCCATAATCTCACATTAAATCCCAATGCCAAATCGGTCAAACAAAAGTTGAGGAAACTTCATCCTACCATTGCCCTCATGGTCAAAGAAGAATTGCAAAAGCTATTAGACGTGGGCTTTATCCAACCAATTAATTATCTAGAATGGATCTCAAACATGGTGCCCATTGGCAAGCCCAATGGGGGATACACATTTGCACTAATTTTCATGACTTAAATAAAGCATGTCCCAAGGATTATTTTCCTCTTCCCAACATTGATACACTCATGGATTCCACTACTAGCCATGAAATGCTCTCCCTCATGGATGGTTTTTTAGGATACAATCAAATTCAAGTCAATCCTGATGACCAACACAAGACAACCTTTACAACTCCTTGGGGGATATTTTGTTACAAAGTCATGTCATTTGATCTCAAGAATGTAGGAGCTATGTACCAATGTGCCATGACTTACATCTTCCATGACTACATGCACAAAATCATTAAATATTATATGGATGATCTTTTGGCCAAATCTAAAACTCGTCATGAGCACATCGATGTTTTACAAAAAGTTTTTGATTGATTACTTGAGCATAATGTGAGACTCAACCCTAAAAAGTGCATCTTTGGCATCACTTTAGGGAAAATTTTAGGGTTCATAGTCTCCAAATGAGGTATTGAAGTGGACCCTAATAAAGTCAAGGCCATTGTCAAAATGTCACCCCCTATGACCCTCAAAGAACTTCATAGCTTGCAAGGAAAAATTCAAGTGATCCATCACTTCATTGCTCAATTATCAGATAAATGCAAGCCATTTAATCATATTTTGCAAAAGGGGGTCACATTTCAATGGACCATAAAATATCAAGAGGCTTTTGATACCATTAAGCATTACCTTGCTTCCTCACCAGTTTTATCACTACCTCGACTAGGCATTCCATTTCATTTGTACATATCTACTACTAATTTTGCTCTAGGGACTATGTTGGCTCAGAAGAATGATGCCAATCAAGAACAAGACATCTATTACATTAGTCATACATTGGTGAGTTACGAAACCAAATATGCATATGTGGAGAAGCTATACCTAACTATTATATTTACAACCAAAAAGCTTCACCACTACATGCTCAATCATACAACCTATGTCATTGCTAGAGAAAATCCATTATGTTATATGATGAGTCACACTTACACAAATACCCACACTAAAAAATGGATAATGCTCTTAATAGAATTTGATCTTGAATTCATAAGTCAAAAATCCATAAAGGGTTAGGTCATTGTCGACCAACTTGTTGAAGCTCCTCTTCAAGATGATAAACCACTTATCATAGAGCTTCTAGATGATTCCATCTTCAGTGTTACCGAGCTTGAAGAGCATGTCAAACCTGAGGATGAAGTCGATATTACCCTTTTATTTGATGGGTCTAAGTGTGAACAAGGGGGAGGTGCTAGAATTATTTTCTTCATGCCTCAAGGGGTTCCTATCCCTTTTTCATTTAAGCTCGACTTCCCCTACACTAATAATAACGTAGAATATGAAGCATTGATTCTAGGACTCTAGACCATTATTGCCATGTGCATTAAATGTATCCACATCATAGGTGACTCCCTCCTTATTGTTAATCAAGTTAAGGGGGTCTACCAGTGCAAATACCCAGTCTTAAAGTCTTACAAATAAATTATCGATAAATTGCTAACCAACTTTGAATGGTATGACATTGAAGCTTTTCCAAGGTCATCTAATCATTTTGTAGATACCATGGCCTCTCTTGGGTCCCTTATTCCACAAAACCCCATCGATAGCATCACTCAAGTTCAAGTTACCATGCTTTCCCAATCAACTATCTCCCAAGAATCTTCTAATGATGAATGAGATGTCCATCTAGTTTAGGTAGAGCCTTACCATGATGTATTTGCTCAAATCAAGGATTTCCTCAAACTTGGTACCCTTCCTATCGAAATTGACATCAACTACTAAATGCACTTTCAAACAAAAAGTGGCTCGATATAATCTCTTAGGGGATGTGCTTTATCATCATGGCTATGATGGTGTTCTTCTTCATTGTCTCGAACCACAAGAGGCAAATTGGGTGATATCTCAAGCCCATGATGGTACATGTGGTGGTCATTTTAGTGGGATGGCCATCACAAAGTGCATTTTATGCATGGGTTATTATTGGCCCACCATGGAACATGACTATTGCACATATGTTAAGAAATGTCCTAAATATCAACATCATGCTAATTTGACCCATGTCCCATCACAAGCATTGCAACCCATTCAAGCCCTATGGCCATTTTTGCAATGGGACCTGGATCTTATCGAGAAAATCTCCCCTCCATCCTTAAGATATCATACATTCATCATCACAGCCACAAAGTACTTTACCAAGTGGGTTGAGGCTATTCCTCTCACCAATATGATAGGACCCCGAATTGTAGAGTTTATACTACAACACATCATTTATCATTTTGGTATCCCTTCAAATATCATATTTGATAATGGTCCCCATTTAAAAATAAGGATGTTCGAGCATTGTGCAACAAGTATCATATCCAACACAACTTCTCGACACCCTATTACCCCTAGAGCAATGGATAAGTTGAAGCTACCAATAAGACTATATGTGCCATTCTCAAGAAAACTGTACAAGAAAATCATAAATATTGGCACCTCCAACTCCCTTTGGTGCTCTAGGCTTATCAAACAAGCATTCACATACCAACAAGGGCAACTCCATTCTCACTAGTCTATGGTATCAAAGCCATCATGCCTCTTGAGCTTGAGATCCCAACCCTATGCATATCCTTGCAAGAATTCATGGATGAGGACACAACCTACCAAGCAAGGCTCGATCAACTCACTCTCCTTGATGAATGTTGAATCAATGCTCTTGAGCACCTTCATATTTATCAAGATCGAATCAAAAGAGCCTATGATCATAAAATCCATCCACAAGAATTCCAAGTTGGTGACCTCATACTCAAAGAAAATCAACAAAACTCAAATCTTCCACCTCATCTACATGATAAGTTTGTTGCCAACTAGCTTGGTCCATTCATTGTCACACAAACATTTGGATCAAGGGCCTATAAAATTACCACTCTCAAGGGAATTGAGGAACCTGAGCCCATCAATATCCTTCATTTGCACACATTTTATGCCTAGCTCATATTCAACTTTGTCTTCTTGTACATAATCAATTCAAAAAAAAATAAAAAAATCAACAAAAACATGCAAAATCAAACAACAACAAGCTCATATCACAAGCACTCTCCACTTTCCAATCAATCACTTCTCTACCATGTTCTCATTCTTTTTATTTTTCTCTAATTCCTCGCACATCACTCCTAGTTGTATGGTCATGCTTCGAGTGGCTACATACCATGGACCGATGTGTTCCTCTCTTTCCTATTTCTCTCTCTTCTTTCTCCTCTTTCTTATTTCTTATTATTTCCTTCTTCTCTTTCTCCTTCATTCTCTATCATCTTTCAATCCATCACCACCTAATTACTTTTTCCATGCTTCATTTTGTGTTCTCATTTTGTTTTAATCTAATGCTACCTTGGTCATCATTCGGTTAAGTTTGACACGTGTCGTTACGAAGGATTTTGTTGTATTAATCAAGGGCATCTTCATAATCATAGTTGTCTAACCTCTTTACATGCACTTTTCCACAATATCCACTACTCCCAAATTCATAGCTCACCATGCTTTGTCTCTTTCCTCTCTTAGGTTTGGAGAATATTTGGGTTCTTTCAATCATTCAGCCATACCTAGTGTCTCAATCAACCTTCATTGAATGTCATTTATCCCTTGAGTGCTATAGGCCTTCCTAGTTACCTCAGGTTTTCTCTTGGACCATGCACACATCTCATACATTAATCATATTTTGAGTCTAGGAAAGATGAAACCAAGCATCCCTCTCACCATAAAGTGAATGGTTTCCCCTGCTCATCCTATCATGCGCATAATCCGAGCCTAAGGATCCACATAGCATATGTGTAAAAAAAAATCATCAATCAAAATAAATAAAAAATAAAAATAAGATATTTTATCATGGATCCTTAGGCATATTAGATATCTCCACCAGGGCTATAGATGCCTAGTTGGTAGTGGAGCAATATCAAAGGATTATGGGGCTATCTCCATCAAGGCTATAGATGCCTGACTAGTAGTGGAGTATACCCTCCATATGGTGACATGTCTATCACATTAGTGACCTTATTTTGTACAGACCTATGTACACTCATGGATGAGCTAGCTTATAATGGCTTGAGTCATAATTGGTCAGTCCTACCTCGCTCAAAATTAGAAATGAACATCACTGCACACACTTTGGTCTTTGAGCAACTTGACTCCCTTGGTTGGTCTTAGTATCTTCAAGCGCTTATTTGATTAGTAGATGAGTTTGATTGATGTCACTAGGGTGTTTGAGCTTCCTAAAAGCACTTGTCGATTCTTCCTTCCTAGGATAGGTAAAATGACAAGTCATGCCACCTTTGCTCCTACAATTTATTCATCTCCTATATCCATAGTGTCACATTCACTCCATTCCATTCTATAGTTATGTTAGTACCATTGTGTTGATGCCCTTGATTAATCAATCAATTCATGAGTAGAGATGCATCATTAGGCCTTTTTGAATGATAATCAAACATGCATATATATCTCATATTATTACATTCATCACTTCATAACCATTACATCTCACATTAACCATATTTATCATTTCATAATTTGAATCATCTATTATGAGTATCATCACATCATCTCATTATATATCCATACATACATCATCATAAGACATCACACATTCATCACATAACACACATCATTAAAAAAAAAGTCACATATATATATATATATCATGTCACAAAAATATCATACATCATAATAATATTAGGCCCATAGGCTACATCATCATGGCTTGTAGGCCTACAAAATTATAGTCAAATCATCACTACATAGATCCTCATTGCTACCTACCACTAGTCTCATCACTCTCCTCTCACCTCAATCCCTAAGCCTATCCACTACCACTCTATTATCCCTATCACTCATCTCCTCGAGAGGATCTAACACCTAAAGCTCACAATGTGGATGGCTCTCTAACCCATGGCCTCACCATGACAACTAAGGGTCCACTTGCTAGGCTTTACTATGACCCTGATAACATCAATCAAGGAGGGACCTCCAATCCCTCCCTAATAAAGATATCCTCCATATCCATCACCCTCTCCACCTCTAGTCATAATTGTGCCATCGCTCTCATTACTCTACCTTAGGCTATTGCTACCTTAGCCTATGCTCTAGCCAACTCTACCTATAGTGCCTCTATGGTAGCTACCTCACTAGTCACCTCTAGCTACCTCTATAGCTACTCCATATTAACCACCACTTGGTCCCTCTCCACCACTACTAGATCCATCTACTGATGCATACCCTCCCTCTCCACCATTGTTACATCCAATTATTGGTGTAGAGCCTCCATCTCAATCATAACCATATCTATCTACTATTACAAACCATCTTGCTCTATCATTACCACTAATCTCTCTTCCTATAGCTATGCTAGTATCCATACTAGCATATCCCTCTCTCCCATCACCTCCTCTCTCTCATAACCACTCCTCCCTCCCAACCATCAACATAGCTCACTATTACTCCACCTCCCCAAGTCTCCTCATCATCCTATCTTGGTCCTCCTATAGGCTATACCACTCTACTTAGAGCACTGCTACCTCCTCCTCCTACTCTACCTTTGATAAGCCCTCCTCCATTACCCTCAATGAGCCTACCCCACTATCCACTCATTAGGGATATCATAATCATAGTGGCTCCTTTACCTCCTCTACCACATCATTCCTTCCATCACCCCTTATTACATCCTTGCCTACTACCCTCTTTGACATCACCCTTGGGCTCCTAATATTATGTCACCCACAAAACATCAAACTTAGGGGTCATCCTAACATCATCCATATTATCCACCTTAATATCCTCATCTCGCTCATCCCCCACTAGCTCCACCCATGGCCACTCTAAGGTGGTCTCATCCCTTCACCTCTTGTAAATGATAGGTGGGTCAGGTACCCCTTATCTCAACCCAAACTATCATAGTACCCAAGAGAACTAGAAGAACTCATGCTCTATCCCATGTTCATCTAATCACCCATCTAGCCTACCGCACTTGACCCAAGTGGATACCATCCTCTACCCATGTTGGCCCTCCCCTCCATGGCCTCCATATCACTACCTCAAGCCTCAACTCTATCCATAATCATTGATAGTACTCCCCACCCTTATTATATAGTCACCCTCATGGTGCTTCCCTATCATATCACCATCTCAACACATAAGGCTACTCTACTACTATCTTTACATCCATCTCACATGGTAGCCCCATTGGTTGACATATCTTGAAGTGCTCCCACCCCTAAATCTATAACAACACACTACAACCCAAACCCACCCTCCTCCATTATCGCACCTCATACAAATCCATGTACATCTATGTCAGTAAAATTAGTGCCCAAGCATATATGATCGACATCTCAATCAAATCTATAACCAATCCTAATAGATTCCATGGAAATTATGCACCATTAGAATATAGTAGTATGACATTGGATATCAAGAACATCAAGACTAGATATCATGGTGATAATATATCCTAAAGGTACTCCAACAAGTATTGTATCCCATTGCCTATATCAATTGACTTCCACTCATCACCATATACCTAGGGCATCACATATTCCTTATCCATGACTATATAGATAGGAATACCCTCCATAGGTAGCCAAAAAATATGGTACACATCCTCAAGTATCACTATCATCTCCCCTATAGGGAGGTGGAATGTCCCCCTATCAGGATCCCATCACTCCACTAGTGCTAATAGGTACCAATGATATACATGTATAGGCTCGATCCATGTCACTCCCTTCAGGCATATTACCCCCAACCACTCCTAGTCTGCCTCACTCAACTTTTCCCTAGCGCTCGGAAACACAGTGCCAAATATATGTCATGGCTATAATAATTTCAACTACAATCATCACCACACAATCATTAGTCCACCACTCATACCTTTAAAATTTCCAATTTTAAATTTCAAAATTGTAAAAATACAAAATTTTCCTGCCCATTCCATCATGTTATCATTTCAACATTTCACCCATTATTTCAAACTCCAAATTTCAAATTTCAAAAAACTAAAATAAAAAAAAAAACACCAAAATTTTCCCACCCATTCCATCATGTTACCATTTCACAATTTAACCCATAATTTTAAATTAAAAAAATTCCCACCCCCGTATTATTTGTTAAAATAAAAGGGGCCCCATGGTACTCACTAGATTTTCATATCCTCCAACTCTTTGCTATTGCACTCTCTCCCACCATGTCATCCACTAATATTTTCTTTGTCTTTATCCTTCTCTACTACCCATCATAGCTAAAAAATACCACACAATGATCTATTTATAGACTTGTATTGGTAACCACCCCAACAGGTCACCAACCGCCTTGGGTAGTCACAAATGCACAAGCTAACCACCCTGGTCAATTACCCAAGCACCAAGTAGCCACCTAGGATGGTTGGCTAGGTAATTTAGCCAATTAACCCAAATTTTGTAATTGACCCCCAAATTAACCCTTTTGCATCTTCATTTCATCCTTGATACCCTTTTTATCCATATTTTGTCAATCACCTCATGGTTTTCATCCATTTCTTTCCACCCACTCATGCTTGAGGGGGTAGACAATACCCATAAAATTATCTCAAATCAGTTCAACACCTCAAACACTCAATTTTGGAGTTGCTTAAGTCCAAGAATATTTGCTCAAGGCTATCATTAACCCCCCCTCTACTGGGAAAAATAGTAGAACTCATATTATTCTCTCAAAATTCTAATCAAAACTTTGATTCAAAGACTCAAAATTCTAATCAAAGTGATCTCATCAATCTATCAAAGGCAAATATTCAAGGGCATTTATCGCTTCCATGACTAGGTCATATTACATTGTACTTGATTGGGGATAATCCTACATCACTTCCCTCAAGACAAAGGTAATTCTCTATAATTTTCCAATCATTGTCACTATCCATAATTAAGAAAATGACTGGTGTTATCTATTTTTGAACCATATTGTGTTTGCACATAATGTGGTACAAAAAGGGGCATCTATAGTTAAGAAGGTAAAGAAAGCATTTTAGCATTATTTTGTAATTGTTTACATGGTTTTTGTAACTTTTTATTAGTCTATTGATGAGTTTTGTAACTCTCATTTTCATGATTTAGGGCCTTATCTCGAAAGGCCCAATAGATGCTACTAATAGCTTGTTGTGGATTTGTGTGCAGGTATTTGGAGGAGAATGAGGTCTAATGTGGTCAAGAAACTAGGTCACAAACCCATCTAAGGCTCTTTAGTTTCAATCTAAAAACTTCGTGGATATCAATCCAAAAAGGGGCTTTGGTAGACCTTCCATAGTAAAAGTTATCCAAAAAACAACAACTAGAGAAGTAGCCAATGGATCCTAGGTACTTTTAAAATTTAAAGGGAAAAAACATCTAGCCAAGAAAAAGAGATGAATATTTTATCTTAGAACATAAGGGGCCTTAATACCCCTTCCAAGCATCGTATAGTGTATGCTCTTAGAAGGGAACACAATCCAGATTTGCTACTTTTGTAAGAGACTAAGCTAGATTAAAGAAAAGTGGAAAGAATAAAAAACCTTCTCTGGAAAGATACAAAAAAGGTATTCAGTAAGGTTGAGGGTTCTATGAGGGTCCTATTATATCTATGGAATAATAGGAAATTTTAAGAGAGGATAATGGTCAGTTTGATATGGTTCATCATATATTTTTGTTATAACCTAGATTCTAAGGAAAATTGGATTCTAACCAATGTGTACACCCCAAAAATAATTGCTAGTAGAAGGAAATTATAGAATGATCTCATCCAGATAAATAGTACATTCAAATGGATCTCATGGATCTTAGTAGGGATTTCAACGCCCATCTAAATCCATCAGACAAAAGGTGGAGCTCTTGAATCCCTTCAAAAGGTATGCAATATTTTAGTAACTTCATAAATGCTAATGAATTGATGTATATATAATTAAGAAGATTTAAATTCATATGGAGCAATAGGAATTTAGGAGATTAGGTGATTAAAATACACCTAGATATATTTATGTTCTTTCAAGAGGGGTTAGTAGCCTCTAGAGATTCAAAATTCACTACCATTCCAAAAATTAGGTCAGATCATAGCCCAATAGTTTGGGAGGTAGTAAAGGATTGAAGACTTAGCTTTGAAAATTGAATATTGGTGATTGAAAACCTTTACTGGTTTCAAAATGATTCAAGTAGTAGTGAAATTGATATATATCAAACAAAATTTGAAAGCATGGAACATAAAAACCTTTGGTAATTTTTTAAAAAAATAAAATGGAATTAAGAGCTGAGTTATTAGAGATTGAAAAGAAAATTACTGGAGGGGTCGTAACTAAAGACATCAAATTTAGGGAACGGGAACTGATTTTAAAGTATCACAATGTCCTTGCTTATGAGGAAATCCATTGGAGGTTAAAGTTGATAATTCATTGGCTAAAAGAGGGGGACAAAAATAACAAAAATACAAATATTTTTCATATATTTACCCTTCGCCATTGAAGCTACAACAAGATTAGATAATTAATTATAAGATATGTAGACCTCACTAGCAACCTTGACGAAATAAGAGAAGAGACAAAGAGTTATTTAAAGATCTACTAGGGGTTTCTAATATTAGGTAACCAAAGAAGGAAGACTCTCTACTCAGGCATATCTAAAATCTAATCAACGAGGACCTCAATACTTACCTTCTTAGCCCCTTATCTAAAGAAAATATCAAGAAGGTAATTTATAACTTGATAGGGGATAAAGCTCTATGTTTTTATGGATTCATGACTACCTTATTTCAATATTTCTAGCAAATTATGGGATCTGATGTTGTGGAATCCATTAAAGAAGTACAAGTTTCTCACCAAATTCCTATGGATATCAATTCTAAATTTTTTCTCTAATCCCCAAGATCACTGGTGCAAGAGAATTTAAGTAATTTTGACCTATAATTTTATGCATTAAACTTTAAAAAATTCGTACAAAGACCTTGGAAAATCGTATCAAGACCATACATCCCTTTGTCATCGACAACAATCAAGATAATTTTGTGAGAGACCACAAAATTTTGGATGAAATTTTAACTATCCATGAGGTCATCCATTCTATGGACATAATTGAAGAGGCTATAATGATTTTAAAATTAGATATGGATAAAGCCTACAAGTGGCATTATAAGGTATTTTTGGGTAAGATTATGAGAAATTTTGGATCTCATAATGAGTGGGTGGATTTGGTATTCAGTTGCATCTCTACTGCTAGGTTTTCTATTTTAATAAATGGTGCAACATTTTATTTTGTTTGTAAGAGAGGGTTATGATAAGGTGATCCCTTGTATATATTTTTTTTCATATTAGTAGAGGCTTTCAATCATAGCATTACTATAGTATTAAATGATGGAAGGCTAGGGTGCTTGAAGCCAACTTCAATAGCCAATCTAGTATCACATCAATAATTTATTAATGATACAATAATAGTTTCCAAATATTTAGTTTTCTAAGTGCATGAACTTAAAATTATCTTGATAAAGTATAAATAGGAGGCATGATAGAAAGTAAAATTTGCAAAAAATTAAATTTACTTCATCAATGCTCTTGAGATAAGACAAAGAAGAATATTTCAGATTTTTGGGTGTGAAAGTAGGTGATCTATCTACCACCTATTTAGGCATGCCACTTTTCAAAGTTCAAATGAAATCAAAACTCTAGAACTTAGTTATTGATAGATTCACAAATAAATTAACAAGGTGGAGAGGTAGCCTCTTAAGACAAGCTGGGAAGGCACAAATGGTTCAGTCAACCTTACATTATATTCCCATACACTATGTTCATATTTAAAATTTTTGCGAGGATCAAGAAAAAACTAGAACAAATCCAATGATCCTTCCTTTGGTTAGGATCTAATGACCAGAAAAGACTACCTATAGTGGCTTGGGAGAAGGTATGCTCCAAGAAAGAGTATGGAGGTCTAGGTTTCAAATGGTTGTAGGGGATAAACGAGGCTCTTGTTGGTAATATGGGTTGGAAAGTACTAAAGAGAGATCAATTGAGTTGGGTCAAAATACTTAAAGTCAAATACATGAGAGATAGACAAGACTTCCTCAATTCAAAAGATCTTCCAAGAGGACCCGTAGTCTAATGAATTACAAGGTCCTTATGAGGAAAGGTATTAGATGGTACATAGGAAATGGAGAAAGAGTGGATGTTTGGAAGAATATCTGGTTGAAGGAGACCCCTATTGAGTGTGATATAGAACTGAACACCCTAAAGATAAAAACTATAGAAGCCTTTGGAAGAAAGGTTAAGGACTTATTAGATTGTAGAGAGGGGAGATGTCACTAGAAAGCTATAAATTTGGTAGGTCTAAATGAAACCCAATACAAAACTTAAAAATCCTTGATTGACCTATTGAGGGTGTTTCCAACTAACCATATAGGTGGGAGTGAATTGATGATTTGGAGTAGGGATAGTAAAGGTATATATACAATGGAAATTGGATACTTTGTGATTGACAAGGATGGGTTGGGTTGGATTCTGGTAAAAAATATTTGGATTAAGAACTTAATTCCTAAAATAACCATGATTTTTTGGCTTGCTCAAAATAAAATAATAACTATTGACACTTTGTGTCAAAGGGACTTCAACATTGTCAATATATGTGCTCTCTGTGAGAAAGAGGCTGAAACCAGTCATCGTATATTTATTGGTGTGAGTTTACTTATGAAGTAATTAGTCTTATTCTAACTAGATTTAACCTCTCATGGGATTACCTAGATAATATGGATTATGTGTGCCTTTAATGGATATCACCCTTCAAGAGTAAGCATTTAGGGGTCTGAAGAAACTTTTTTTTCAACACTTCCTTTGGCGGATCTAAAGAGAACACAATAATCAAATATTTAAGGATAACAAAAGAGATTCCTACTCAATTAGGTCCCATATTGGCAATGCATTAGTTGAAAATATTAAAACCATTAAGCATTATCAGGAGAATATTTTTTTCCAAGAGTAGGATGTTTTCAAATCTTGGTATTTGGGTTTTAGTTATCTACCTATATGATCCAAACCTTCCATGGAATAGATCATATGGGAAGCCCCTCTAAAATATTGGATTAAGTTGAATTTTGATGGGGAAGCTAAGGTTAATCTAGGTGCTACTGGTGAAGGGGAAGTAATATGAGATGAGAAAGGCACCATCTTGCTAACTTATGCTAAAATATTGGGGAATCATATAAACCACTTTGGAGAGTCTAGTGCCTATTGTTGGGAAGTAAGTGTATTTTACAAATAGGGGCTAAAAATGTGATAATTTAAGGAGACTAATTAAATATCATCAAGGCTCTAAAGGAGGAACATGAGGCTAGATGGTCCATTGTTGAACTAATTTTAGAGAGTCAACTAAACTTGAAGAAGCTTAAACATAAAAGTGGTTTAACCAATATTGCTAGTGGTGAATATGTAAAGATATCTATAGGCTTATGTAGAGAGTTCCCATAGGCTTACATAAAGAATATCTGTTACATTACATTAAATTTTCTTGTAGGCTTACATCATCATTTGTTGAAGTTGACCAATAAGTTCATGGTTCTTATTGGTCTAAAATCCACCTAAGTGAATAAGATGCACCCTCAAGACCTCGATTAATATATTGGATGCCTAAAAAATAGGGGTCTCTGAGTCAACCTCTAGAGAATATCAATTTCTATGTTCCTATCTAATCTAACTAATTGGATGGTTGTAGACTAAAGTAAGAAATTTAAAAGAGTTAGAAAACTAAGTTTAAAGTGGTGCAAATTTAGCGACATCAAGATACATAATGCAAAGAGTATCACAATTTAAATTTAGATTAAAATACCTAACATGACAACCTACTCTTCTTATGCTTTTGAATAATTAAACATGAATAAATCTAAGTATTGCTAAGTCATTATAGAACTATAATGGTAAATCTAGGTAGAAACTAGAATGCAAAATAAATGTAGCAGAATTATTCGTTCCTAGTTTTAACATAAATTCTCAACTACTCAATAAGACATACATACATGTTCATCACAAGAAATGAGAAAGAGTCTAGAAAATAATACAATATTCATTAAAAAGGTATATAGCCTCAATCAATATAGTGTCACCAATTGTAAATTCCAAAGATATGACAATCAAAATGGCTTACATTCTAGTATATATAAAAAATTACAAAGTATTAATCTATCTTAAGAATGATTGCTATCAAAGCATGTTGTAGACCTTAAAGCGGGCATGAAGAATGATTATCGCATTCAGCCTAGTTTTTCCCAACTACTTCAGGTATGCTTTGCTAATGTGTATGATGTAAATTTCATTGTAAGGTTAGCTTGGATTTTGCATCATTGTATTCTAACCATCAGGCGATGGTCTATTCATTTTTATTATGTATAACCAACTGAGCAAGGGTAGATGTGTAATGGAAAGCACTTCAGCCATTGAGATATTCTAACAACAATGATGCCTAGCGATTACTTAGCATGCATGCTCATATTGATGTGGATAATGCTAGATCATTCATGTAGATGTTGGTGATGTGAGAACATGTCACTTATTGTCAGGTGATTATTTTGGATAAGAATTGCATCCCTTGGCTTCATCCTCATGTTGGATACAGGATAAATTACTCAATTTTGATGATATTATTATCTACAAAGTCTAGAAATTATATTTACTCATGTATGATATCAAACACTAGGTGACTTTGCTCTAGTTTTTGATGTTTTTGTCATCAAGTTGCCATAGATTTATTTTGCATCTGATGAGTCATCATATTCTAAAGTCCAACACCTTTGGAATCCATGATGCCAAATACCATATGATGGGAATAATACCTTAGAATATTTCTACCCATTCAAGTATGGTAAGACATTTCATGCCATCTTGGTGACATCAACATTGTAGTCCATCTAGCTAACTTCATAATTATAATTTTATTTAATGTCGAGCATCAAATGTCAGAGTTTTTAAATGTCTTGATTTTATTTCTTGTATCAAAAATTGGGTTTTTAATGTCCTATTGCTGACATCAACTTATTAAATACCCAACTAGCTTGCTTCACTTAGCCAAAATTTGCATTCTTTGTTCTACTTTATTAGATGCCAAATTTAATGACTTAGCATAAAAATATTGTTTGATCGTATTATTCTTGTTGCTCTATCATATACCTTGGCCTATCTTGCATTCAACCACATTTTTAATATTTTTACCCCTTTGCAATATTTTGGCCTGCTTTATATCATCCTTTCCTATCTGCATATGTCATAGAAATTTGATTTGGGGCTACTCTAGTTGCCTTCTGAGCTATTGCATGCTCATTGTTGTGCATTGCCTTAGAAAAATATCTACATGGTTTGAACCATACCATATAGTGGATGCAGGTAATAAAATTTATCTATATTATTGGTGACTTTCGAGGGTTTTTCTTGCAAAATTGAGAATCTAATATCCTTTATTTATGGGATAAGAGAGACTTGAGAAGAAATGGAGCTTGAAGATAATATTATACTATATAGAAAAAATGGGTGAAGGTAAAATTTGTAGTTATGGAAAATGAAATAGGAAGGGAGTGGAGATGGAAATGTAAAAGAGGTTGATGTATTTTGTAGTTGCAATATGGCTTCTAAAACACACCTTAATACAAGTGATATTGCTTATTTGATCCTATTTGTCTACAAAATACATGGCATTCAACATGTAGAGGAACAAAAGTACTAGAGGAATAAAAGGATGAGGTTTATGAACACTCTGAAGGGAAGGGAGATGACTAAGGATGTGAATGGTGCCAAAAAAGGAAGAGAATGATAAAGGCTAAGAAAGGGAGAAAAGTATAAAATGGAGGGTTTGATGTCAATGGTGAGATATACAGGCGACAAGGTGTGGATTTATGAAGGCAAGGTGAATATTGGTAAGAGAAGATGGAGATACTTGAGTGTAGGCACCTCCTAAAAAAATAAAAACCTCATGAGAATATTTTTCTATAGCTGAATGTTGTTTTATATCTAGAGCAGTTGCTTTAGGTGGATGTTCACCCATGCAAACTGCCATAAGTAAATATTCCAAGTGCTTGAAATATTTCCTTCTTTATTTTACTTTTTCTTATAACATTGCACATGCATACCTCTTCTACATTGTTGGACTTCATTTAGATACTTCAATAGAATGAATGGTTGCTTAGAATTATTGAACTACATGCATTAGATGATCACACACTTCTACTTTATAGCTAATTGTCGAAGTCAGTGACAACTAGATTCTTAATTGAACTTAGATTTTGTCAGTGTTGGCTATCAAATTTGGTTTCCCATGTGACCACCCCTGTTTACTCGTTTATCCTTTATTTAGTTATTCATAGCTTTGTGCCATGAAATTATTTTAATGCAATATGCCCTTGCTTTCATCATCTTGATATTATAGCATATGAATCAACTCAGCATGATATCTCATTAAATTTTGCTATCAAGAATGATATGTATTCAACTTATGCATACCAACATGGAATTTGGCATCATTTTGATAATATTTTGAATTTGCATTCATCATGATAATACTCAAGAGCATTTATCTTGTGCATCATAGCAACTGTGAGAAATTGCTATAGTTATGAAAGACAATATGGGCTTATTTTTCCATTGGACTATAGAGTCAAAAAGTAGGGAGAAAGGGAGAAAGTGATGAAGAGTGAAGGTGCTGGAAAGAGAGGATATGATAAAGATAAGAAATATGTACATGCATATCACATGTCTTGGAGATCCCTTACTAAATTTAGCTATCTCACATACTTGCTTAAGTGTTTGCTTTATCTTTGAACTATCTTGGTGTTTTCTATTGTCGATTTCATACATTAAGATAGTAAAATGGTGAAGCATCTCCCATTTTCAAAGGATTTATTGTAGTTGTTGCTTCTCTTATCCTAGGTATGTATTAGTATACCTCCACAAGTTGAAGAATATTTTGGAATAATCATCATAGCTAGTCAGGCCTATCAAAGAATGAGGAGTCATAGATCTACCAACCCATCAGATCATTTGAATCCAAGACTTTCTTCTTTTCTTATTTTTTTTGTGGACCTAAGTTGTGTCTACTATTATGTCTATATCAATAAGGTGTGTCCATTGTTGTGTCTATATCAATAAGTTATGTCTATTGTTGTTGGAACCCTTCATAGGACATGAATATTGTAGTCATTGTCAATGGAGGAATAGTCCCATAAAACACCAAGATAATATTAGACTAATATTGGAATGGCTTTAGATAGCATCAGGATGGTTCTTGGATGGCTATCAATTAACATGCCATGTTTAGCTAACAATAGAAAGACGAATATTTATAATTTTCTTCCAGCATTAATTTACCTCTCCTGGGCACAAGAATTTTCAAAAGTGATTGCAACTTCTATCAAGAAACCTTCTTCAGGGCTT
Organism: Wollemia nobilis; assembly: GCA_028583015.1. Classification (NCBI taxonomy): domain Eukaryota; kingdom Viridiplantae; phylum Streptophyta; class Pinopsida; order Araucariales; family Araucariaceae; genus Wollemia; species Wollemia nobilis. Next base: position 660,564 of record JAQPPZ010002435.1, read on the forward strand.
CTTGGATCTAAGTACTTCTAGCTGTAGGCATTTCTTAACATAAGGTCAGGTAACTAACCTACCAAAATAATTGATTTAGTTGGTTTCCTCCATGTTTTCTTAAGGCACAAATCTCTTATGGCCTTTCCATAAATAGCTATGTCTTTGATGGCTTGAAAGAGGGGATTGTGACTGTTAAGTTTTTTAAACTAGAGAGGATATCAAACTCTATTTGTATTGGTTTCTTGGGTTGCTAAAACCTTTATGGAAAATGTGGAACCTCCTCTTTGTTATATACAAGTGTTGATTCTTATTTACTTCCTCTATAAGGGGTGATTTCCATTTTTCCATCTCTATATTTTTCTCTTCTTCTAAAATAAGAGTGACTTATACACCTAATTATTTTGTTGACCGTAACTAGATAGGATCACAATCTACTCTAATATTGTACACGGGGTACATCTCATTTTCCATTTGATAGGCTAGCTATTATTTGTTGTTTGAGTTTGTTGTGGGTTGTGCTGGTAAATGAGGAGTTATTAAAGTAGGAGGTGCAGGAAGACTTTGCTATAGTAGAGCTAGAGCATTATGTTGTGGATACTAATTCTAAGCATTTTGGTTTCTCCACTACTACCTAGGTTGTTGGTATTACATCCAAGGGTAAGGGTTGTAAGGATTTGTTCCTTAGGGAAATGGATTCCAAGGTTGTTGCACATAGGAACTCATATTGGGTGGTTGGGCTTGACCTTGATTTTGGTAATTATTGCCCCCATAAGATGACATTCCTAATTGCATATTGTTATTCATAGGATATTGTTGCTAGTTTCTCCTATTACCCATAAAGTATGCCTCTGCTATGTTAGGTTCCTCTTTAGATTTCATTAACTATAGACACAATTTTTTTTTATGATCCTTTTACAGACAACACATACACAAACATTATTATCTGGACACTCATTTCTAGGGTGTTTGCCTTTGCATTTAGGATAGAACTAGGCAAATGCTGCCTCATTATATTACTTCTTTATCTAAAGCAAAAGGGTATCCATTTGAAGAGCCATAGATGATAACATCTCGCTCTTAAGGTCCTCAAGCATATTTCCTATATTTTTTTTAGTGATAGTGGTTGACTGCTTAATATTTCTAGGGGTCAACTTACATTTTATTCTTGAAAAGTTTTGATACCTGTTGAATATCATCCATTTGATGTTGGTAAACATATCCCCTAGAGATCATGTTTAAAGCTTCTAAGGATTCATTTTTCAGTCCTTTCAAAACAATGCTTCTTAGGGACCTTTCTCCTAGTTTTGAATGGGGTGATCTTTGCAAACTGAAACTGAACCTATCCCAATATTATTCCATAGATTCCCCTTCCTTTTGTGTCATGTATAGGACTTACTCTCTTGCATCTCTTGCTCTACCAAATTTCTGATATTGATCTAGGAAAAGTTTCTTCAACTATTCCCAGGTAGTTATATGTTTATCTCCCAAACTGAAGAACCAACACAAAGTTGAATCATCAAGGGTGGAAGGGAATAATTTTAGTTTTTGAGCATCTATGGTGTAATCCATAAATATACATAAAACATAAAATTTAAAAAAGAACATATCTGGATATTTTGTTGGTAGTCCTCTAAAGGTTTGAAGGTGGGCAAGAGAGATGTGTTTCATCTTGTGATATCCTCCTGCCTCTCCTATTGGAAAAATAAAACTAGTGGATGTTTCCTCTGGATTTTCTACCATTCTACCCACTACTAGAGTTTCTACCCATTTTGCATTCAAAGCAGTTGTCAATACTTCTAGTTCATTTATTTTATCCTTCATAAGGATGGATAAGTCAATATTTGAGATGGTTCCATATAATACTGCTTGCCAATGATCGATATTCAGTAGATCTTCCTTATATTGATCCTACTCTAATATTTTGCTGGATTGTTTTAGAAGGGTCCTATGCAAATAGTAGGTGTTCCTACCAATGCACATGTGGACATTATTATGGTGAGAATTTAGTCTAAGGTTCATATTATAGTGAAGTAGAAGGATTCTGAGAAACAACTTCTTCTTTTTTTAACAAAAAGACCATCTGGTCCCCTATTCTTAGGTGGACTCATACAAAGTTTTAGATGAAGGTTTCTAGAGAAATAATCTAAACTACTTCTACTATGCTTCCTTTAGAACATAAAACTATAATGGCTACTCCCTAGTAATAGTGCCAAAATGTTGGGCAAAATATTGGTTAGTTTTTCTATGGTTCAATTAATTGCCTCCATTTAATTGTCAACACGGGGTAGCTCGTAGTCTTATGAGTAGCCATGCAAAATATATGTTTATAATTTCTCTCCCAGATATGAGTCCCTTAGATCATGGTTTAGGGGGTGTTTGGTATTCATTGAAGTTTTGATTCAAACTAATAATATATCCTACGTCTAAGAAAAATATGATTGAATGCATACAAAAACTTAAAATGGTACTTTACGTGAAATTACTAAAAATAGGGAAAATAATAGAGAAATAAATTAATCTACAAAAAATTAAATAACATAAAATAGGGGAAAATAAGAGAAGAAATTTGTTGTAACTGGGCCCACGCTTCGAGTAGGTATTTCCTGCATTAGATCTTCACCGGATGCTTATATGGAATTAACAAGAAGTAATTTAGAAAATATTTTATTAACACTATAACAAAAAAAATTTACAAGAAAGTCCAAGGGGTATTCTTTAGGGGTGGCCTACATATTTATAAGATATGCGGCCACACCCTATTACAATTCTCAAAATAAATCAAAAAATGATTTGCTTTTACAACTACCTGCATAAATGAAGGAATCACATAAAATATCAAGATATTTCAACATATTCTATTTCTAGAATACGTCTAATAGTTTTTTAACCAATTTACATAAATCGTTCATGTAGCAGCTATAAAATGGGTGGTGAGTCATCTTTGACATTGTCCCTTTTTTGATTTCAATGCTGGAACTCTTTATATCCTAGTTGCTGAAATTTTGCTTTGTTCTACCGACCACAAAGTCATGCTAGAATTTGGCATTAGTGGAAATCAAGCACCTCATCTGAAGAATTCAGGAAGTAGGTGCTTTATCTATAGAAGTTAGGAAGAAGGCACCTAACAGGAAGCAGACGCCTAACAAGAATAGGCACTTTATCGAAAACATACGCCTAATAGGAAGCAGGTGCCTAATGGAAAGCCATCACCTAATGGAAAGTAGGTGCCTAACAATTAAGTTTTGAATGGAAGTCAGGCGCTTCAAAGGAATTTGGGCACCTGAATTCATACCTCACACCAATGTTCTATAGATATTTTACATTCATAAAATTGCAAGTGCTAAGTACGAGTGGGACCTCTATGAAAACATGCCAAAATGCAACAATATCCACTAAATCTACACAAAATACATTTGAAGATAAATATTAGATAACATGTAAAATAAAATTTTAATTATATATATAATTTCCATAAAATATTTATATCTACAAGAATAAGTGTCGTACATTATAGAGATAAGAGTACAAAAAATGAGCAATTATGTGGCTCATCAAGCCTTAAGGAGGAGTTTTCCTATAGAGATCAGCAAGTTCTCAACTTTGATACCCACTTGAAAAATCTAGGGAAACTTTCTCTCATTGTTCTACTAGATTTATAGCCTCAAATATGGGTTTAGGGCTCAAATATAGTACATATAGTCCTCTGCTTGAGATGGTCTTACTTCCCTAGGAATATTATCCCACAACCTTTTGAATTGTATGTTGAAATCTAGGAGCCTCTCTAGAGGATGTATTTTGATTTATGAAAACTATGTGAGTAATCTAAAAATTGAAAGCACGAGATTCCGGGCAAAGGAAACACTAATTGCGATGCATCCAAAATCAAATACGCTTAAGTCCTAGAAATGTAAATTGCATGAAATGAAAGAAACGCATTGGAAGAGACACAAGCAAATGGAGAAAACACAACCCTTTCATTAAAATTTCTTGATCTCTGTTACAAATACGCCTCCTCCCTTTTTAGGGGCTAGGAGCGTTAAAAGAATTTGACTACAATCGAGACTTAAGGTTCCTCTTTTCGCGTGCCCACACTTGAAATGGACGGGCCAAGATGATGCCCCCGCTGATGTCGATGAGTCTTTGAGCTCTGCTGCTCCTCTTGTGAACAAAGAAACAACGAAGATTTCAGTAGCACCTGCTGCACATAAGAAGTGTTTGTTCTCTAAAATCGCCAAAAGATGCATGCAAACATTTGTCTGAAATAGTAAGTAAAATGACTCTAAATGACCTGAAAACCTGATAGAGGAAAGAAAACATCACCAGAAGGCCACTGCCACTGAGACAGTCGGCCAATCTGCCTCCAACTGGAATTCGTCCCTGGGCAAGATGAATTTTGACTGCAATTCGTCCCTGGGTGGGACAAATTCTTCTGTGTTGGAAAATCCGACCTGATGCTGCTCCAATGTCGAATCCCGAGACCTGCAAAATGCCTAAAAATAGAGGGGTTATGTAATTGGGGCCATTTTGGGATGACCCAGATGGTCGTATTCTCCCAATTTGGCCTCTATCCTCGGGAATTTGATGTCGCCACCTGCAAGTTAGTAGGACAACAAAGCGACAAAAGGCATGACAAAATCTGATCAGAATGTTATGAAATTGAAGCTATGAGCTAACCAAACAGAATAACATGAGATGCAACCTGAAACAATAATCTAGAATGCTTTTGGAATAAAACTTAGAAAGTGCGGGGGTGCCCAAGTGGGCCTCCCATCGTTGGCACTTGATCTTGGCGCCAATCCACTAGGGATGGGCCCAAAACCTCTTAGGATTGGGATGTCTACAAATTGGTTGATTCAGGTGTCCATATGTTGGATTTGGGTCAGATTCAAGCTTCCAAAAGCCACCCAACAACCTCCCTTGCAAAAGAGATTGGTGGATGTGAGAAGGTGAATCAAAGGGGATGCAAATGGGTGTTCAACTCGGCAGCACTTTGTTGCTTGAAATCTCCTTCAATCTATTCATTTGGGTGAGAAAAGTCCCACCTTTTATAGACCCATGGGGTCTCTTTTGAGAGGGAAGCATAAGCGCCATGTGTTGGTCATAGGTGCCATGTGGCAGTCATGTCTTCCCATGAGGGAGGGGAGTCCTCCATGACTTGGGCTTTCATAACTGCCCTTGTGACAGTCCTCTAACGGCCTATTTGCCCACCCACACATGCGTGCGAGGCAGGAGTCATCAACTGACTGTCTTTGGCTGCCACTTGGCGCCATTCTTCTTTTTGCCCGTTAAACCTAGAATTCGTCCTACCCAGGGACGAATTCAAAATTCGTCCCTTAGTGAGACGGATTCCAATTTGAATTCGTCCCAGGGTGGGAAGAATTTGGAGTAGGTTGTTCGAAGGTGCCAAATTGCCTTTTGACCTTACAAAATTGTTGTGAAAGTGGTTAAGACCACTGTTTAACCTCTGAGGGCTGCCCTGGGGGCTGTGTTTGTCAAAGCGATCAGTGTTTGCAGTCACATAATCGGATTGGTGCTATTTTGGTGTCTACAAAAATATCACTTGGATCATCAAATACTAATATGAGAGGTTCAGCTAAGTCTACCCAAGCCTTAATATTGTTATCTTCTAAAGATATATACCATTATAATATATTTTTCCAAAAATATTGAGCCAAAAGTCTGACCATAACATCTTCAAAAGAAATATTGTACATGATAGCCAGAGTTGCAACATCTTGATAATGCTTGTAAGCAATTTTGCCATTGCCATCATAAGTAGGCAAAATTTTCAGTGTGTTATTTCGAATTTCATGAAAATCTAGAATCTTGAGAGGTCTAGCATTATTCTAGGCTAGAAAAACTTGTCCAACCATAGATCTAACCGTTTTACTAATATGTCAATAGGTTTATCTGGTTGGTGCCTAGTTCACTACCTAGGCTTTTTGGCATTTTTATAATTTGATTATGAGTGTGCTTTTGCCAATGAGGTCACTAATTTCTTAGGATTATTAGATCAATGGAGTTTCTAGTCAAACATACAGTCTTCGCAAGTGAGGTCAAGACTATTCACAAAATTTTTGAGTCCTCTAGGTGATTGAAATATGATCCATGGAATCATATCCCACTAGACGTGCCAAAAATACTCTTGGTTTGAAATCTACCCAAGTGAATGAGATGCACCCTCAAGACCTTGACCAAAATATTATATGCCTTAGACATAGGGGTATCTAATTCAACCTTCGAAGAAGATCAGTTCCTATGTGCCTAGATAATATAACTAAATAGAGGGTTGTAGACTCAATTAAGAAATACACAAGGGTTAGAAAACTAAGTTAAAAGTGGTGTGGATTTGGAAACATCAAGAGACATAATGCAGAGAATCTGGTAATTCAAATTTAGATTAAATTACCTAACAAAAAAACATACCTTCCTTATGCTTTTGAAAAATTAAACATGAAGAACTCTAAGTATTGCTAATTCTTTCTAGAACTATAATGGCATGTCTAGGTAGAAATCAATAATGCAAAATAACTATAGTAGAATTTTTATTCTTAGCTTTAACATAAATGCTTAACTACTCAATAAGACAAACATACATGTTCAAAAAAATAAATGAGTAAGATTCCAAGAAACAATCAAATCTTCATTCAAAAGACATATAGCCTCAATCAATATAGTTATATCAATTATAAAAACCAAAGAGCCAACCATTAGAATGAATTACATTCTAGTATATATAGATATTTACAATGTATTCAATTATCTTAAGAATAAATGTTGTTAAAGCATGTTGTAGGCCTTAGAGCAGGCATGAAGAATGGTTATTGTATTAAGCTCAATTGTTCCTAACTGCTTCAGGCATGTATTTTTTGTGTATGATGTAGAATTCAATATGATTTTACACTGCATTATACATCATTGGATTCTAACCATCAAGCGATAGTCCATTTATTTTTGTTACACATAGTCAATTGAGTAGGGGAAGATACATGATGGAAAGTCTTCAAATGTTGAGATATTTTGATAGAAATGATTCCTAGTGACTACTCAACATGTGTGCTCTTGCTGATATGGATAATTTTAGATCATTCATGTAGAGGTTGGTGGTGTGAGAACATGTCACTTACTATTGGGTCATTATTTTGGTTGAGCATTGCATCCCTTGGATTTATCCTTATTTCAAGTGTTGGATAAATTCCTTACTTTTGATGATGTTATTGCCTACAAAGTTTAACAATTATATTTACACATGTATGATATCACATGACTTTGCTTTGGATCTTGATGCTTTTATCGTTGAGTTGCAATACTTATATTTATTTTTTATCTAGTGTTCTATTTGGTTTGTTGGATATTTAATTCCTTAGGGATGATGCCATCATATTATAAAATATGACACCTTTAGAAATCATGATGTTAGATATCATATGATGAGAACAATGTCATAGAATATTTCTATTTTTTCAAGCATGGCCAAAAATTTCATGCCATATTACTAAAATCAACATCATAGTACATCCAACTAACTTCATTCTTATACTTTTCTTTAATGCCAAGCACCAAATGCCAGAGTCTTTGCATGTCTTGATTTTATTTCTTGTATTGAATTCTAGATTTTTTATGTCTTGTTGTTGACATCAACATCTTAAATATTTGGCTAGCTTGCTTCACTTAGTCAAATTTTGCATTCTTCATTATGCTTTACCAAATTCTAAATTTAATGACTTAGCACAAAAATACTATTCAAGAGTCTTCTGCTTGTTGCTTTGTCATCTTCCTTGGCCTATTTTGCATTCAACCATATTTTTTTCTCTTTGCCCTCTTTTGCAATATTTTGGTCTACTCCATATTATCCTTTCCTATCTACATTTGTCATAGAAATTTGATGTAGGGTTTCTTTGGTTAGCTTTTGAGTTGTTGCATGCTCATTGTTGTATCACTATCTTAAAAAAATATCTACATGGTTTGAACCATACAACATAGTGGATGTAGATAATAAAATTTACCTATAGTACTATCTTACACCACTTAAGGGACCTTTCAATAATATTTATATTTTCTAGACATGAGGGACCTTTGTTTAATTATTGTCCATATGTTTAAAATTTTTTAATTGTTAAGTTTGAGTTCTTAAAAGACTAAAAAAGATTTAACAATTTTATTTTTAATATTTTGATAGGTTTGAGTTATTAAAAAGCTAAAAATTACCAAAAAAAATTCCTTGATACTCTTTAAGGTCATTTCTAATGGTAAGAAACAAATAGAAAGTAAATAGCATATTTTGATATGTGAGAGAGAAGGGAGAAAATTTATAATTTTATACTTTAGTCTCTTTTTATCTACCTCATCCCTTAACCTTTACTTATCTAATACTAAAATTAAATATGAAAAGAGATATAAAAATAAGTCAATCATTTTGAGATTTATAGTTCACTCAGATAAAGGAACCACCACCAATCCAATCCATAGTTAAGTATTTACCTTTTCGATCTACCAAACATCATTATATTCAAAATTGAGTCTACATTTTCTTGTTTTTTCCTTTACCATACAAAACCATTGAGTCTAAAGACATTAATGAATATGCTTTGAATAATGTTGGGTTTAAGTTTTACTATATAAACCATTCCTTGATATCAATTATGATATTGAGATCTATAGTGAACAAGTCATCACTAATTTAAAACATATGAGAAACTACTATAATTCATGATACTTGATTGATAACTTGTTAATAAAGAGTAGAGAAAAGAGCATGCAAAAGAATAAGAAACAAATAAATAAAATATTATAGAAATAAAATAATGTCAAATATTATAATTATTGTACTTAAGGATAACATGGACCCAAAAGATTTAAATATGTTAGAACAAAGGGATTTCGAAACCAATAGTTGGGACCATAAACACATTGCTTAGAAATTACATGAGGCGGTAAACACATTCATAAATCTCAATTACTTAATCAACCAAGGTCTACTATCCAACTAGCTACTACTTATATATCTAAATTCATTATCTTCTAGATAGAGAATAGTATTTGACATCATACTCGAACACTTTACAAGCAAATATGTACAACATCCACTTTGAATTAGAATTCATAGAATAATTAGTATCAAAAAATCATACTTAATAAGATTCTTGAAAGATAGGTTATGATGAGAGTATGAAAGTAGTTCCTCTCTTTTTCTCTTGCTTAGTCTATGTAGTGTGGTTTCATTTATCATACATTCAAAAAACATACATAATTCTCTCAACAACTACTAAAAAATGGAAGACATAGTGTTGGACTTTACACCAATTTATGATAACAAATAAAAAGCAATCCATTTTTTCAAAAAATTTATACAAAGAAAAATGGGACAAAAAGAGAAAATATATCTACAGAAATGATGGGTTCCCTTGAGAACCAATAATCACTATATTATACTTAGATAAGAATAACAACACTTTAGTACAATGGATGAATTGGATGGGGGATATTTACACCAATACCAAAACCCCAAATACATAATCATGTTAACCTAAGAGAACATAAAAAGTAAGATTTAGGTTAATTATGGGTTAAAGGTTTAACCATGATAAGGTTAACAATGGATTATCGAGCATACATAAAATTTAATTAAATAAATTGTATAATGATTTATTGTAAGCTTATATAAAGGTACATCATACAATGTAGTCATTCACCATTAAGTTAGATTACAACTTTCAATACCAACTCATCGTACTGGTGATAATAATATTTCCCCTCATAATTTATGCTCTAGTGGGACTCTATACTTGAGAAAGACTCAAGTGAATCCTCCTCATCATCTAGATTTCTACTTACATAAAAATAGCCCTACAATTACATAGGAATCTCCTTAGGTTATACAATAATCACCATAACCAATATCAGATACTCTCATACATATACAAAGAACACCTCCTCCCATATGAGGAAGATAAGACAATACGACTCTCTTGTAGAAGCTAGTCTAAATTTTTATAGTTGCATAAGTCAATACTTGGAACCATGAACTCCTTGTTTACAACACACTTCTCCCTCTTTGGAAAATATAATTGTTGGCCCATTTAATTATCATTACCAAAATATGATCTGCATGAACCTATTTAGTAAAATATCCATAAAAAATTACCAAGAATACCTATACAAAATATAGAAGAGACAATATATCATAAAGGGTTAGATATTTATATATAAAATAAGCCAATATCCCAAGTATATAGGGAGATGAGGATTGATAAGAGCACATTCTAAATCATTTTTGTGTGCATCCAAAATGTCTAGTAACTAATTTATATACTACAAATCCAACTATATCCCCATGAATATGGACACAACATATTACTACATAATATATTATAAATTTACCCCTTTGAAAGGTGGTTATAGGTCTTATAGAGAATTGTACATATAGATGTCCCTTCACCTACAAAATATCCTTGAACAAACTCTACCGAAGTTGAGAGCTTGGAAAATTTAATAACTTGAAAAGTAAAAGGGCTCAAAACACTTCTATATGCAAAAGTTATGGCATCTAAAATATTTCCCTTAATAACCCTTAAAATAATTTATAAAATCAGCTCCCTAAAACTTATAACATATACAACCAACCATAATTTTCCACTTGGTGCACACTAACTCATTGATATTGTACCACCTCTTTACCATTGGATATCAAGAGTAAATATTAAAGCAAGTAATTCATCTAAGAAGGGTATATGTATATAAATATATTTTTGTGGTATAGTGAAGCACCACATCAACCAAGATTCTATTTCATCATTTTGAATGTGCCAAGAACATCATTGATTTTTGAAATTGAGTATCCCACAAGCAATGCACCTTCCATTAACCAAGGTATGGGTGCCTTGATTGAGATATGTCTAAGAAACTCCCTTTTATATGAAGGAAGTTGATGCAATGAGTCTAAAATAGATCATGTCAAAAGAGATTTGCTATTTAGAGGATGCAAGATTCAATTAAGAGAAGTATCATCTAACAAATAATTTGCACACTTTGCATAACCAACTAGTTCAAGTAATATTATGCTAATGAATTTCTAATGCCTTTATAGATGGCATTATACATTCCCCTTATTGTATTTACCTATGAACAAAATGGAAGAGTCCGTGGTTTGAAATTGAAATCTTCCTTCCACACATGTTAATACCACTCTCTTTTGACTAGTAAGTTAAGAATTTATGCTGAGAGGACGAAAGAAAATTTAACACTTCTTATATAAAATATTTCATGCTAATACATAAAAAAATGATAAAAATTTTAAATTAGAAATAAAAAAGGAAAAGTATCCTATGAAGTTCTCATCTACTTGCTTTAGCATCCCCTCTAATTAGAAAATAAATGTACCCTCTACTTAAATAAATTCGTCAACCATGATAAAAGAGTGTGGGAAGAGATCAAAATGACACAATATGTGTGATTCAAACCTAAGTAGTAGCAAATGACAAGAATTTACCTTCCTTATTCAAGACAAAGTGTGATGGCTCCTAAGTGATTATAAGAGATATATGCCAGCATGTCGTAGTAATTTAGAGAAAGTAATATGCTTGATTATCTATGAAGAAAAACATCCCCTATTTTGAGAGGAATACCATAGTTTTTGTGATTTCTAACATGATTTAAATATTAGTAAAATGGATAAAAATTATCCTAATTATAAAAAAATAAATTTGGAGTATACACATATTCTTCAAGATATTTGAAATGATTAATGATAGGACATGGAATAAAATTACCTCTATGGCTCTTATGTTGAATACGCTTATGAAGCTTTGAGAAGTATTTCAACCTAGAAGTTGGAAGAAGGACCACAAGATCCAAATAATTTCTTGCATGACCACACAATAACACCCCATTCCCACTCTTATGTCATATTGGATTCCACACCAATTTCTAGTAATGAACAAAAGCAATCCATTTACTCAAGTCCTATATAAAAGGAAAAATGATGAATAGACACAAATAATGTGCACCCTTTAAAATCAATAATCACTACATTATTCATAGATAAGAATCTTATAACTCCAACATAATGAATGTAATATATGGGGGTATTTATATCAATACTAAAATCACAAATACAACATATCAAGCATGATTTAGGTTAATTATACATTATAAGTTAAAGGTTTAAATAAAATAAGGTTACCATGGCCTATAGGGTATACACAAATAATAATTAAATACATTTACAATCATTGTTGATATTCTTACACAAAAGTACATCATACACTGTTGGCCTTGATTATTGAGTTAGATTTTAACTTCTTTTTTTTGTAGGTAAAATTGATTAAGTGTAGGGTTTAAATGGGCCCCATATCCAAGTACATAAATTGGTAGCTAAGCCAATAGCATAAGATGACACAAGCCTGCATATTGACCAACAACAACTTGAAGAAAAAGGTCTAAACAACAACAGAGAAGGTTGGATGGATGCCTTATGGTAGAAAAACAAAAATGCAGTTCAAGCAATACCCACACAAGGGTTTATTAAGAGAAGTAACTATATAAAAAACTTGTAAAGGAGCTATGACAAAAACCCATGCAAGGGAAGATCGTAAAAGATCTATAAAAATTATAATGGACACCGTGGACTAGGGTGTAGGTAGCAACTCACGATCAATAGCAACACCTTTCCACTTGAAAATATTTGAATGATTTGATAAACCCTAGAGCCGAAGTTCCCAATTATGATGATCTCTTCACATCGCTTGCCCTTTCATTGGTAGTTATGTCACCTCAGCCATCACCTTAAAAATAACTCTAAAATAGAGGTTATTCACAACAACATAACCATTATTCCATGAAATTACAAAGGCTTCAATGATATCTTGATAAACCCCTTTGAAATTTCTTAGAAATGGAATGAGACCATGAGCTTCCAGAAAAAAAGAATGAGTTAGATTATAAATTTCATTATTTAGAAAGATATGAATTAACCAAATTATAAAAACATGTAAAAAATATAAAATATATTCTAGTTAAGGGGATGAATTTCATTGGGCAAGAATTATTGCAAAAATATAAACAAAAAATTACATGTTTATCAATAAATCATACACAATTATTCAGTGTTTGATCAATAATTATCCTAGAAGATTTGGAATAACCACCTCATTTAAATACATACCAATATATATTTATATAATTAATACATTTGCAAGATCACTTGTGATAGGACTTCAATGCTATCATAACAAAGGATATAATTTTTGACAATAGGAATGCAATCCATCACATGTTTCTTTTAGATAAATTTTGAATAAAAAATAGAATTTTAAATTATTCATTACAAGATAATAATATTCTAATGTCTAGAATATATATGTACTTGATATAAAATGAAGGGAGAGAATTTGACTCCACATATTTATATGCAACAAATAAAAATATGTTAAAGTAATAATTACATGATATATTTCACATCAACACAAGAGCAGCTTCAAAACAATATTAAAAAACAACAACTAGGTAAAAAGTTTCTACTCTACAAAGAACAAGTGATGTTAACATGGAATTTATGAATATCAATAGTATTGGTAAATGAAACTTGCAAAATATTGTAGCTATTATCTGCAAAGATTCATAAAATCCATATAAGTTATTGATATATGTTGAAGTTGCATTCAAGTACTACATTAGAATAACTTGGGATAAATAATTTGAAATATATTTCTATTATGCCATTAACCAAAAAAAAAGAATATAAATTCCACTCAATAGAGCATGAGCATTGTCCATAGGTTTAGAGTAGTTGGTCTAGAATCTAGAAGTGAATAATTTCACACCATAGACCAGGTTCAAATCCTATGGTTGAACCTTAGAATCTATGAGCTTTAAAATAACCTATGGGGTTTACAATAAATTGTTTAGAGTGAAGAGTTTCACACCCTAAACCAAAGATTAAAATTCATTACTAAACCTAAACATTTAGCTCATGGTGTTTATAACAAGTGGTTTAGAATGAAGAGTTTCATACCATAAAGTAAGATTCTAAAATCATGGGTGAACCTTAACATTTATAAAGTTGTATGAGCTCATCAAATTAAATTCTTCAACTTTCATAAAAATTAAAAGTTGTATTTGCCAGTGATACATGTATTTATGAAAATGTTGTAATACCATGGTAACATGATTGTAATGTAATATTGATGGTTCCATTTAAATCCCATATGACATATTAAGAAAGATAACATAGGCATTAATTATAAATAAATCCTAAAGTCTAACATTGCAAGAAAAACAAAAATTAACAGTAGTGTGATTAAATTACAAGGCTTTACCTTCATAACAATTTTCAGAGTGAAGGTTGTAAAAAATATAAGCAAATCATCTTGATTCTCATTTCAAGAGAATGCAAAAATAAAAAATAATGCATCTGACAATTAGGGAAAAAAACAAAGGAATTGTAGGATTCTTTTATTCATGATGACAAGATACTTATGTTATCTAAAAATGTCAAACAAAATATACTTAATGGTTCCCAAAGAATTATAAAGAAATTAAAAAAACCTTTAAAAGTGGAACATATCAATGTATGCTTCAAATATCAATGCAAGTACTTAATACATTGAATACTATTTATATTGAAATTTCATACTTAATTCACATATTAATTAGAAATTTTCTTTATTATAATAAGATTCATCATTTACAAATCTATACTTTTGACATTCAATATGAGAAACAAAACAATAAAAAGATTAAAGTAAAGGAAAGTATCATATGAAATGATCCTCATGGAGGAGGGTGTTGTTCGTTCAATACATGTTTATCCAATCATACTCTAAAGGATGATGTACAACCCTACCCGTTAACAAATTTGAAATTTGAATCTTCTATTTCAGAGTTTCAAATTTTTTCATATTACATCCACTCAAATATATATTTCTAGCATTCAATGTAAAAACAAAACCAAACCAAAACATAAAAAATAAACAAAACATCAAATTATAACTAATATTTAAAAATAAACACATTATTATATATAAAAAAATCAAATTCTTACACACTCATAATAAACCCCTACAATCAATTATCATATTCCTTAACTTTTTATTAAACAAAATATTATTACAAAATTTATTGTCTCCAATTATTAAAGATTTTACTTTTATAATTTCTTATTCCAAATTCTTTAATTATTATTTTTACACAACTAAAACACTTTTAAATAGTAAGTTTCATAACACAAACGAGACCATCTGCTGGTTACGTGCTTTGTACATGTGCTCTGATGAGATAACAAAATAAAGTACTACTTTCATAAAGAGACCCGAGAGTTTTTCTATGTAAATAAACAACTAAACTATATGATTATAATTAACACAACTAGAACAGTGGGAGGAGTCGGTAGCTCTACTACACTTTGGAGAGTCCATTCTCAATGGTGCTGGTCAGCCTCCACCCAGGGCAAGCAAGGAGAGGAAATTTTCTAGGAACAGTCAACCCAAAAAATTCCTCCATATTGACCTCGCCCTCCACACTGCAATCAACGCAGTGCAGAAGCTGAGCAAGACCCAACTCAACAACCGTAAGCCCTGCCAAAATCGCAGGGCAACCCCGTCGTCCCGCGCCGAATGGCAGCAATTCAAAGTCCATACCCCTCATGTCAATATCTTTGCCCATAAATCCTTCCTCACGTTAAATTTCTTAACGCTGCGATGTCTGCCCACTACCGACTCAAGTTCTGCCTTTGCTCGTGCAAGTGTGAGGGGGTTCCTCAACAGCTCACTCATTGCCCATGTTACCGTCGTGGACGATGTTTCTATTCCAGCATTCAATACATCCTGCACAATTCAATACATGTTCATCCATAGTTGGCTGTTTTACGAAAGTAACCTTAACCCATTGTTCGTCGATTCAATTTTTTACAAAGGCACCCGCAATGGGGAAGATCTCGCCGACCATTTCCTTAAACCCGTTCGCTCCGCTCAAATCATGATTGGAGTACGTTTTGCCGTCAAACATTCTACGGATAATGTTTCGCGTGAAGGTGTCGAGCATTTTGGGCACATCCACACAACGCACACCTCGCCCGCTCTCCTCTCAGACGGAGCGGACCATGGCGGGGACCTCTTCCTCCCTCACGAACTAAAATTTCTGCTAAAGTTGCATAAAATCCAGATAGCTGCGAAAAATGCCCCGATTTCTAAAGTTCGCAGTGATGCCATGCTCATGCTGATTCTGCTTCAAATCTGAACCAGCCCGAGATACTCTGCGATTGCTTTTGGTGCCACATTTATAATGATAGACCGGTAAAATTAAAAGTTCTCATAGTACGTTAGTCTTAAAAAGATTAAGAGTTTAAAGATTAAAAAATATATATCTGATAAAATATGTGATTGTTTCCTATTGTCGGTCAAAAAGAACCACCTGAAATGTTTACACCTTGAAGTTTTTTTTTTTTTTTGTCTTTTTTTAAAAACTAAGTTACATCAGAGCATCAGTGTGAGGAATAAGAAACGGCAAATCACATACGTCAATGAAAAGCAAGTGTCACGGGAGGAATAGTAAGTTTATTTATTTACTTGTGAAAAGTCTTGGGTAGTTGGGTATTGTTACGGCGGTAGAGTTGGCCTACCATAGCCGCCCGGAAGATTGATAATTAAATATGTGAGGAAATGTAGTGGGGATTGTGCAAGCAATTTAATTAATTTTTTTTAATATTATTTATATCTTATAAAATAGTTTTATTAAATGTTTATATAAACCTTGTAATTTCCAAAATTATTGGAAGGAAACATAAAGTTACCATTGTAAATGATAACAATTGAATACTAAATTAAAATTAAAAAAATTGGGATGCGACTTATGAATATCATTAAATCTATATCAATAATACAAAAACTTTAACCACATTATATATATACTTTTAGATTTATAAAAATATGTAAATTTATAAATTATATATTATTTTATTAAATTTTAATGTTTTTGTTTTAAATTATATGTATTTTCCGTACATTATAGTGCAAGATCACCGCATAGTTTACTTTTAGATAATTGGGTTTTATAAAAAGATAAGGTATGCATATATTCTTCTTATACCTTGTTTTATTTTACAAGTGATGGAAGGATATTTATGATTGATTAGGTATTTTTAGTTTACAAATGTTGGGATTTCATCTTAATGTAATAGATTTTGTGGAATCTGGATAGTATTCATGTTAATATTTTGTAATTTTTTATTATAGTTATAGATTAGGAAGCGCCTATTGTAAATGTCATTTTTTATGTAACCATTTTTCAAGAATGTAACTGATTGTAGGTAGGATATTTTAGCTCGAGTGGCATTTTGCATGTAAGCCAACCTTGGAAGTTTGGTGCTAGACGAATTTCTTGCGAAGGATGGTATTGTATGTATTTTTTTGCATAATTGAATGAAGTATTGAAGGAGGTTGCTCCCTTGAAGAGGCTTGCAATTTAGAGCTATTGTGAGATTGTTTTTTTTTCTGTAATTTATTTTCATAGTGTGCATTTTATTTCCATAGTGTGTTGTGAGCATATAGGTTTGTTTTTCATATTTGTGTGGGTGTTCTTATTTTTAATAGTAGGTTCGTAACAAGTTGTATTAGAGCACTTTCTAGGGTTATATTATGTTGTGACTATGACGGTTTTTGTCATTTTGACTGTTAGGTTTAAGATTTTTGTGTTTTAGTTTTTCCTTACACTAATTTTTCCTTATAAAAAAATAACTAGCAAAAAATATACAATTTTTCTTTGCAATTGTTGAGTAGGTTAGAAACCCTATGTTGGAGGTTTTAAAATATTGCAAAGAAACTGTCATTATTGGCTAAACTAGATTGCCCATAAAGTGTCTAATGAAGTGAGGGGTGATCAAGATTCAATACCCAAATCTCATATAGAAATTTCGCACGAATTTTATCTCTCATGTATCTTCGAGTATATCAAGATAGAATTAAACAAGATTTTATCCCTACGAAGATTTTTGGCCTTGTATTATCCATAGTGCATGAAACAAAACATCCTAAAAGACTACCCTCTTATACTGTAAGAGAGGTAGATAATGTGCTTGAGAGTATGTATGGAATCCTTCTTGATTAGTGGCCTAAAATATTGGTTCAAGCACTATTTTTTACCACTAAGGTATAACAAAGGGCCTATGGGTATTACATACACCTTTGCCTAGTTTACCCTGGTTCTATAAAAATAATATCCTACAACAAACATTGTGATATGTGATTTTTGAACTTGTTACCATACCCTTGTCATAGAATTTGAGATTACAAATAAGACATCCCTATTCCAAAGTTTCTACATGCAAGCCTGCAAAACAAAAAAAGAGAAAGATAACAAGAAAAAAACATTATTGAAAAAATCCAAAATAGGGACAAGAGAAAGTCCATATCAGTTATAGCCTAGAAAATTTTTAGTAACAGTTAGTATAGGGTTGTCAGGTCATTAGGTTAGAATAATTACATGTGACAGTCAGAATTAAAATAGACAAGGAATATTTGTGGTAGTTTGTAACAGTCAATATAGGTTGTCAGGTTATCAGGTTAGGATGGTTAGACATGAATATCTACAACAAAGTCAGACCATACAAGTGATAGTATAATGTCAAGAGTGGTCAATAGTCAAAACCAATAGATCATACATCAAAAAGGAGTGACTAACTTAGAACCCAACTTTTAAATAAAGACTCTAGAGGAAAAATTGACCACACCAATAGACTCATCAACATAATAGTATAAAATAAAATTTAGGTGCCATAATTAGTGTTGTGGTAACTTTCTCATTGTGATTGTTTTCTCGAGCTGATCATTTTTATATACCACACCCATATTTTTTTTAAACCTTTACAAAAAATAGTAACTCCTAAAACCACCTTTCTATTTTTAGTAAGTTTCTCAGAAATGTTAACAACCTCCAAATATGGCTGAGGGTACTCCACAACAAGTATTAAAAAGAAAAAATCAAATCAGAGTGGAAGCTATGGGTACCAGAATATTGAATTCATTTGACCAAGCCCTACAGGCGATACAAGCATAACTCTAAACAATCCACAAAACTATGAGCAAAAATTTTATAAGAAATGAAGATTGAGTTGGATAGTTGTACCTTTGTTGGTTCTACAAGTCACCTTGATCAATAAGGCATCGGTACAAACAACCACTAATGAGCTATACCAAACTCACAACAGAATGTGGTTACCAAAATTAGACTTTCCCAAGTTTGATGGAAAAGATCCTAAGGGATGAATTTGTAAGGTAGAACAATATTTCACTCTTCATAATATTGATCTTTTCTTATGGTTGACCATTGCTTCTTTCAATATTGAATCATATGCACTCTATTAGCTTTTATGGCTTTGAAAGGCCAAACCTAAACTTCTTGGTCTGATTTTGGGCAATGCCTACTCACTCGCTTTGGTCCTAGCAAGTTTAAAGAATTTATAGGAACCTTTTTCAAACTCAGACACACCTCAACCTTGTGATAATACCAAACTCAATTTGAAAAACTTGCTAATAGAACCATGGGTCTAAGTGTTGACTTTTTCCAAAGTTGTTTTGTGAGTGGACTAAAGGATGAGATCAGGACTGAGGTCAAGTTATTGCGACCTGTTTAACTACCACAGACCATATAATTGACCAAATTGGTAGAATATAAATTCAAGTCCTCGATCGCACTTCTAAATTTCCTCAATCTAAGCCATCTTTTTCGACCAAACCAATACCAAGCACTACTACTAGATCTCCACCTATAAAAATATTGAGTCATGAGGAGATGGAGAACAAAAATGCACAAGGGTTATGTTACAATTGTGATGAAAAATAATCCAAAGGGCAGAGGTGTGTGCAACAAAAAATATACTTGATCGATACGGATAAAATTCCCACTGTAAAATATTTTAAGGATGAGTAAGATCCTCAAGAACCAAATATCACGAACTCGACGACCGAGGAAAAAAAAAACCTAACTTCAAATTTTAATGCATGCTTTAACAAAAGTACCCCTCCCCAAACCATAAAAGTGATTGCCCACTTCAAAGAACAAAGGATGCTTATTTAATTGACTCTAGTAGTACACATAATTTCACATTCCAAATTCTTTATTTAAATTTATTACCCAACTAAAATACTTTTCATAATACCAACAAAAGCAACCGCTTGTTATGTGCTTTATATATGCACTTGAAGGTGCTCTTATGAGATAACAAAAATAAAAGTACTACCTTCCCTTCGTAAAAAAAACTCGAGAGTTTTTCTATCTACATAAACAACTAAACTATATGATGTTAATTAACATAACTAAAACACTGGAAGGAGCCGGTAGGTCTACTACACTTTGGAGAGTCCATTCTCACTAGTGCTGTTCAGCCTCCACATAGGGCAAGCAAGGAGAGGAATTTTTCTAGGAACAGTCAACCCAGAAAATTCATCCATATTGACCTCGCCCTCCACAGTCCAATCAAAGTAGCTCAGAAGCTGAGCAAGCCCCAACTCAAAAACCGTAAGCCCGGCCAAAATCCCAGGGCAATTTTGTTTTACTAGAATTTCTCCTAAAGTTTCACAAAATGCAGATAGCTACGAAAAATACTCCGATTCCCAAAGTTCCCAAAGATTCCATGCTCATTCTGTTTCTGCTTCAAAAGTGGAACCAGCGCAAGATATTCTGCGATTGCTTTTGGGACCATACTTATAATGATAGATGGGTAAAATAAAAAATTCTTATAGTGCGTTAGTTGTAAAAAGATTAAGAATTTAAAGGTAAAAAAATATATATCTGATTGTTTCCAATTATAGGTCAAAAACAGGCACCACGCGTGAGGAAGAAGAAACGGCAAACTTAAAGTCCGGCATATTTTTAGAAGACCACCTTAATTGATACCGACAACCGAGCTGATCGCGCAACTCGGTGTGAGGAAGAAGAAACGACAAATCACTTAAGTCAAAAGAAAGTCCGGAAATTCTTTAAGAGAGCTGATCACGTAACTTGGCGAGCTGATTTCTCTAGAGGAATTTTTTTTTGGTTACAGATGAATCGGTTATAATCATAAATTTTAGTAATTGTTTTTTTCAAAAATATTTTTTAATTATTTATAATATTATAAGATTGTTTCAATTTTAAATTGAGAATTCAAAATTCTTTTAAATTTTAAAATGAAAAAAGTTGGGCTGAGTTAAAGGTTAAATTTTATAATAAAGAGTTCATTAAAATTAAATTAATTAAAATCCGTTTTTTTTTTTAATTCGAAAACTCTCGTGAATAGAGAGTAAGTTTATTTATTTATGAAATATTAGTTTATAATAACTTCTTGTTTTAACTTTACATGTTTCCTTGTGAAGAATATTCGTATTATTTAATTATTGTTGTATGATTGGTCCAATTCTAACTTAAAAATTTCAAATTATTTTTTTTTATTTTTTTATGAGGAACCTTTTATATACAACATATCCACAAACATGTGAGGAAACATGTGAGGAGAGAGATGAAGAGATTTGAAGGAGAGATTTGAACCTGGGCCTCTCGATAACTGGAGATTTTTAACTACCCACTTGCTCTCCAACTCCTCTCCAACTCCTCTACTTTTAACATTAATGAAGTTCGGGAATGAAGTTGGGTTATAAAGTCAAAGGTAAATCAAATAATATTGAGATTTTATTAAAATAAAATAAAATAAATTAAAATAATTTTTTTTTTTTTTGAACCTTGGACCTCTAGAAGAAGAGTCAAAACCCAAACCATTACGAAAGCCTTTACGATGCCCCCTTAAAACGGATTTTCTTCCTTATTATTCTATCATTTACTTTGTTGAAATGGTACTTTTGTTTTATTATTATTTTTTAATGTATGTTGTGTAAAATTGTATCATTAAGTCTTCAAATCTTTTTAAACTTTTTAGAAAGTGTTTTTAATGCATTGAAATTTTACATAATTCTTATAATTTGCAAAAGTATTGGAAGGAGAGATACATATACCAATGGAAGTCAAAACAATTGGATACTACATTAAATTTTAAACATTTTGAGATGTCACCTATATATACCATTAAATCTATATCATTATCAAAAAATATTTAAACCAATTTAAATTTATATATAATTTTTTATTGGAACCAACAATTATATTCAATAAAAAGAAATAAAAATAAAGGAGGTTACAATAATAATGAAGCAGCCACACATATAATCAAAATTGGAATTAGTCCGTAAAAGGATGAATAAACAACATAACTAAGCATAGAAAAATAAACTTAAAAAAAAAACCCTAAATTGTAGAACTGCAAATCTAGGCACCAAGTAGACTTATTGCTTTCTCATCCTATGTCTATTCATGAGAAAATATGCTCATTAGATTCATAATCATAAGAAATTACAATGCTTTTATAGCACTCCAATCAGTTTGAAATCTCTACTATTATGGAGATCTTACTTGCTCCTACTATGTTTAGAAACACTCTAAACAATTCCCTATATGCTCTCACAATAAAACTAATTTCCTCTCAAATAGTAAAGTTGGTGCAACTATATTTAAATGAATTTTAAATATTTAGAACCTATATACTTTAGGAAAGATACTCTAAAGTATGCTCTACAGTCCAACATTCCCCCCCTTAAATTTGAGAGGATTGACTAGATAGTCTCTCAGCTTTATATATTGAGCTTTCGCAACTCCTTTGGTGAATATGTCCGCTATGTTGTCCAAAGTGCTGCAATATTGTAGCTCAATCACCTGTTTCTCCACCATGTCTCGAATGAAGTGATACTTCATGTCAAAGTGCTTTGACTTACTGTGGTGGATAATATTATGTGCCAATTGGATGACACACATATTGTCATAGTACAATCTTGTAGGAACACTTTGTTGCTCTCCAATTTCTTCAAGGACTTTTCTCAACCATAAATATTGAGTACTAGCATTTGTGATTGCTATATACTCAACCTCAGTATTTGACAATGCTAGAATAGTCTACTTTTTGGAACTCCGTGTAATTAGTCTTGACCCAAGACTAAAACAATTCCTTGAAGTAGATTTTCTATCATTTATATTGGTGCCCCAATCATTATCACTAAACACAACTAATTTTAGAGAATTACATTTGTGGTAATGGATCCCAAAATCCAGTGTACCCTTTACATATCTCAAAATTCTCTTAGTTGCTTGAAAATGAAGTTCAGATCGATCAGCCATATACCTTGAAATAAAAGAAACAACATACTAAATATCTGGCCTTGTGTTGGTGAGGAACATTAGACTTCCAACCATGCTCCTGTAAGTTGTCATGTCAACTTTTGGTGCTCTATCATCTTTGCTCAATTGGATCCCATGACTCGTTGGAGTTGCAACAGACTTGCATTTCTCCATAGCAAATTTCTTGATCATATCTTGAGCATATTTGTGTTGACATATGAAGATACCTTTACCTATTTGATGTAATTCTATACCTAGGAAATAATCCATCAAACCTAGATCTTTCAATTCAAATTCTTTCATCATGGTTTTTTTTAACTTCTTATTCATATTAGCACTACTACCCATGAATATTAGATCATCCACATATAAACATACAATGAGAATATCTTTACCTTATTTCATGTAGTAGAGAGTAGGTTCACTTTTAATCCATGTGAATCCATACTTCTGAAAGTAGCCATCAATGTGTGAGTACCATGCTCTTGGTGCTTGCTTGAGGCCATACAATGCTTTCTTTAGTTTGTAGACAAGGTGCTCCTTACCTTGTTCTTAAAATCCTTAATTTTGTTGCACAAAAACCTCTTCATTAAAGTACCCATTGAGAAATTTACTCTTTACATCTATGTGCTGAATTTTCCACCCTTTGTGGGCAGCTAAAGAAAGTATTGATCTGATTGTCTCCTATCTAGCAATAGGAGCAAATTTCTCCTCATATTCAATCACATACTTCTGAGTGAACCCTTTTGCTACAAGTCTTGCCTTGTGTATTTCAATTCTTCCATCAGCATTGAATTTGGTATTTGTAGACCCATTTACATCCAACACATTTTTTTCCTTTAGGAAGCTCCACTAGCTCCCAAGTATCATTCTTTTTTTAGAGGTTATTTCCTCTTTCATGGCTTGTTTCCATACATCATGAGCACTTGATTTGTCATGGCTAGATGGATCTAGATCTACACTAGACATTAAAGCATAATTGACTACATCTCCCTTAGGCTCTTGGGAGTCATCATCACCATACATATGCAGATGTTTAAGTCTTTTCAAAACTGTATTCATTTCACTAGGTTGACTTCTAGTGTATATTTTCTGGAAATTCTTATCCAACATTTGAAAATATGGATGGTTCTGAAGTGTTCTTTTACCTATCTATGGAGAATTAATATCCATTTGTGAAGAACTTACTGATCTTTGTGGAAAAGAACTTGGAGAAGCATATGTTGTATTTTAAGTAGTACTCATAATTATGCTTGGAGGACTTCCTTTTGTTTTTTTTAGGCTGCACTTGTTGCACTTGAGAGTAACTTGCATCATGAGATCCATCATCAACAAAAAGTTTTATTGGTTATATCAGCTGCACTCGAGGTGGTCCAATATGCAGGTTCATTGTAGCCTTATTCTACAATATCCCATAACCACTAGCCTATGAGTAAGGTGCTCATATTTATGGACCAATACTCGTAATCTAACCCATTAAATTCAAGAATGAGAAGATTGTTATTGGTAGCCATTGATGCTAATAAATGTTTTTTTGGAATAATGAAGATAGCTTCTAATACTTTTTTTTTCCAATAAAGAACAACAATATATCTTTTTTTACTCAATTGACTCAACTTTTTAATTCAATCTCTCATAATTAACCTCTGATTGCAAAAATGCACACTTCTTTTTTATTTACCAAAGTCTCAAGCACCAAATTTATCATAAATCGATCAATACTGATTGAAACAATATAAAAGTTTTTCTATAGACTTCTGATATACGTATCTAAAAATTCACTAAATTTCAAAAGTAAATTCACACAAATGAGAAATATGTGATCAATTTACTTTTTACCCTTTCTAGATCTTAGAGTGTTTTTGAGACAACCTCAATGTTTTTCAAATAAATCAATCCATACAGCTCCAAAATTTCTTAAAATTACAATCTATATTCCTGAAACAATAATATGACAACCCTCTAGATTTTAGAATAAAATTTGTAAAGGTGAAAAATATGTGATCATTTACTTTTTCCATTTTTATCACAATTTCGGATCTAGGATTTTTGAAGAAAACATTAATATTCACACAAATAAATAAATAAAGATCCAAATGACCTAAAATTTTATCAATTATTATTTTATATAAATAATATTTCTCCCAAAATTTGACAAGCAAATACCCTGTATTCCACCTTGTACAACCATTTTATTAAAAAACTCAAAATGCTAATAAAATCAGGAAATTAGCTCCAAATCATCTAAAATTTTGACTACATCCTCTTTATAAAATTATATAACAACCCTAAAAGTTTCATAAGCAAATACCTTAGTATGCATGAGATATAAATTATTTACTTGAGCTTTTCCTTGTAACTCTGCTGAGTGCTGACCACTTGAGTTTCTCTGACAAAGTGCGTACTTTAGATCTCTTCACACCACTCTCCACAGGTTTTGATCCATTTGAGCAAACTTGCTCTGATACAAAAATGAGAAAATATGCTCATTAGATTCATAATAATAAGAAATTATAATGCTTTTATAGTACTCCAATCAGTTTGAAATATCTACTATTATGGAGATCTTACTTGCTTCTACTATGTTTAGAAACACTCTAAACAATTCCCTATATGCTATCAAAACAAAACTAATTTCCTCTCAAATAGTAAATTTGGTGCAACTATATTTAAATGAATTTTAAATATTTACAACCCATATACTTTAGGGAAGATATTCTAAAGTATGCTCTAGATTCCAACAATTCAAAGCCAATGCATAAAGTTGTTGGAATTGTTGGGTCAAATGGGTAAAACCATTTTTTGGGTAGACTATCTACATCTTCTTTTCCCTATCAAGGACTACAAGAATGCCAAAATCGCATAGAAAGGGAGGTATCTTTATATTTTTCTTTCTTCGTAGGAACCGCCAATTCCATCAATGATGATTTTACATATAATAACATATCCTCACTGCTCCTAATATACTCTAACACATTGTACTTGTTGGATGAATAGAAAAAATAACTACCCAACTAAACAATGGTCATATGAAGTTGTTTTTTTTGGATCAACATCTTCTTCTACAGATCCCCTTCTTGGGTTACAGAAGCACCTTGTGCTAGCCGAGGGGAAATATAGTGGAGGACTGGTCGGTTGGGTAGATTGTGAAGCAACCACTATTGCATCCCTTGGGGTATGAATATGTTGATACTGAGCAACCTCATTGTTGGTAGTTTTAGCTAGGGAAACAAATTATTTCTTTTCATACCCTTTTTCTATTGGCTTTAAGACATGTGCCAACTTGGATTGTGTACCTTTAGAAGTAGCCAAACATACATTTTTACGCCTTCTCACAATTTTCCAACCACCTCTTAACGTTGAGAAGTGGGCACACTCGGTGTGGTGGGACTTTGCTTGTCCTTGTTATGTGAAATAAAGGGATAATATTTGATCTTGTGTGTTGAGGACTAGCACTGAAAACATGTGTTGAGAAAATTAATGTATAGGACCCACCGAGATAGCACAATGTTACCAACTTGTATGTCAATAGTCTCCTTGAGATCTCAATAAATATGAATATCGATGAAAACACATTTTTGAGGGCATGCATAATATATGTAAATTTTACTTGATGATAGGTACATTTTTTATTTATAGAGATATGCAAATTTATGTGCTATTTACTCTTTTACTAAATTTTAATGTTTATTTTTATGTATGAAAACGTAAGGTATTTTCATTGCAAATATTTAATAGGTTATAGTACAAGACAACTACATATTTTACTTTTGGGTAATTGGGTTTTATAGAAGTACCAAGGTATGTGTATATTATTCTTATGCCTTGTTTTATTCTATAAGCTTTTATAATTAGATTTTACAAGTGATGGAAGGAGAGATCTATGATTGATTAGGTATTTTAGTTTACAATAAGTTAAGAGTTTTAGTTTTTTAGATGATGTATTGATGTATGTGTGTTTGTCAATTATTTATTTATCAAGTGGTGAAATAGTTTTTCAGCATCAAAATCCTTCTGATGAATTTTCTCTAGCTGACAAAATAGAGGTGTTTCAAGATACATGGTTCCAGATTTGCAATCAGCAGGCTAAACTTGACATTGAGCAGGCACACATGAAGGCACTTTTGGATGACTGGAAAAATGCACCATGCTCAGTTAGCAAGGTTTTTCCAAACAACGCATAGCAGACGTCCTGTTCCTGCTCGAGGTCTCATCAACTGCCACGTCTGGTGCATGCACAGGGAGGTTGGGGACATGACAATTTTACCTACAATGATGGATGGAATGCACAACCAATTCAATCACCATCATGTTCTCCACCCAGAGGTGCCTGGGATGAGCTGGTGGAAGTTAATGGTGGCACACAAGATCATGCTTGGAATGCAAGGGATATAAGTGCACATAATCGCCAGCTTGATAGATCTCAAGGATAGGGCTGGGGAGATTCAAATGTTCATGAGGATCAGGGACACACAGATGGATTACCACATACCTTGGCCATTCCATGGGACTCCAACGTAGACGTGCAGCCACAAACTTTCTGATTGCATGCAAGTTTCACTGCCTGTTTGATTGATGTTGCCTAGTTTGTAGTGAGCTCTGGTTTGTGGTTTCCCAACCCATGGTTAGGGTTGGTTTGTTTCTTCCAGGGGTGTTATCATTGCCAACCGCCACTTTTTTTCATGTTAAACTTTATTATTAATATAATTTAGCTTTTCATCAAAAAATATTTTGGTAGAAAATGCAATATTCTTTGAGCAGTGGACCCTAAGATGTCAAATATTCATAATCAAACTATCTTCAAGTTAAATTAGTATGAGTATTTATGATGGAACTTTCATCAAGTTATCTTAAATATTCATAGTGAAACTATCATCAAGTTAAATTAATATGAATATCTATAATGGAACTATCATTGAGTTAAATTGGTATGTATTGTTTGTTTTAAAGGGTTTTGTAGAGGAATCAAGCACAAAAGAATGAATAGTTTTATTGTTTGATTATTGTAAAATAGGTTTCAAGAAAAAGTGCACCTTTTTTATTTGACATTAAATCATTATCTATGAGAGAATCTCAAGGTAGAAAGAGTATGAAAAAAAAAAAATATATATATATATATATATATATATATATATATATATATATATATATATATATATATATTATTTTTCACCTTTTAGAAGAAAAAGCTATTTATTTGCTTCCACCTTGCTTATAGCACATTGAATAAACTTATTTATATTGCATATGTCCAACTTAGAGTCTCGGTGATTAAAAAAATTATATAAGAGTCATCAAATTAATATCACTTTGAATGGATTTCTAGTCTGAGCTTGGTGAAAGAGTTGAATTTTTTTATATGGAATTTAATTTGTGTATGGAATTTTATTCACTAAATTATTACAAACATGTGATGATTAAAAAATATACATAAAATTTATGATGGAACTTTCATCAAATTATCTTAAATATTCATAGTGAAACTATCATCAAGTTAAATTAATATGAGTATCTATAATGGAACTATCATTGAGTTAAATTGATATGTATTGTTTGTTTTAAAGGGTTTTGTAGAGGAATCAAGCACAAAAGAATGAATAGTTTTCTTGTTTGATTATTGTAAATTAGATTTCAACAAAAAGTTCACCTTTTTTATTTTCTTTCTTTTTTATTTGACATTAAATCATTTTGTGTGAGAAAATCTCAAGGTAGAAAGAGTATTATATATATATATATATATATATATATATATATATATATATATATATATAAAAAAAACACCCTCCCAAAAAAAAAACCCTCTCCCAAAAAAAAATTTTTATATAAAAAATATAAATATATATATATATATAATATTATTTTACACCTTTTAAAAGAAAAATCCATTTATTTGCTTCCACATTTCTTATAGCACATTGGATAAACTTATTTATATTGCATATGTCCAACCTAGAGTCTTGGTGATTAAAAAAATTAGATAAGAGTCATCAAATTAGTATCACTTTGAATGGATTTTTAGTCTCAACTTGGTGAAAGAGTTGAATTTATTTAGATTGAATTTAATTTGTGTATGGAATTTTATTCACTAAATTATTACAAACATGTGATGATTAAAAAATTAGATAATAGTCATCAAATGACTATGAATTTGAATGTATTTCTTATCTCAACTTGGTGGAAGAGTTGATTTTCTTTGGATTAAATTTAATTTGCATATATATTTTTATTCACTAAATTATTATGAATATAATGGTAATAACTTTGAAATTCTATAATATAATGTAAACATATTTTAAAGGACATAAAGATATGAAATCTCAACTTTGATCAGATATACAAGCTTTATTCCTTTAAGATTATATGGGTGACACCCATCAATCAAATATATGCTTTCCAAAAGCATCACTTATTTATTTGTATATTGGTATAATATGTTTTGACATCCTTTAAAGAATAGTAGTTATTAGGTAACTAAAGGAGTCAATTAGGAATTGATCAATTAAAAATATTGATATTTTGTTTATGGTCAAATATTGTATTTTATTAGAATTTAATCATAAATAATTTATAGGTGGATTTTTTTAAAGTAGGGTTTTGAAAGGGTTCTCCTTTCCCTTTTACATCAATTTAGTCACATTGAGCTATTTGGTGTTCATATTTGAACCTTGGTGTGGGCTACATCAACTATTTGTTCCAATAGTTGAACCAAGGACTCTTGGCAAAAATGTTGAGTTAAAAATACAAATTTTTATGAGTGATCCGGATCCCCTCATACCAAGGTTTGAACTTGGGTCCCATTGATGAAAACCCAAGGACTTACCACTATGGTATCCCTCTTGGGAAAATTTATTTTTTATTTTAGAAATTTATTTATTTTTAAATAATTTAATGTGTTTCTAAATAAGAAGATCATTTTAGGGATTATATATTATTTAATAGATAAATAGTTTTATATAAAAGCAAGTGGATGGTAATGGACATGACATAATTATAATAATAATTATAAGAAGGTCACAAACTCTTGTATTTATATTAAAATAATAATATTTAATCAAGCAAAAGTTTAAGAAAGGAGCAAGCATCAATTTTCTTCCTATCTTTAGATAACTTAAAAAAATAAACGATGCTTATGAGAAAAAGCTAGGTAGCATAAATGGAAAATGGAGACCTTTTCTTCTCCTACATCTCTTTATATTATAGAGTTAAAAGATAACTATTATAATGAAGAAGGTGATCCCTTCCTCTACAATGTCTTCATTAAAAAATGTTATTTTAAAAACAAAATTTTGAAAATTTCTATATTTTTCCATATCATATTATTATTTCTTTATTTTTTCAAATTTTTGCATATACTAGAGGAATCAGTAACTCATTACAATTCTCATTGCCTTATCATGGGTTTGAATCCTATTGCTTGCTTCCACTATAACCTATAGTTATGCTAAGTAAAATTTTTAACATAGTCGATGGTGCTGGTGTGACATGCTTTTCGGTTCTACAAGGACTAAGGGATTCGAACCGTGGTTTCCACCATCTCAAGAGAGCATTTTTACCAATGGGCCAGGTGCTCACACCTCTATATCATATTATTTTACCTATTTATATAAATTCTTATTAATAACTTTAAAAGTTAAAAGATGTTCACTTGTAGAGAGTAATAATATGGAGATAAAATAATTATGTGAAGGAAGTGATCATTATTTATATTGTTTTAGCTTAACTTACTTTATAATTATTATTTTTAATACATCACCACAACATAAGAAGGTATAAGAAAGTTTCTAAACTTATTATAATTGCCTAACTATGATGTATTTTGTAATGTTTTTCTTGTTGAACTTTATAAAAACTATATTACAAAACATAAATTATCATGCTAAATTGAAGATACATAAAGTTGAATAGTATTATAATGTTATCGAAAATCAGTTTGTAATATTATTTATTTATAAAATATTATATATTAAGTTGAACATGGATGACATATTTTAACAAAGCTAGTTTTTATCATAAATTTTAAAATTATTAGTTATCATCTATTAGACTCTATTACATTATTTAGAGTTATGTAATCATTTAGAGGATGATTGATGATTTCCACCTCATGTAAGGTTGGGTAGTCACATTTATTTTGAGAATACGAGAGTATGAAAAGTCACAACTAAAGGTGAAATACCAAGATATGGAAACACTGAATAGTCTCTTACAAATGAAGATACATATTGATGTATTTATATGTTTTCTATATGAAATCCATGGTTGGTGAAATATGGCAAAATAAGGTGATTTGGTTTAGCAAAATCTAATGAAATATTGGTGAAAAACTTTGTGTAAATATCTTGTGAATGCATCTTCTTTGAAATATTGTATGCCTTCCTTTAT
Source organism: Wollemia nobilis (assembly GCA_028583015.1). Classification (NCBI taxonomy): domain Eukaryota; kingdom Viridiplantae; phylum Streptophyta; class Pinopsida; order Araucariales; family Araucariaceae; genus Wollemia; species Wollemia nobilis. The sequence goes on from JAQPPZ010002435.1 coordinate 692,118, forward strand.
TTTCAACATCTAGTATTAAAGCTAAATTAGAGAGGTTGTGAGGATTTGGGGGGAAATCATTACCATTCGATAACATGCCCTATATGTATGTTGAGTTTGAGCCTTGCAAGAAGAATGTGTGAGAAATAGGAAACCCTAAATTTGAGTTTCATTGAGAAGCTTGAGAAATTTGAAGGTGGTTTCTATGAATGAAATATGTTGCATGTTGTAGCCATTGTTCAAGGAGAAGCAACATATAAAGTAGAATGTGAAAATAGAAATATTCTAGACACCTAAAAAATACAATAAAGGAGACATTCTTTAACACCCAAGTGTCATGTGAAAGTGGTAAATATTTACTACTAAAATAGAAATATGGTTATGGAATAATGCTACGAAGAAGGAATATTACTATGGTAAAAATAATTAATAGTATATTGAGCATATTAGTTTTTTGAGTGTCAAAAATTGCTCTATGTATTAAAACTCAATATTTCAATGATCCTATTATGATAGTGAAAGGGTATTTAAATATAATGGTTTCCCAAATATGACATAACAACCTACAACTACCCTTGTCCCTTAGTGTACCTCACAAACAATGTATTGAGTGGTTAATCAACCTACATTTACATCATACATGATGTAGAAATTCCTAAAATCCCTCCCTTAGTACATCACACTCTTGGAGAGAAAACTTAGAAATTCTTCAAAGTTAACATGTCCAAGTGGTTTGGTGAAGATGTTTGCATGTTGCTCTTGAGTAGGATACAATTTGAGTTGGATGTTCTACTATTGAATATATTCAAGGATGAAGTGGCACTCCATATCAATGTGATTTTTCATTTTATGGAATAATGGATTACAAACAAGTTCTAGTACCCCTTGGTTGTTGTAATGCATGATTGTAGGTTTATATTGTGGTACTCTCATATTTGTCAACATATGTTTTAACCATATTGCTTTAAAATTAGTTCCTCCTACTACATAATATTATGCTTTAGTGGAGTATCGAGCAATTTTTTATTGTTTTTTCTTTCTTGTGATATAGATGTAGACCCTATAAAGAATACATAACTAGAGATGGATTTTTAGCCATCAATGCAACTTACATAATCTATATCTATATAACATATTAAAATGAATTGATCACTTCTCTTGAATTCTAGACCACACTTAATAGTGCCTCGTATATATCTTAGAACACTTTTTATTGTCTTCCAATGTGTCATCTTTTGTTTCTACATGACACGTGAGAAATAACTCACTACAAAACTTATATCTGGTCTTGTGTAAGTTAGGTAGATCAAAATCCCAACTAGTTTTTGATAGAGTGTTGCATTTGTTGGAGGAGAGGAGTTAAAACATGAAAGTTGTAGACCTAATTCTATAAGAGTTACTATAGGTTTTTTTTATCTTTTATGGTATATTCATGAAGGATATTCTTAGCATATTTATTTTGTAAAACAAATATGTGATGATGGTTATGCTTTACCTCTAGTCCTAGGAAATAATGTAATAAACCAAGATCAATCATGTCAAAATATATCTTTAAATCTTCTATTACAACTATAATTATTTTTTCAAAACTTCCTATGATGACTAGATCATATACACATACATTGAAAAATACAATTTCCCCCCTTTGCTCTTTGTCATACAAACTTGGATCATATGGATTCCTTTTAAAACTATACTTTCCAAAGTGTTCATCTATCTTTATATACAATGCTCAAGGAGCTTATTTGGGACCATATAGAGATTTTACCAATTTGTATACCTTTTTTTATTATCTAGGTATGATGAATTCTTTTGGTTGAGTTACATAAACTTATTTATTTAATTCACCATTGAGAAAGACACTTTTCATGTCCATTTTATGAATTCTCCATCCAAATTATGCAACTATAGAAAAAATAATTCTGATGGATTTTATTTTTGTTATTAAGACAAAATTTTATTTATAGTATATGTCTTCATTTTATGCATAATCCTTTGCTATAAGTTAAGATTTGCATTTATCAATACTTCCATCTAATTTATATTTGAATTTGAAAATCCATTTGCATCCAATAGTCTTTTTCTTTGGTGGAAGATCAACAAGATCCCAAGTCTTGTTTTTCAATAGTGCTTGATATTCAATGTGCATGGCATTTTCCAAGCAATAGAATAATGGGCATAATGTACTATATATGGCTTAACTATAATTATTAGATCCATATTATGTGCATTGTGAGTCATACTTTATATTCCTTGTCTTGTGGAAGAAGTTTCTATGATTCCAACAATCCCAAACGCTTTCAATGTACTAATGTACCACTTTGATATTCTCCTTATGTACTATTATGGAATAGATAGATCTAATTCATAATTTATATTATTGAAAATTTCTTCATTTGTAACTTCTTCATCACTTTAAATCATTACTAGGGACGAGTTAGATGAGGATTCTTGTGATGGTGATGAAGATGATTTTTCTTCTTCATCAAAGACAACATCATGACTATGATATGATTTATTTGAAGTCGAATCAAATAACTTGTAGGATTTTGATTTGTTATTATGATTACTAGCATTATAATGGACACTCTTAATATAAAACTATTTGTATCATATAATTTGTTGTAATAACACAATGTGGTTTATTATGGGTGAGAATCCATTTTAACCTGATATAACTAATTAAAAAAAATAGCATATTTTTTTATTCATCCCCCTCACATGCTTAACATCTTAGATGTTCCATGTGCTACCTATTTTAAGTGGAAAGATCTTTATTCCATGGATTCTCACTTTAGTCAAATTGTTGATGCTTTGTATTAGTCAACAGTAGTAACTCAAACATCTTTCCTTGATAGGGTTATGGAATGCTCTAATAATATCTAATCCAATCATAGCAACAAATCCAAAATACTCCATCACATGCCTTATTCATATCTAACTTCATAATTTAGAGAATTTATTAACTCTTGTACAGTAATTACACCATCAAGAATTCATTTTCCATTAACAAAACTATCTTGTTCCTCTGAGATAGTACAATCTAGAATTATTTTTGACCTATTTGCCATAATTTTTAAAATGATATTTTAAATTATAATACAAAGGTTTATTGGATGAAAATGATGAAAATATTTTCTCTTTCCTTTCTTGGAGACCAATGCAATAAAGGTGGAATTGATATCACTTATTATAGCCTTTCTTTTCTAGACCTCTTCTTACAATGGTATCTAATCCATTCACACCAACCTTGATCAAAATATAATATTTTGAAAATATCATGTAGAAAACTCCAACAAACTCTATAACATGTCTTGTTCATATCTAATTTTATAATAACTAAACCATCAAGAATGTATTACCTCCTATACAATGATTACACCATCATGAATTTGTTTACCATTAACAAAACCATCTTGTTCCTTTGGGATAGTACAATCTAGAATAATTTACAACCTATTTGCCATAACTTTTAAAATGATATTATAAATCATATTACAAAGGTTTATTGGATGAAAATTATCACAATATTTTATCTTGCCTTTCTTGGAGATCAATGTAATATTAGGTCAAATTGATATCACTTATTATGGCATTTATTTTCTAGGCCTCTTCTTACATTGGTGTAGACACCTAAAAATATCACATTATCCCTTGTGCAATACTAATGGTTAGTTAATTTGCAAAAGCCTTTAAAATTTACTTAAATTACCTAAAATCACTATTCACCCCATTTAACCCCTTTTTCCTCCGAATACCCCCCTATGCTTATCCCATGGTCACCATGTGACCACCCCTCTAACCTAGCCTAGGACCACCTCACCCTAGTCTACCCTTTGACTAGCCTGACCTCCACCTCATCCTAGCGTACTCTACCCCCTCCTTTCCACATCCCCATACCCATTAAATGTCTTTAATGCCATGAATAATTTGCATCATCAATGTATTTATGACATGGATGACTTTGCATCCACATGCCATAATGAGGGTGAGGACTTTCTTCACCCCATGCATTTATGAGGAACACCCATTTAATGCATATGGATAGATGAGGAATTTTATCCATCCAAGGGTATTCATGAGGCATGGTGCACACCTTCACCTCATAGGACACCTCAACCTCCCCCTAACCTTGGCCAAATTATATAAATAGGAGGCCATTTATCTCATTTTCATATATCACACATGTGTATAATAAAAATCTATAAAAATCACTCTAGCCTTCTTTGCATACAAGCCCTCTTTGGTTTTAACCCCATGGATGCTTTCATATACCTATGCTTGGTATCTTTTGTGATGTAAATCCTACTGCAAGAGGTCAAAACAATATACCTTCCATCACATAAAAATTATGATAAATAAAAATAAACCTGTAAAACCCTCCATTTACATAAAAATTGCAATAAATGGAAATAATCGTAAAACTCTCCATTTACATAAAAACTGTAATAAATGAAAATAATCAGTAAAACCCTTCGTTCACATAAAAACTACAATACATGGAAATAAACCAATAAATATATTTTTTTCTCATTCCTGGATTCACTTCCCCGCTCTTACAATGCAATACCAAGGGAATACATTTCCCAAAATAAACCCTAAAAGAAAACCCTAAAGCTTGAAGCCCTAAAATAAACCCTAAAAGAAAACACTAAAAATAAAAAATTATCATTTTTAGAAAATTGATTTTTCCACCAAAAATTCCCTCTTTAAGTAATTACTATTTTCGAGAAGTTATTTTCATCAAAATTTGTCTTTTTTAGTAATTACCATTTTCGGTAAATTATTTTTGCATAAATAATTTCCATTTTGAGTAATAAAAAAATATTTTAAAACTTATTTTAAAAAACCATCTAAAGATAGGCTCCTGCATCATTTTGTATTGTAAATGTATCAAAGGTGTGGATTCAAATAATTTCTAGATTCAGACCAAAGCCTCTAGAGAACCAAAAGAGCCTACCCTTCGAATGAAGTTTTTGTTTGACCAACACATCACCAACTGTAGGGTGGATTGTGACTAACATCCTGAACATCACCTCCAAGAACCTATTTTAGACATCCATAGTCTAGAGAAGTAGAAATCAAGGTGAGAAATTTTGTTTTTATCTGTTTTAGTTTATTTTAACTCAGTTTCCATACTATAATTCAAGTTTACTTTCTTGCAATATTTTTATCAAATTTGGTCCAATCAAGATAGGCCTATAGGCACTACTAAGTTAGTATTTTTATTGTGTGTAGTTGTTAGAGGCTCTATCCAATCAAGTGGTGGTACACATGCAATAAACCCACCCCCATTTAAGGTGATCAAAAGAAGACACTAAGTGCCATAATCAATGCATTGGAAAGAGGGCTTTCTCCTCGAAAGATCTCAAATTGTAGCCCATTGGGAAAATTTGTAAAATAGAAAAATCTTGTAACCTCTCTTTATTTATCAATGAAATGACACATCTTTTTATGAACACAATTGATATCTAATCCATTAACACCAACCTTAATCAAAACCAAATATTTTGAGAATATTATGCAAAAAACTCCAACAAACTCTATCACATGCCTTGTTCATATATAATTTCATAATGAAGAGAATGTATTCCCTCCGGTATAATGGTTACACCATCAAGAATTTTTTTATCGTTAATAAAACCATCTTCTTCCATTGAGATAGTACAACCTAGAATGATTTTCAACCTATTTGTCATAATTTAAAAAAAAAACTTATAAATCTTATTACAAAGGTTTTATTGGATGAAAATTATCAAAATATTTTCTCTTGTTTTTCTTGGAGACAAATGCAATAAATATGGAATTGGTATCACTTATTATAACCTTTATTTTCTAGCCTTGCATTTTCTTATTCATCCTCCTAACATGCTTAACATCTTAGATGTTCCATGTGCAACCTACTAGAAGTGGAAAGATCTCTATTCCATGGATTGTTGATGCTTCACAATAGTCAACAATAGTAACTCAAACACCTTTCCTTGATAGGGTTTTGGAATTCTCTACTAATATATAATCCATTCACACCAACCTTGATCAAAACCAAATATTTTGAGAATATCATGTAGAAAACTCCAACAAAATCTATCACATGCCTTGTTCATATCTAATTTTATAATAAAAAGAATGTTTTGCCTCCTATACAATGATTACACCATCAAGAATTTGATTACCTTTAACAAAACCATCTTGTTCCTTTGAGATAGTTTTTGGACCTATTTTCCATCATTTTAAAAATGGTTTTATAAATCATATAACAAAGGTTTATTGGATAAAAATTATCGAAATATTTCCTCTTGTCTTTCTTGGAAACCAATGTAATAAAGGTGGAATTGATATCACTTATTATAGTCTTTCATTTATAGGTTTTGGTGAAGTGTCCCAATAAGGGTGTTTTTTCCATTGCATGGGACTACACATCCAATATATCATTTTAATGACTCAGGGCTTGAGAGGGTTGGAGAATCCAAGAATCTATGCTTTTGTACTTGATAGGGTGAAATTGCTACCAATAATTTTGTACTAGTGATATTGTAGATTTAATCGTTGCTAGTCAAACTTGGCAAGGATAAATGAAATTTGGGAGGGAAAAATTGGTAGAGTGAAATCATTGACTAAGGTGCGAAATCGCTACCTAGGATGTGAAATTGTTGTAAAATTGCTACCTAGGTACAAAATCGTTGCCTGCACAGTTAGGTACCATTTTGGGACATTTATTTTTATAGAAGTATAGGTATATATACACTTTGAAAATCTCTTTTCGAACCTAGTCTAATGGTTTTGATTTTGTGAAATTTTGTGAACATTTAATAAGGAAATCAATACCGTAAATGTGACCTTATTTTTTGGAGCAATAAATATATTATATTTAATAATGAAAAAGGTAAATTTGATTTAGATAATTAAAATACTTCGCTTAAAAAAATAAATTGGTAAAATTAATAAACTTATAAATTAGCTAAATGTTCATTTTATAAAAACTAATCATAAAATATGCAAACTTTTCCATCTAATAAAAGTTAGATGTGTGTATGACTAGATGATAGAAACAATATTTCTTTTATCTCATTCTGCCCAAGTGCTTGTGAATTATCTTCATCTAACTCCAAATACAAATTTCTTTTAAAGAACATCAACATACGGCATTCACCGATCAAAATCTTCCCTGAAAAAAAAAATTAAATTAAATTAAATAAAGAGCACATTGCAGTCAGGACAAAAGTGTTCCAGAAAGTGATAGAGAAGAAATAAAAAAAAATGAGTCTTCGAGCTTTTTGTCCTGACAGCAAAGAATCCATGTCGTGCCACGCATAATCGGATCGTCAGCAGAGCAACAACGTGGCAGACTAGTGCGGAACAGGTATCTTAAAGCAGCCATTGAACGTGCGCTTATGTTACAACATGGACCAGTCTGCCGGCTACACAGCTCTCGCCACGTCCATCTAATTAGTCCAAGAAGCAAAACGGTAACAGGGTAAACCGTCTTAAACCCCGTATTTAACTAATCAAGTCGTTATCATATGTTAAGTGATTGGATAACGACTAGGAAAAGCCAGAAGAATGAGGGGATGTAGACGATCGGCATACCTACTTTTTCTCTCTGCGAGATGCACCCACCTTGAAAATCACCTAAGAGTTACCAGGTCCATCCGAACCTGTCCGTAGGGAATATGTTTTGCAGAACAAACTCCAAGCGGCAAATCGAAAAACGTAAGCCGACCGGAGCGGCCATCGTGATATATCACCTCCCTCCCTTCGAATGATAATGAACTTCTTTCTCAGGTGGAAGACCATTGGTTTTGCAATCAGTCCGTCCTCAGATATCATCTCCCTGAGATAAACTCCGCGCACAAGCTTTTGCGAAGAGAGCGAGAGAGAAAATGCTCAACTACCTCGTGAGGACGGGAGGAAAGACTCCATGAAGCACTGCTTTCTAAGGTTTCTCGTAACAAGCAGTTGGATGCGACGACCGCGGGCGAAACAACGTGTGTAGAGGTGGTCATGTAAACGTATCGCTCCCCACCGGAAGGAGCGGCCAGCAGTGCCGTGGGCCTCACCGGCTCTACGATCGCCTCGCATCCACACAATCGCCGTTGATCTCCTTTTCTTCTCTTATTGGGAGTTTAACCCTGCTTAAATCATGCGAGGCCTAAATGAATGCGATAGTTGTGACTCGTGAGAGTACGGACATGGATTGGGAAATGGGTTCTGCCTTGTCTGCGTAAGCGACGTGGCCTGCTGATTGGATTTTGGATTAGAAATAATACGCAATTCATACTTAACTCCTTGGTACCAAGTAAAAAAAAGACACTTCGTCACCGTATGGGAGCCCTAGCCGTGGCACTAGAAGAAAACTCCACTTTGTCCCTCTTCCGTTTAGAATTGTGCCCATAAATATTCTACTCCGCAGAACTAGGTTCAAATTTTTGAGATTATTCTATAATATTCATAGATTTCGTAGAGGGTACCTAAAAGTTCATATTGATTATCCTTATTATGTTGTGGATTATAATCCCTAATGAGGAATATAGCTCCATGAGCAAATGCCCCTGTCATAATGAATCCGGCAATGTATTGATGATGAGTATACAATGCAGCTTGGGTAGTGAAGTCTTGTGCTATGAATGCATAAGCAGGTAAAGAATACATGTGTTGAGCTACCAAGGAAGTGATAACTCCCAAAGAAGCTAGAGCAAGACCTAATTGAAAGTGAAGAGAGTTATTGATTGTGTTATAAAGACCCTTTGGAGATATGTTTAATCTAGGTAAAGGTAGTAGTCTGACTTGAGTCTATTGAGTGCATGCCAGCTTGATGACCACGGTACCAACCCTGATCCATCGAGGGCCTCTCACTTTGAGGTGTGTTTTGATCCGATTGGGGTCTCTCACTTCGACCGTGTTTACCGAGGAGAGGTAGGGGTTATGGAGGTAGCTTTTGGGGAGAGGTGGGGTTATAAGGGCAGCTTTAATGGTTTAACGTGTGTTTGAAGGCAGAAACCTCAAAAGAATGTTGTCAGGAATGAAAGGATGTTACTAATTCCCCTATTCTACTATGCACATAGAAATGAATTTGGATCCTTATCATAAACTTAGTTTGTTTTATTTTACATTTATTTTTTATTGTGAGAAATTCTTAGGAGGGACATTTAGTGTTGGACATTATTAGGAGGGTCTCTCTCACTTTGGTCATGTTTATCGAGGAGAGGTAGGGATTATATTGGAAGCTACTAAGGAGAGGTAGGGGTTATAGAGGTAGCTTCAATGATTTGACCTATGTTTGGAGGTAAAAACCTTGGGGAGAATGTTTGTCCCCCATGCTTGGTTGTTAAGGATGAAAGGATGTTACTGATTCCCTTATATATGATTTGACATATGTTCGAAGGTCCTCCATGTTTAATTGTTAAGGATGAAAGGATGTTACAAATTCTATTATATATATATATATATATATATATATATATATATATGATTTGACCTATGTTTAGAAGTCTCATGCTTGGTTGTTAAGGTGAAAGGATTCCATTCCTATAAAAAAAAATAAAATATATATATATATATATATATATATATATATATATATATATATATATATATATATATATATATATATATATATATATATATATATATATATATATATATATATATATATTACTTTGAGTGTAGAAGCAAAATTGGATATATATATACATTTTGTGTACGTAAAAACGAATTTGTACTCTTATTGATCAAGAATCAATTATAAACTTAGTTTTTTTAATTTTTTTTAGTGTGAGAAATTTTTAGGACCGATGTTTAGTGTTGGTATCATTATCTTATCATGAATTTTGCACAAGGAGGAGAGTTGAACTTATTATTAGGGAATTTAATATACAATCATACACAATGTTGTTTGAAATTTAGACCTTTCAAAGAAGAGCCAAATATTGAACCATTCTATTGTCCCTTAGAACTAGCTTAGTTTGTTTTATTATTTGTGCAGTTAGATGGCACTAAAAATAGGAAAAGCAATCATAAAAATATTCCCAAATTAAATGCATAATAAAATAAATTTTAATATCCGTAACAATTACTTGAGTTGTAGATAAACTTGGGATCATATGAACGTCAAACCTTTCTGTCACAAACTATGGCATACGTTCTCTAGAGGTTTAATTATATAGGTTTTGGAAATTTTAATAGAGGTTTAAGATTCAAATTCTATTAGGTAAATGAAGTATGATTAGATAACTATACATTTGGTAAACAAGATCTACTATAAGATAGTCCCCATTAAAAATTATTGTAGGGTAAAAATTATGAACTATTTTACCTTTTACAATAGATAAAGCCTTTTTAAGCATCTATTTTACCCTTTACAATCGACAAAGTATTTTTAAGTGCCATCGACCTTCTAATCATGCATCGATCAAGTATTTTTTAACATTTGTGATGTCATAGGTCATATGATACAAATATTGTTTATCCAATATATGGTTATCCCCAACCACATTATTGTTACTTTTATTATTGAAGCAAGGTATATAACACCACCCCTTAAAGATTTGAACCTTAAAATTCTATTGAAATTTTGAAAGTATCCTACCTTTAAGCTACTCAGGCTATACTTATATGAAGTTATAGGTATCAACTATCCATAGTGAACTTAAAAATGTAAAGGTTTGTAAAAGGATGAGTGCAACAATTAGCATGAGCTAGGATTGAGTGCAGCATCAAGTGTGAGCATGAGCTGAGAGTGAGTACAATAGCGAGTGCAAGCACGAGATGAGAATGAGAGCAACAACAAGTGCAAGCGTGAGGTAAGAGTGACTGCAATCGCAAGTGCAAGCATGATATGTGAGTGAGTGTAATAAAAATGAGTGCAAGTGGGAGCTTATAGTGAGTGTAGTTGAACACAAGTGCGAGCACAAGCTGAGAGTGAGGAGGAAGTGTGAGCAGGAAGTAGAAAGCAAAGTGTAATCTAGTTGAATAAAAATTAGTGTGATCTGGGAGGAAGTGTGATCTAAGAGAGAGTGCAAGCCAAGATTCAATCTAGTGAAAGACTAGGGGGCTCTTATGAGGTGCATAAATGATTCAAACCCTTACCATGAATGTATAAAATATTGTTTAAAAAAAATTACTAAAGGAAAGGAATATAGATAAAAATAAGAGACAAGGAATATTGTGAACCAAGAGGGAGTGCAAGCTGGGAGTGAGTGCAAGACAAAAGAGAATGCAATTTGGGAGTGAGTGAAAGCCAAGAGGGAATGTGAGCCAAGAGGGAGTGCAAACCAAGAGCGAACCCCATTAGCTAGTATGGAAGGAAAGTCATATTTGAAATCCCTAATGGGAAATCAGGATACATTAGTTGGAAGTATGGAGGCCCAAGTTGGAGATAAGCAAAACAATGAATACATGGCATGTTCGATCCAAGTAGCAAATGTTACACTAGAAGTGAGTATAAAGGATGAGGTTTTTGAGCATGATATAATGGTTCTTAAAAGTAGAGGGTTACTATGTAAGTTCCATAGATCAAGGTTATGCACAGGGGCAAATTTCACAATTTAGCACGAATATTTAGATTTTTACAAATTTTGGGACCATAGAGGTCTGCCCGTTCACCCAAAAATTTTGGGATCAATTTTTTTAGGTTAAATTCTCCTATTATAATAAGGTTTCCCACCTAATTTTCACCTTAAATTATTCAAAAAAAAATCCACCCAATTTGCCTCTTATACCCCATTATATATAGCTAACCCTGAAAATGACACTCATACAATTAAAACATTAATTTTCTCCAATAGTGAGTGATACAAAGCAGATGACTGACACAACATGCCTGATAAAATATGACTGATAGAAGGAAAAAAAGCAGAAGGTAACTAGCACAAGGTGACTGGCAAAAGGTGACTAGAAGAAGGCGATTGATAGAAGGCAACTAACAGAAGACGACTAGCACAAGGTGACTTGTAGAAGGTGAATGGTATAAGGCTACTAGTAGAAGGTAACTGGTAGAAGGCGACTGATAGAAGGCTACTAGTAGAAGGTGACTGGTAGAAGGCGACTGATAGAAGGCTACTAGTAGAAGGTGACTGGTAGAAGACGACTAGTAGAAGGCAAATAGTAGAACATGATTGGTATAAGGTGACTGGCAGAAGGTGACTGGTATAAGGTGACTGACATAAGGCAACTAGCATAAGGTGATAGGCAGAAGGTGACTGGTATAAGGTGATTGGTAGAAGGTGACTGAAAGAAGACGAATGGTAGAAGGTGACTAGAAGAAGGCGAGTGATAGTAGGTTCCTGAAATACAATGATCGCCATTTACCAATAAGTTTATTTTGCCATTAATTTTCCTTTTTAAACATTTTGTTCATGGACACTCAATAATGAGGTTTTCCTACTATTTAGGCACCAATCTCAAGCTTGCTTGGGTTATATATTCTATTGTCTTGAGTAGTAGTTCTCTCTTTACTAGTTATTTTCATTTTTTAAAATGGTGTTCATTGTTCATGTTACTCTTATTTTCATAATATTTCAAAATCTAGTTAGCCATCAACATCTGCACAAATTGAAGGTATGGACACCTTTACTTACTAACTAGTTAAATTTTGTACATTGTTAATTTTATATATAATGTCTTCATTCATTAAGTAGTGTGCTTTTTGGTTGATGGTTTTATCCATTGTTTATCTATATTTTTTAATAGAATGTGTGCTTTTAAATGCCATAATGATAATGACCCTACTATTAACACTAGCATTATATCTAAAAAAAATATTGTTGACCCTAGTATCCCTCCACTTCCACATATCCATGATAATGAAAAGTCCACAAATGAAATTTTTCTTAATGAAATGGAAAAACAACATGAAGAGATTCCTAAATATAATATGCCAATTGGAAAAGAAAATAATAGTTCTTATGCAGTCCCTACTTTTGAAGAATCTTCTTCTAAAAAACATAAATGTGTAAGGTTATCTAGGTGGACAATTAACATATCATTTCAACCTGATTGGATATCAAAATTTCCATTTATTGAGCTAGTGCTACCAAAGAATAGTAATGAGGAAATAACTGAATTGAGATGTGTAATTTGCAATTGGAAACATGGAAAGGATCATAGATTGCAAGTTAAGAAAAATACAATAGAAAAACATTATGGAAAGGTTTATATAAAAAAAAAAGAAGGTGATCCACCAATACCAAAAAATTATAGGTGGAAGGATGCATCAAAGTGTGCACATATAATATATGCGCAAGAATATGATAAAGAAATCAAACAAAATCAAACTTTGGTTGAGAAAGTTGCAATGATTCAAGCCCAATTTCAAAAAATGAATAAATTCACCTTAACTTCAAAAATTTTATAGTTTGTTGTTGTACTTACTATGCTTAAAAAGGGTATACCTATATATGATTTCATTTATTATAAATCTCTATTTTGACTAGATGATGTGAAGAACTTACCCAATTCCCATTGGTCAGATCAAAGTGGCTGGAAAATGGTAAAATATCTCTCATTGTTTGAGCAGGATGACCTCAAAGAGAAAGTAAAAAAGGCCAAATTCATTTCACTTTCAATTGATGAGGTGACTACTATCGAAAAAACATCTTGGATTTGCATGCATGTTTACACATTCAAAAATCATTTAAGGCAACCTCATTTACTTGGAGTACGCAAGATGGTGGAAAATTGCAATGCAAAAAATATTTACAATGTTGTTGTAACTAGTTTAAAGCAAGTAGTAGGAATGAATGAAATGGAAATAGCCACTAAGTTAATATGTGTTAGAGCTGATGGTGTTGCTATAATTCAAAGACACAAGAATGTTCTTTGTGTTAGACTACAAACATCTGTTACCCCATATTTGATTCCTATTCATTGCATGGCTCATGGAATTAATATTGCATACAAAATTGTGGATACATTCACAAATATTGCGAGAGTGGAAGAGCTTGTCCGTGAAATTTATGATTATTTTTTGCACAATCCAAAAATATTTTTAGAGTTTCAACAGTTTGCACTAGGAGTTGTTGAAGGTAAAAGATTGTTAAAATATGTATATACTAGGTGGATTTCGATGTATCAATCACCATTTAGAGTTTTTAAAGAATATCAATCCTTGATAGGGTTTATGTATGTGAATCATAAGGCATTTGATAAGGCTAAATATTTGCTATTTTGAATGAGTGACTTTGAAACACTTCTCACATTATGTGGTATTCTTCCAATGTTGGAAGAAATGAATACTTTGATCAAAATTGCACAAGAAAGATCAATTTATATTGTGGATTTCATCAGGGTGAGAAAATAAATTTGCATGCATATTGATACAATGTACACATCTAGTCAAAATTTTATGGATCCAATGTTTGAGAGTTGGATATTATTGACAAATGTGAATGATCCTCATAACTTTTTGAAGTTTAATATAAACGATCATCTATGTATTAATGTCCATGGAAAATAAATTCCTATATATTGTTTTGGTCAACGAATGGATATAGCTACAAATTAAGTTGAATAAATTTCCATAACATACAATAGATTTCATGTAGTTGTAAAAAACACAAAAAATAAACTCAAACAAATAGCAAAATCATTGACAAAAGAAATCAGGGACCATTTTCAAATAGATAAATTGCTTAAGGCTATGGATATGGTTAACCCGATTTTTTGGGATCCTTGTAATGAATACCAGATTTTAAATGGTTTGTTTCTCAAATACATGGGCACTCTTTCTATCCATTTTAGTAAACGTGTGGTAGTCAATGGTATTGAAATCAATGAAATTCTCAACAAAGATCTTTAAATTGTTTTGGAATAACAATGTTTGATCAAGTTTCACAACTCACTAACCATCATGAAATAGGTTCTATTTCACATGTGTGGAGAAGATTACATCCCACTAGTATCTTACAACATACTATGAGTGAATATTTTTATTTATATGAATTATGTCAAATAATGATTTTAGGATCTATGGAAGATGAAAGGGTATTCAATGCATTATCATATGTAAAATCTAAAGTTTGAAATAGGTTCGACAAAAATTTGGAAAATTATTTGAGAGTATATGTATTAACCTATGAGGTGGAGAAGTTTCCTTGTGAAAGAGCTTTCTCATAATAGAAATCTATGGAAGAGAGAAGGGGTGTCACGAATACTGAGGATGATGAGGATGATGGTAACACTGATCAGATTATGATGACATAAATTTTGGGTATGAATGCAGATGATTTTGTACAATCTGAAAAGAGTTTGTTCCAACTTCCAACATTATGATGCAAGGATACTTTCATTTGATTTGATTTCACATATTATCATTTGATTTTATTTCACATATTAGAATTAAAGGATGCTTTCATATGATTTGATTTGATTTCAGCATTATAATAAAAGGAATATTGAGATTTAATTATAATTTTATACATGTATTTTTGATATCATTAACCATATAATATGAGATTAGACATGACATTGGATACTCTGTTTATCGTAGCCCTCTGATTTGATTATGTATATTTGAATGAAATTGGATTATTTTATTACACATACGTTGATTAGAATATTGGATTATCTTTCATATCATAGACGTGTTATTGGATATTTTGTATATCATTTTACTTAAGACTTGTTATTGAATTATTAGTCTAAATTTTTTAAAAATTTAGTAGATTTGTATTGTGTAAACCATTTATGGTAAAGTAAATATATGTGTTGCATTTCTAGTCATTTCAAATTATTTTGTAAAACATAAAAGAACATTTTATTGCATCCACATAATTCAAAATTATTTAATGCATCCACACAAATAATCAAAACATCATAATATTTAAAAAAAAAATTAAAAAGAGAATAAAAATCTTTTATAAATTGTCTCTTTCATTGATTTCAATAAGATACCATTCTTTTACAATTTACAAAGAGCTTTAATGAATGTTTTTTCTTTCTCCTCCAATAAAAAACAACAAAATTTTACTATTCTTTATGTGTGGTGGTTGAAGTTCCAACTGCATCTACCTCAATATCCTTTGCTTCCAATGCACCAACCCTAACCAAATTGCCAGTTATAGTGTTGATCCCTGATAACAATAAAACTTCTTCCTTCACTGGATCTTCTCTAAAAGGTGCATTTAGTTCTTTCTCATTTTATTTCAATGCAACCTCCACATCCAGGTCCTTATCTTTGATAAAAAATTTCAGCCAATTATTTTCTATAATAATGTATTGTAATATTTTCTTCACTTCAATAGTATTATTAACACTAATTTTTGCAGTCTTGATCAATTTTTTCATGGAACCGACTTGTTGCCTTATGTGCTGAAAATTAGACTACAAAATACAAGTGAAAAAGGTTAATATTTATAAATAAAACTTATTTAAGAAAAAAATTATTTTTAGTTAGATGTAAAACTTACATCAACAATAAGTCTTGCAGTTTCTGCAACTGCACTTTCTTCTGATCTAGTGCCCATTCATTGAAATATATATGGGCCTTGGAATTGAGGTTTTCCAAATGATTCAAAATAATAGCCATAACTTCATCAGTGTATGTAGACATGGCCTCCACAGTGCCAGATTCAACTTTATGTAGCAAAAAATCAAGCTTTTGGGGATCATTCTACACCTTTGAAAACAACTCATTTCTATTTGAAAAATTCTTATATCGACCATTAATTGCTTTTATAAAAACCTTGGCCCGATATTCCCATTATTTAAATCTATCAATATCTACAAGAAGACTATTATGAACTGTAGCTTTACATCTATTGGCTAATAAAACATTTTCTAGAAAATTTACTTTATCATCATCTGTCAGATGATGGGTGACAACTTGCTAGGTAGGGAAGAGGAAATTCTGGTGGCATCTACTTCAACATTCTCTTCTTCTTCATCATTGCCCTCTATCTCTTGAAGCATATCACTTGTATTTAATGGGAAATTTTTAGGATTCATATTATGATGAAGAAAATCATCATCTAGATTCCTAGATGGCATTTGAGATGCGCTCTCTATAGTTGAGAAATTATCAAGGGTTAAAATTGATAAAACAAAAACATTAGATTGAGACATAGTGTGTGTCTAGGAAACACTTTTGGTTCCATGAGGCGGTGGTATGAGGAACATTTTTCCATTCGTGCGCTATTGGTTCCTAACTATTGGTACCTTCTACGGATGGACAAAGACTTACTGTGTTGATTGTTGTTGTGTTTATGACTAGGCAGGCGGTGGAGTCATCCTTTTTTTTCAATATTTTGAATGTAACCTATGCATCTACAAAATTTCACATGAAAATATAAATTAAATCTTGTGTAAATAACAATATCATAAAAAGAGATTAATTTTAACCAAACATAACAGACTCAAACTCTGTAGTCATTGATGATGCAATCATTTACCATTTCTATGAAAATATTTAAAATACATCAAACTAAATATAATTTAAAATCATTAAAATACATCATTTAAAATAGTACTTTTGAATAGTAAGGTTACCTTGTGAGATGGAGGTAACTTCCTCGACATTGATTGCAACACATCCAGAAGTAACAGGAGCCACAAGTGTATGCTAAATCTGATCATCATCAGACCTTGCATATTTGTAGGGAGTTACTAGTGATGATTGCGACTGTGTATCAGAATCAAAAAACGCTTATTGAATCCTAAATGTAAGATCCCTTTTACTAGAAGACTAAGATGCTCCTCTCTATTTTCAAAATAAAATTAGAAAATAAAAAGATTGATTGAAAAAAAAAAAGATATTCCAAAAAATAATTTTACCTGTATTTCATTCTCAGTCACATCAATAACCAACAAACTTGGGTGTAATGCAGTTGGAGGATTTTTTTTTTGAATATTGACGTAAGCTTCATGAAAAAAAAAATTGTTGGTTGTTACTATATATGAAGATTGAATTTTTTGGGCACCCAGAAGGTCTTGTTTCAAGCGGTTGGAAATGTGCTTGGACCAATCAAATATGCTGCCACCAATACATAGAATCAATAAGGATAGTACCCAAAAGGTATTTTTGTAGGTCACCCCTACAAAATAAGCCTTGCCTAGAAAAATTCAATGCAAGCATAAAAAAATTTGTATGCAACGTTGGAAATGTTTAATCCCATTTTGGAATTAGAATAATTAACTAAAAAAAAAAAAGAACATTATTAGAAAATAAAATTTACAACAGGGAGAACTTTATTAGAGAATGAAAACTACAATACATCAAAATTTAAGATAAATAAAAACTAAATTTTAGAAATATACCTTTCAAATTGTCTGAATGAACTATTAGAGTGGAATAATGTGATGAATAATATTGATAATGTTGAGTATTAAATACATAGAGCTAATGCTAAAAATAGACTTTAGTAAATGTATAAAGATATTAGATCCTATGAAATTGCTAACCACTAACTAAATAGTTCTAACAAATAATAATATGCTAACTAATCTAAAAATATAATATTTGTTAACAAGAGTTGTTAACAAATATCTATCTTAGGGTAGAATATCTAACCTAGGTAAAAACTAACTATCCAGGAGAATCAAAATATTATTAAATAAGATAATAGTACTCTAACATCCCCTCTTATTACATTATTTGGGTAATACATATAACTGTCCCAATACATTGAAGAAGAAGAAAAATAAAAGATGTTGTCTCGAGATCTAGCTCTAAGGTTACCACTGGATTAGTACCTCTTGAACTATCTCTAGATCTACCTGTGAATCTGCATTTGGATCATTACCTCTAGATCTGCCTATAGATCTACCTCTAGAACTTTATCTCTAGGTTTATCTTTAGGTCTATATTTAGGTCATTACTTCCAGTACTACCACTCGGTCTATAATAATATATAATCCATTCACACCAACCTTGATAAAAACCAAATATTTTGAGAATATCATGTAGAAAACTCCAATAAAATCTATCACATGCCTTGTTCATATCTAATTTTATAATAAAGATAATGTATTGCCTCATATACAATGATTACACCATCAAGAATTTGATTACCTTTAACAAAACCATCTTGTTCCTTTGAGATAGTTTTTGGACCTATTTTCCATAATTTTAAAAATGGTTTTATAAATCATATAACAAAGTGTTGTAGCTGATCCACAACACACCCCAAAATTGGGGACCCACATTTTCTGCATGCTTTCAAAGAAGACCATTGTGGCCCAGATGCTAAAAAAAATCAAAGGAAGAGCAAAATATAGCATAAGAAAAAATGTCGCGATATCACGACGTGTTGCTCTGTCGCGGCTAAGAAAAAGAAAATGTCATGATATCGTGACGCGTTGCTCTGTCGCGGCTAAGAAAAATAAAGTGTCACGATATCGCGACGTGTTGCTCTATCACTGCTAAGAAAAAGAAGATGTCGTGATATCGTGACAGGTCATGTTTTCACGGCTCAGACAAGCAAAGTATAGTGGAATGAAAAATTTCATGATTTCATGACATGTCACGTTTTTGCGGTTCATAGAGGAGAGAGAAGATAAGGCACAAAAATTATCACGATATTGTGACATGTCATGAAATCATGATCAAAGCAATCAAAACAAGGCAAGGAGAAAAAACGTCATGATATCGCGACATGTCAGGTTTTCACGGCATAAAAGTGAGGAAGGAACAAATGAAAGAAATTGTCATGAAATCACGATAGGTTGCATTTTCGTGATCTATCGACTGCCACAGAGGTGAAGATAGAAAAATGTCATGAAATCGCGACATGTCTCATTTCACGATTCACGACGACTAACAAGCTAAGCAAGGGAAATGTGTCACGAAATCATGACATGTCACATTTTTGCGATCGAGAGCAGCCAAAATGAACGTAGAGGAAAAACTTCACGATATCGAGACAAGTTGCATTTTCGCGGCTCCAAGCAGTGAGATGGTATGGAAGGAAAAAGTGTCGTGATTTCGCGATAGGAAGCAGCGAGATAGTATGGAATAAGAAAGTGTCATGATATCACGACATGTCACGTTTTCGCGATCGAGAGCAGCCAAAATGAACATAGAGGAAAAACGTCGCGATATCGCAACAAGTCACATTTTCATGGTTCGAAAGAGAAAAATGTCACGATTTCATGATAGGTTGCATCTGCGCAGCCCGAAAGAGAAAAACATCGTGATTTCGTGACAGGTTGCATCTGCACAGCCCGAAAGAGAAAAACGTCATGATTTCATGACAGGTTGCATCCTTGCATCTCAAAAGAGAAAAACATTGTGATTTCACGATAGGTTGCATCTGCATAGCCCGAAAGAGAAAAACCTCATAATTTTGTGACAGGTTACATCTGCACAGCCAAAAAAAGAAAAATGTCATGATTTCGTGACAGGTTGC
Source organism: Wollemia nobilis (assembly GCA_028583015.1). Taxonomy (NCBI): domain Eukaryota; kingdom Viridiplantae; phylum Streptophyta; class Pinopsida; order Araucariales; family Araucariaceae; genus Wollemia; species Wollemia nobilis. The sequence goes on from JAQPPZ010002435.1 coordinate 712,436, forward strand.
ATTTGCCTGGCCCGGAATAGAAAAATGTTGCGATATCGCAACATGTCTCATTTTCACTATGCATGAAGGCGGACAAGGCTATTGACAAAAAAATGTTGCGATATCATGACATGTCTCATTTTCACGGTGCATGATGATGAACAAGGCTGCTGACAGAAAAATGTCACGATATCGCGACATGTCTCATTTTCGTGATACAGGTAGAGGAGCAAAGCTGCATACATAAAAACATCGTGATATCACGACATGCTATTATTTTGTCACGATTTATAGGGGGTTGTTATGGAACATGCAGGGAAGCACTGAACACGTGGCATAAAGGTGTAAGGGTTACAAAACGGTTATAGTTAGCAAAGAAGATCAAACGTTTCGATGCTTGAACAAAAGCCAAAAATAATGAAGAGTCAGGGAAGACGAAACGAAAAGATCTAGGAAATGAAACGAAGGGTCACAGAGTGAAATAGAGAACCACACCAAAAAGTTTAAAAGCAAAAGCACAGGACAGGTACAGAGGTCGGAGACAGCTACGAGCAGAGTTGCAGAGCTGAAGGCAAGAAGGCCATTATGGGCCTATTTGAGTTGTTTCTCTTCCATAGACTGGTTTGGAAAAACCAGAGATTTTGCTATTGTAAAATGACATATTTTTAATGTAGAAGTGTTCAGAAATTTGCATCTTGTGGGCAAGAAATAAGGAGTTATTCTCTGCATGCAAGATTGAATGTTTATCTTTCCCCTTTCCGATTTTAGGCTTATAGATGGAGTTTAATGCAAGTGTTCTTGGTTGCTTCATGCGAATGTCTAAATCTAGAAACCGTGGTTAAAACCCTAGAAACCAACACTTAGCTTATCTAGATTATGCATGTTTGCAGGTTCAATAGGTTAGGTTGTATGCAAAAAACCTCATATCTTCGGTTTTGTCGGAACAGGATAGCATCATACTGAATATGTTCTATTTTTAATTTTCTGCTTTTCTTTTTCATTTTATTTTATTTTTCCAGAAAGTTTAACTTATTTAAAATAAACATTTAAAAACTACAAAATCCAAAAAATCAATGAACAATCACTAAATCTTCATGATGAAATAAACCAACATTGCCCCTTGTTTATAGTTACTTGCAATCACTAAGGTGTTCCAAGCATTTAAATTGATTATCTTCATTTGAGATTACCAATACACAGTTGCAAATGCTAATATAGCGGAGACCTTGGAGAAGTTGTTTGTTTGACTTCTTTGCAAGAGGGGATTTGGAACCCAAATCCTAAAGGAGAGTGTGTACTTTCACAATCGGGTGAAAATACCACTCAACAGATTGGTGCTAGAAGGAGGGCATGAAACGGTTTATTTCATCATGATTTTAAATGCTACATGTTTATAATTGTTTAAGAGTTTTGTATTGCTAAATATTTCAGGCCCATTTGATTAGCAGCTTTGGCCTCCTCTAGCACTCAACAGATTGGCGCTAGAAGGAGGGCCTGAATGGTTTATTTCATTGTCCTAACACTTTTTGATTGTTCATACAGGAATAAGATGTTTGGAATAAGGTGTTTTGATTATGCATTGTTTTGGAATACTGCTTTGTCATGGTTCCTTCTTTCATTCATGACTAACAAATTGGTTTTGAAATTTTTCTTTGAGTTTCATTAATGGCTACAACTATAGGAACGTGGTATGGGATACATGCTAATACTTTGAACATTAGTGGAGATTTTCATGATTTACCCAAGAATGTAGAAAAACATTTGCCCAAATTTAAGCACAATGGTCCAACATCAGCCGAGGAACATATTCAAGCCTATGTGGATATCCTAGTTAGATGGAATGTCGAACATGAGGATGTGGCATGTAGAATGTTTCCTGGAACCCTGGATGAGGTGGCATATGATTGGTACATCAATTTACCCACTGGTTCTATTACATCTTGGACGCAATTGAAAGATGAGTTTATCGATCAATTTAGGTTGTTCATTGATCCTCTCACGATATTTCAACAATTTGTTTCTTGCAAAAGAGAACCTAATGAACCAGTGAGAAATTTCAACTTGAGGTTTCGAAAGCTTTATGCGAGATTAATTTCTCCCTATACTATTGAGGATAGTGGTGCTCTTCAAATATATTTTTGAGCATTAGATCCATTATTTGCCATGTTTGTTAGGATGAATCCCTTGGTTACTGATCTTGCATCGGCCTACACAGAAGCTATGATTGTAGATCAACAATTGAGGCCGCAAGGTTATGGAATGGAGCAATCAACTATGGTAGGACTAGGGGCTTGCAATCAAACCTCGATGGTAAATCAAGCATGGGCACAACAAAATTCGATATTAAATATTTTTCCCTACAATCAACTTTATCCTACCATACCAACTTATGCTCCCACTTGTGCTTATACAAGTACTTCCATCCATCCAACTATGCCTCAATTAGAGAATCATGTGGTCACTCATGGAACTATCGCAACAAATGTTCAAGCTTAGTTCGTGGATATCAATCCAACTAATCCTACTACTTCTACCACTCAACCCAAAGAGTTCGTATCGGAAGTAAAAGAGCAAAAGAAAGTGGTTAAGAAGGTATGTAGGCATGTTCCACCACAAAAATGAGCACATCAATGTATGCATCCAAATCATCCTAGGAAGAAAATTCATAATGTCGATCTTAATGATATTTCATGTTATGCTTCTTCGAATGATACAAGAAATTTTGAGATGACTCATGTTGAAGTGAATACCTATTCGAAATGTCTTGAAGAGCATGAAGATTTTGGAGAAGAAATTCTATGGATGGGTAACAAGAAGTTGGAATCAAATAATCACCATCCTGTTTTGGAAAATAAATATCCAGAATCATTACCCAAAAAGGAGGATTTGGATGAACCAACTTATGTGGATATGATTTGGGCAGATGTACTTGCAAAGGATTCACAAGTGGCTGAAAATGAATTTGAAATAAAATCAACAAATGAAGTTGAAGACATAATCAAATTTCACCACTTGTTCTCAAAAGACACTTTGGATGATGCTCTCGAAAGTGATGACCAAGAGGATCCACACCTTCCAAATTGTGATAAAATTGAATCATGGGTTACAAATTTGGATTATGATAGCTTTACCAATTTGAATTCAAGAAATAACCCACTTTTGGAAATAATGGGACCATCTAAGGAAGGTGAAGATGAATTGGATGAGAAACAGGTTGATGAATCAGAAGATGAAGAAGAAATACTTGAACGTCACAACTTGAACTTGGAAGATGATTACTATGATTCGTGGAAGAAATGGGAAGAATATTATCAATCTAGAATCTTCTAACAAACTTGTTGTGTCAATTAATATGCAAGATAACTCAATTGCTTCCTCACATGAGGATACTATAAATCCTATACAATTTGAGAAAATTTTGGAAGAGGAATCAGAATCTCATCAAATTTTGGAACATGATAAGGATTCTACAACCATGAATCAAGAAAGAGAGTCCCTTGTTTTAGATTCCTTCGGAGGAAAAGAAATTGAAAATCTGGATCCAATTACTTGTGCTACAATGATTACGCCATTTCAAAATGAGAAAATTACAAAACCTAAATCATTTGGGTTTGATATCATTGATGATCCGATTGAAAATCTCACGTTACCCAAAACAACCCAAGTGATTGATCACGGAAATGTGTTAGTTAACCCACCCCTAGATAGACAAGATTTATGGTTTGAAAGGGATGGACGTATTTTCGATTGGGTACCTAAGTTTGGTGCCTTTGATAAACAAGTCATGGAGAAAGAACAAGTGCTACAGGATGATGAATGTCATGAGAGAAAAGAGGAATTTTCAAATCCTCTTCAAGTAAGGTCAAATGAAAGCGGGCCAAAGGTAAAATCTCACCGTTTTGGTTTCACCATGCAAAATTCGAATGAAGGTTTGCCTAATGAATGGTTTGATTCAAATATTATTAATGTTATGGATTTATTGAATGAAAATGAAAGCTTATTTCTACAGCATGAATCAAAGTGCGGAATGAACATCTTAAAGAATAGACATAAAATAATTGAGCATCAATCATTGTCTAATCAATTTGAAAACTTGAAGCTCCACCATAGTATTATTAATGAAACTAAATCAAATTGGTATGGTGAGAGGGGCAAGTGGAGGTTTGTTTCTTTGTTTGGTTTGATCTTGTTTTTGTTGGATTCCTGCAAAACTTGGTATGCGTATCACGTCATATGTCTTTTAAAGAATTCTAATCAGGTTTGGGATCCGGGAAAACGATAATCCAAACTTTTTGTACATTTGTATATACTTTTGGTTTTTGTGTTTTGGTTTCTAAATGGATCTCATTTTGGGTTTTAAGTTTTGTGTGTTGGTCCTTTGGACATTTTTTTGGTTTGTCAACCTAGGTCCTTATGAATGTTGACTAAGACTTGGAGAATATGAAACATCGGAATTGTATTGCAGAAAGCTCCACGAATATTGCAAACACATTAAAGAATATCGTTTGGAACTTGTGATGCATGAAGTTGTCAGTTTTTCACATTATGGTAAAGTAGGTGATATATATTCCATCCGCATTTCAGGAGGAGCAATGCATTCATATCTCATATTACATTCCACATTGCATATACATTTCATCTCAGTTGCATCTTCATTTCATGTACAATCATTGAAAAAGTGTTGAATCCTCTTAGGGTTATTACATAACATATATTAAAGGGATCCTAAGGTTGGGAACTGATGCCCGAACTATTTTGAACCAAGCACGTTCTATGCACATTAAAAGGAATCTTGAGCAAAATGATCAAAACCATACTTGGAAGAAAAGGTGAGGCGAAAGGAATATTTCATGTCTGTCCCATCATGCAACATAATCCTTGAAATAGTGGTTTTTACCACTCCCATAATGCTTAAAGCCTAAAATTAGAGTAGTAAGGATAGGGTTAAATCCTTATCTCACTTAGGTTGAGGATCTGATTCCCTAAAGCTCGATTTGACCTTCATGGAGTAGTAAGGATAGGGCATAATTCTCATATCGCTTAGGTTGAGAATTCGATTCCCCAAAGCTTCCATTTTGACCATTCATCAAAATGGAGTAGGAAGGAATGGTACTACATGTCCTCTAGCAAAGGATGGGAGTCGATCCCAAAGGTCGAGACCTTCATGGAGTAGTAAGGATAGGGTCTAATTCTCATCTCACTTAGGTTGAGAATCCAATTCCCCAAAGCTTCTATTTTGCCCATTCAAGAATCTAAAATTCCAAAGCAAATATTTTTCATTTCTTTATTAATATTGGATTGGAAGGATCGTACTACATGTCCCTTGCAAGGATGGGTAGTCATCCCCAAGGTCCAAGAAATCAAAAAAATGAATGAAGCCAAATCATGGATTATGGGGTTAATCTCCATTGGGGCTATAGACGTGGCTAGCAGTGGAGTATGCTCATGCGTGGCAACATGTCTTGTCTAAAAACAAGACCACTGATTGCTCAAACGGACAGGCTAGCTTGACAATTTCATCCATAACAGGTTAAATCATTTTGTTCAAGATGAGGTAATGAACTCCAGATCAGAGTAGTAAGGATAGGGTTAAATTCCCATCTCGCTTAGGTTGGGAATCCTATTCCCCAAAGCTCTAATTTCACTTACACTTGCACATGGGTTCAAGATGGTAGTGACACATAACCAACTTTGGGATCTAATAAATTAATTCAGTATGCATATATTTGGTCCTAAGAGGGTTTGACAATTTTGATATGTTGTTCATGATACTAGAAGGTTTGAGCCTTTGCAAAGTAGGTTGTTATATCTCTAGCATAATTGTCATACATCAAATCCTGCACAAATCATTCATAGCCTTGCATACAAATCATAAGTGAAGCTGACAATGGAATGTTGATCAATTTCAAATGATAGGGAATGAAGCACATTGCACACACCGAGCTGATGCTTAATAATTCTAATGCTTCATGTATTTCTCGTCTAGTTTCATTCTTGGGATATTTTTTGACGCTTGTATTTAAGTTTGTGTTTTTTTTTCTTTTCAGGTTGGGTTCTCACCAAAATGCTCAAGAGCATTTCCCAGTAGAGTCACCATTTGTTGTGGCTGATCCACAACACACCCCAAAATTGGGGACCCACCTTTTTTGCATGCTTTCAAAGAAGACCGCAGTGGCCCAGATGCTAAAAAAATCAAAGGAAGAGCAAAATACAGCATAAGAAAAAATGTCGCGATATCGCGACGTGTTGCTCTATCGCGGCTAAGAAAAAGAAAATGTCACGATATCGTGACGTGTTGCTCGTCCCTATCGCTCTAAGAAAAAGAAGGTGTCGCGATATCGCGATAGGTCACATTTTCGTGGCTCAGACAAGTGAAGTACAGTGGAATGAAAAAGTGTCACGATTTCGCGACATGTCACATTTTTGTGGTTCATAGAGGAGAGAGAAGATAAGGCGCCAAAATTGTCGTGATATCGCGATATGTCATGAAATCGTGGTCAAAGCAGTCAAAACAGGGCAAGGAGAAAAAACGTCGCGATATCGCGACATGTCAGGTTTTCGCGGCATAAAAGTGAGGAAGGAACAAATGAAAGAAATTGTCACGAAATCACGATAGGTTGCGTTTTCGCGATCTATCGACGGCCACGGAGGTGAAGATAGAAAAATGTCACGAAATCACGACATGTCTCATTTTTGTGATTCACGATGACTGACAAGCTAAGCAAGGGAAATGTGTCGCGAAATCGTGACATGTCACGTTTTTGCGACCGAGAGCAGCCAAAATGAACGTAGAGGAAAAACATCGCGATATCGCGACAGGTCACGTTTTTGCGGCTCCAAGCAGCGAGATGGTATGGAAGGAAAAAGTGTCATGATTTCATGACAGAAAGCAACGAGATAGTACGGAATAAGAAAGTGTCACGATATCGTGACATGTCACATTTTCATGGCTGAGAGCAGCCAAAATGAATGTAGAGGAAAAACATACGATGAACCAAAAGAGGAAAACATCGCGATTTCGTGATAGGTTGCATCTGCACAGCCCGAAAGAGAAAAACGTCACGATTTCACGATAGGTTGCATCTACATAGCCCAAAGAGAAAAACATCATGATTTCATGACAGGTTGCATCCTCGCAGCCTGAAAGAGAAAAACATCACAATATTGCGATAGGTTGCATCTACACAGCCCAAAAGAGAAAAACGTCATGATTTCACGACAAGTTGCATCTGCACAGCCCAAAAGAGAAAAACGTCATGATTTTGCGATAGGTTGCATCTGCACAGCTCGAAAAAGAAAAACGTCATGATTTCACAATAGGTTGCATTTTCTTGACCCAGAATAGAAAAATGTCATGATATTGCGACATGTCTCATTTTCGTGGTGCATGAAGGCGGACAAGGCTATTGATAGAAAAATGTCATGATATCACGACATGTCTCATTTTCGTGATGCATGATGACGAACAAGGCTGCTGACAGAAAAATGTCACGATATCGCGACATGTCTCATTTTCGCGATACAGGTAGAGGAGCAAAGCTGCGTACATAAAAACATTCGTGATATCACGACATGCTATTTTTTGTCACGATTTATAGGGGGCCATTATGGAACATGCAGGGAAGCGCTGAACACGTGGCATAAAGGTGTAAGGGTTATAGAATGGTTACAGTTAGCAAAGAAGATCAAACGTTTCGACGCTCGAACAAAAGCCAAAAATAATGAAGAGTCGGGGAAGACAAAATGAAAAGATCTAGGAAATGAAATGAAGGGTCACAGAGCAAAACAGAGAACCGCACCAAAAAGTTTAAAAGCAGAAGCACAGGACAGGTACAGGGGTCGGAAACCACTACGAGCAGAGTTGCAGAGCTGAAGGCGAGAAGGCCATTCTGGGCCTGTTTGAGTTGTTTCTCTTCCATAGACTGGTTTGGAAAAACCAGAGATTTTGCTATTGTAAAATGACATATTTTTAATGCAGAAGTGTTCAAAAATTTGCATCTTGTGGGCAAGAAAGAAGGAGTTATTCTTTGCATGCAAGATTGAATGTTTATCTTTCCCCTTTTTCGGTTTTAGGCTTATAGATGGAGTTTAATGCAAGTGTTCTTGGTTGCTTCATGCGAATGTCTAAATCTGGAAACCGTAGTTAAAACCCTAGAAACCAACACTTAGCTTATCTGGATTGTGCATGTTTGCAGGTTCAATAGGTTAGGTTGTATGCAGAAAACCTCATATCTTCGGTTTTGTCGGAACAGGATAGCATCATACTGAATGTGTTCTATTTTTAATTTTCTGCATTTCTTTTTCATTTTATTTTATTTTTCCAGAAAGTTTAACTTATTTAAAATAAACATTTAAAAATTACAAAATCCAAAAAAATCAATGAACAATCACTAAAGCTTCATGATGAAATAAACCAACATTGCCCCTTGTTTACAGTTACTTGCAATCACTAAGGTGTTCCAAGCATTTAAATTGACTATCTTCATTTGAGATTACCAATACATAGTTGCAAATGCTAATACAGCGGAGACCTTGGAGAAGTTGTTTGTTTGACTTCTTTGCAAGAGGGGATTTGGAACCCAAATCCTAAAGGAGAGTTGTACTTTCACAACTGGGTGAAAATACCACTCAACACAAAGGTTTATTGGATAAAAATTATTGAAATATTTCCTCGTCTTTCTTGGAAACCAATGTAATAAAGGTGGAATTGAGATCACTTATTATAGTCTTTCATTTATAGGTTTTGGTGAGTGTCCCAATAAGGATGTTTTGTCCATTGCGTGGGACTACACATCCAATATATCATTTTAATGACTCAGGGCTTGAGAGGGTTGGAGAATCCAAGAATCTATGCTTTTGTACTTGATAGGGTGAAATTGTTACCAATAATTTTGTACTAGTGATATTGCAGATTTAATCGTTGCTAGTCAAACTTGGCAAGGATAAATGAAATTTGGGAGGGAAAAGTTGGTAGAGTGAAATCATTGACTACGGTGCGAAATTGCTGCCTAGGATGTGAAATTGTTGTAAAATTGCTACCTAGGTACAAAATCGTTGCCTGCACAGTTAGGTACCATTTTGGGACATTTATTTTTATAGAAGTATAGGTATATTTACACTTTGAAAATCTCTTTTCGAACTTAGTCTAATGGTTTTGGTTTTGTGAAATTTTGTGAACATTTGATAAGGAAATCAATACCGTAAAAATAACCTTATTTTTTAAAGCAATAAATATATTATATTTAATAATGAAAAAAGTAAACTTGATTTAAATGATTAAAATACTTGTTTAAAAATATAAATTGGTAAAATTAATAAAATTATAAATTAGCTAAATGTTCATTTTATAAAATATGCAAACTTTTCCATCTAATAAAAGTTAGATGTGTGTATGACTAGATGATAGAAACAATATTTCTTTTATCTCATTCTGCCCAAGTGCTTGTGGATTATCTTCATCTAACTCCAAATACAAATTTCTTTTAAAGAACATCAACATTAGGCATTCGCCGATCAAAATCTTCCCTGAAAAAAAAAATTAAATTAAATTAAATAAAGAGCCCATTGCAGTCAGGACAAAAGTGTTCCAGAAAGTGATAGAGAAGAAATAAAAAAAAATGAGTTTTCGAGCTTTTTGTCCTGACAGCAAAGAATCCATGTCGTGCCACGCATAATCGGATCGTCAGCAGAGCAACAACGTGGCAGACTAGTGCGGAACAGGTATCTTAAAGCAGCCATTGAACGTGCGCTTATGTTACACCATGGACCAGTCTGCCGGCTACACAGCTCTCGCCACGTCCATCTAATTAGTCCAACAAGCAAAACGATAACAGGGTAAACCGTCTTAAACCCCGTATTTAACTAATCAAGTCGCTATCATATGTTAAGTGATTGGATAACGACTGGGAAAAGGTAGGGGTCTCTCACTTCGACCGTGTTTACCGAAGAGAGGTAGGGGTTATGGAGGTAGCTGTTGGGGAGAGGTAGGGTTATAAGGGCAGCTTTAATGGTTTAACGTGTGTTCGAAGGCAGAAACCTCAGAAGAATGTTGTCAAGAATGAAAGGATGTTACTAATTCCCTTATTCTACTATGCATGTAGAAATGAATTTGGATCCTTATCATAAACTTAGTTTGTTTTATTTTACATTTATTTTTTATTGTGAGAAATTCTTAGGAGGGACATTTAGTGTTGCACATTATTAGGAGGGTCTCTCTCAATTTGGTCATGTTTATCGAGGAGAGGTAGGGATTATATTGGGAGCTACTAAGGAGAGGTAGGGGTTATAGAGGTAGCTTCAATGATTTGACCTGTGTTTGGAGGTAAAAACCTTGGGGAGAATGTTTGTCCCCCATGCTTGGTTGTTAAGGATGAAAGGATGTTACTGATTCCCTTATATATGATTTGACCTATGTTCGAAGGTCCTCCATGTTTAATTGTTAAGGATGAAAGGATGTTACAAATTCTATTATATATATATATATATATATATATGATTTGACCTATGTTCAGAAGTCTGATGCTTGGTTGTTAAGGATGAAAGGATGTTACCAATTCCCTTATATATATATATATATATATATATATATATATATATATATATATATATATATATATTCGACCAATAAGAATCTAAATTCGTTTCTATGTGCACAATTATATATATATATATTACTTTGAGTGTAGAAGCGAATTTGGATATATATATTTTTTGTGTACGTAAAAACGAATTTGTACTCTTATTGATCAAGAATTGATTATAAACTTAGTTTGTTTTATTTTTTATTTTTATTTTTTTTAGTGTGAGAAATTTTTAGGACCGATGTTTAGTGTTGGTATCATTATCTTATCATGAATTTGCACAAGGAGAAGAGTTGAACTTATTATTAGGCAATTTAATATACAATCATACACAATGTTGTTTGAACTTTAGACCTTTCGAAGAAGAGCCAAATATTGAACCATTCTATTGTCCCATAGAACTAGCTTAGTTTGTTTTATTATTTATGCAGTTAGATGGCACTAAAAATAGGAAAAACAATCATAAAAATCTTCCCAAATTAAATGCATAATAAAATAAATTTTAATGTTCGTAACAATTACTTGAGTTTTAGATAAACTTCGGATCATACGAACGTCAAACCTTTCTGTCACAAACTATGGCATACGTTCTCTAGAGGTTTAATTATATAGGTTTTGGAACTTTTAATAGAGGTTTAAGATTCAAATTCTATTAGATAAATGAAGTATGATTAGATAACTATACATTTGGTAAACAAGATCTACTATAAGATAGTCCCCATTAAAAATTATTGTAGAGTAAAAATTATGAACTATTTTACCTTTTACAATAGATAAAGCCTTTTTAAGCGTCTATTTTACCCTTTATAATCGACAAAGTCTTTTTAAGTGCCATCGACCTTCTAATCATGCATCGATCGAGTATTTTTTAACATTTGTGATGTCATAGGTCATATGATACAAATATTGTTTATCCAATATATGGTTATCCCCAATCACATTATTGTTACTTTTATTATTGAAGCAAGGTATATAACACCACCCCTTCAAGATTTGAACCTTAAAATTCTATTCAAAGTTTGAAAGTATCCTACCTTTAATCTACTCAAGCTATACTTATATGAAGTTATAGGCATCAACTATCCATAGTGAACTTAAAAATGCAAAGGTTTGTAAAAGGATGAGTGCAACAATTAGCATGATCTAGGATTGAGTGTAGCAGCAAGTGTGAGCATGAGCTGAGAGTGAGTACAATAGCGAGTGTGAGCACGAGATGAGAATGAGATCAACAACAAGTGCAAGCATGAGCTAAGAGTGACTGCAATAGCAAGTGCAAGCTTGAGATGTGAGTGAGTGTAATAAAAATGAGTGCAAGTGGGAGCTTATAGTGAGTGTAGTTGAACGCAAGTGCGAGCACAAGTTGAGAGTGAGGAGGAAGTGTGAGAAGGAAGTAGAAAGCAAAGTGTAATCTAGTTGAATAAAATTTAGTGTGAGCTGGGAGGAAGTGTGATCTAAGAGGGAGTGCAAGCCAAGATTCAATCTAGTGAAAGACTTGGGGGCTCTTATGAGGTGCATAAATGATTCAAACCCTTACCATGAATGTATAAAATATTGTTTAAAAAAAATTACTAAAGGAAAGGAATACTTATAAAAAGAAGAGACAAGGACTATTGTGAGCCAAGAGGGAGTGCAAGCTGGGAGTGAGTGCGATACAAAATATAATGCAAGTTGGGAGTGAGTGCAAGCCAAGAGGGAAGGTGAGCCAAGAGGGAGTGCAAACCAAGAGCAAACCCCATTAGCTAGTATGGAAGGAAAGTCATATGTGAAATCCCTAATGGGAAGTCAGGATACATTAGTTGGAAGTATGGAGGCCCAAGTTGGAGATAAGCAAAACAATGAATACATGGCAAGTTTGATCCAAGTAGAAAATGTTACACTAGAAGTGAGTATCAAGGATGAGATGTTTGAGCATGATATAATGGTTCTTAAAAGTAGAGGGTTAATATGTAAGTTCCATAGATCAGGGTTATGCATAGAGGCAAATTTCACAATTTAGCATGAATTTTCATATTTTCACAATTTTAATTTTATAAATTTTGGGACCATAGAGGTCGGCCCGTTCGCCCAAAAATTTTGGGATCAATTTTTTAGGGTAAATTCTCCCTATTATCATAAGGTTTCCCACCTAATTTTCACCTTAAATTATTAAAAAAAAAATCCCACCTAATTCATCTCTTATACCTCATTATATATAGCTAACCCTGACAATGACACTCATACAATTAAAACATTAATTTTATCCAATAGTGAGTGATACAAAGCAGATGACTAACACAACATGACTGACAAAAGATGACTGATAGAAGGAAAAAAATTAGAAGGCAACTAACACAAGGTTACTGGCAGAAGGCAATTGATAGAAGGCGACTAATAGAAGGTGATTAGCACAAGGTGACTTATAGAAGGCGACTGGTAGAAGGCTACTAGTAGAAGGTAACTGGAAGAAGGCAACTGATAGAAGGATACTAGTAGAAGGTGACTGGCAGAAGGCAACTGGTAGAAGGCAAATAGTAAAAGGCAATTGGTAGAAGGTGATTGGCAGAAGGTGACTGTCATAAGGTGACTAACATAAGTTGACTGGCATAAGGTGACAAACAGAAGGCGACTGGTATAAGGCGACTGGAAGAAGATGACTGAAAGAAGATGAATGGTAGAAGGTGACTAGAAGAAGGTGAGTGATAGTAGGTGCCTGAAATACAATGATCACCATTTACCAAAAAGTTTCTTTTGCCATAAATTTTCCTTTTAAAACATTTTGTTCATGGACACTCAATAAGGAGGTTTTCCTATTATTTAGGCACCAATATCAAGCCTTCTTGGGTTTTATATTCTATTTTCTTGAGTAGTAGTTCTCTTTTTACTAGTTATTTTCATTTTTAAAAATGGTGTTCATTGTTCATGTTACTCTTCTGTTCAGGTAAAATATCACCTACTGGCAGTGAAAATAAGGGAGTCCAGTATTTCAATAAAAGGAGTATCCTCAAATATTTTCATAATATTTCAAAATCTAGTTAGCCATCAACATCTCCACAAATTGAATGTATGGACACCTTTACTTACTAACTACTTAAATTTTGTACATTGTTAATTTTATATATAATGTCTTCATTCATTATGAAGTGTGCTTTTTGGTTGATGGTTTTATCCATTGTTTATCTATATTTTTTAATAGAATGTGTGCTTTTAAATGCCATAATGATAATGACCCTACTATTTACACGAGTATTATCTCTACAAAAAATATTGTTGACCCTAGTATGCCTCCACTTCCACATATCCACGATAATGAAAAGTCCACAAATGAAATTTTTCTTAATGAAATGGAAAAACAACATGAAGAGATTCCTAAATCTAACATGCCAAGTGGAAAATAAAATAATAGTTCTTATGCAATCCCTAATTTCGGGGAATATTTTAAAAAACATAAACGTGCAAGGTTATCTAGGTGGACAATTAACATATCATTTCAGCCTGATTGGATATCAAAATTTCTATTTATTGAGCCAGTGCTACCAAAGAATAGTAATGAGGAAATAACTGAATTGAGATGTGTAATTTGCAATTGGAAACATGGAAAGGATCATAGATTGCAAGTTAAGAAAGATACAATAGAAAAACATTATGGAAAGGTTTATATATATAAAAAAGAAGGTGATCCACAAATACCAAAAAATTATAGGTGGAAGGATGCATCAAAGTGCACACATATAATATGTGTGCAAGAATATGATAAAGAAATGAAACAAAATCAAACTTTGGTTGAGAAAGTTACAACGATTCAAGACCAATTTCAAAAAATGAATAAGTTCACCTTAACTTCAAAAAGTTTGCAATTTGTTGTTGTACTCACTATTCTTAAAAAGGATATACCTATGTATGATTTAATTTATTATAAATATCTATTTTGACTAGATGATGTGAAGAACTTACCCAATGCCCATTGGTCAGATCAAAGTGGCTGGAAAATGGTAAAATATCTCTCATTGGTTGAGCAGGATGAGCTCAAAGAGAAAGTAAATAAGGCCAAATTCATTTCACTTTCAATTGATGAGGTGACTACTATCAATAACACATCTTGGATTTGCATGCATGTTTACACATTCAAAAATCATTTAAGGCAGCCTCATTTACTTGGAGTACGCAAGATGGTGGAAAATTGCAATGCAAAAAACATTTACAATGTTGTTGTAACTAGTTTAAAGCAAGTAGTAGGAATGAATTAAATTGAAATAGCCACTAAATTAATATGTGTCAGATCTGATGGTGCTGCTATAATGTAAAAACACAAGAATGTTCTTTGTGTTAGACTACAAACATATGTTACCCCATATTTGATTCCTATTCATTGCATGGCTCATGGAATTAATATTGCATACAAAATTGTGGATACATTCCCAAATATTGCGAGAGTGGAAGATCTTGTCCACAAAATTTATGATTATTTTTTGCACAGTCCAAACACATTTTCAGAGTTTCAACAGTTTGCACTATGAGTTATTGAAGGTAAAAAACTGTTAAAATATGTAGATACTAGGTGGATTTCGATGTATCAATCACCATTTAGAGTTTTTAAAGAATATCAATCCTTGACAGGGTTTATGTATATAAATCATAGGGCAGTTGATAAGGCTAAATATTTGCTATTTCGAATGAGTGAATTTGAAAAACTTCTCACATTATGTGTTATTCTTCCAATGTTGGAAGAAATGAATACTTTGATCAAAATTACACAAGAAAGATCAATTTATACTATGGATTTCATCAGGGTGAGAAAACAAATTTGCATGCATATTGATACAATGTACACATCTAGTCAAATTTTTATGGATCCCATGTTTGAGAGTTGGAGATTATTGACAAACGTGAATGACCCTCAGAACTTTTTGAAGTTCAATATAAACGATCATCTATGTATTAATGTCCATGGAAAGAAAAGTCCTATATATTATTTTGGTCAACGAATGGATATAGCTACAAATTAAGTTGAATAAATTTACATAACATACAATAGATTTCATGTAGTTGTAACAAACACTAAAAATAAATTGAAACAAATAGCAAAATCATTGACAAAAGAAATAAGGGACCATTTTCAAAGAGATTAATTGCTTAAGGCTATGGCTGTGGTTAACCCGATGTTTTGGGATCCTTGTAATGAATACCATATTTTAAATGGTTTGTTTCTCAAATACATGGGCACTCTTGCTAGCCATTTTAGTAAACGTGTGGTAGTCAATCGTATTGAAATCAATGACATTCTCAACAAATATCTTTTGATAAAATAATCAAATTGTTTTGGAACAACAATGTTTTCTCAAGTTTCACAACTCACTAACCATCATGAAATAGGTTCTATTTCATGTGTGTGGAGAATATTACATCCCAGTAGTATCTTACAACATACTATGAGTGAATATTTTTATTTATATGAATTATGTCAAACAATGATTTTAGGATCTATGGAATATGAAAGGGTATTCAATGCATTATCATATGTAAAATCTAAAGTTCGAAATAGGTTGGACAAAAATTTGAAAAATTATTTGAGATTATATGTATTAACCTATTATGTGGAGAAGTTTCCATATGAAAGAGCTTTGTCATAATGGAAATCTATGGAAGAGATAAGAGGTGTCACGAATACTGAGGATGATGAGGATGATGGTAACACTGATCAGATTATGATGACATAAATTTTGGGTATGAGTGCAGATGATTTTGTACAATCTAAAAAGAGTTTGTTCCAACTTCCAACATTATGATGCAAGGATGCTTTCATTTGATTTGATTTCACATATTATAATTTTATTTTATTTCACATATTAGAATTAAAGGATGCTTTCATTTGATTTGATTTGATTTCAACATTATAATAAAAGGAATATTGAGATTTAATTATAATTTGATACATGTATTTTTGATATCATTAATCATATAATATGATATTAGACATGACATTGGATACTCTATATGTCCTAGCACTCTGATTTGATTATGTGTATTTGAATGAAATTGAATTATTTGATTACACATATGTTGATTAGAATATTGGATTATCTTTCATATCATAGACGTGTTATTGGATATGTTGTATATCATTTTACTTAAGACTTGTTATTGAATGATTAGTCTAAATTTTCAAAAAAAATAGTAGATTTGTATTGTATAAACCATTTATGGTAAAGTAAATATATGTGTTGCATTTCTAGTCATTTCAAATTATTTTGTAAAACATAAAATAACATTTTATTGCATCCACATAATTCAAAATTATTTAATGCATCCACACAAATAATCAAAATATCATAATATTTAAAAAAATTCAAAAAGAGAATAAAAATATTTTATAAATTTTCTCTTTCATTGATTTCAATAAGATACCATTCTTTTACAATTTACAAAGAGCTTTAATGAATGTTTTTTCTTTCTCCTCCAATAAAAAACAACAAAGTTTTACTATTCTTTATGTGGGGTGGTTGAAGTTCCAACTGCATCTAGCTCAATATCCTTTGCTTCCAATGGACCAACCCTAACCAAATTTTCAGTTGTAGTGTTGATCCTTGATAAAAATAAAACTTCTTCCTTCACTGGATCTTCTCTAAAAGGTGCATTCAGTTCTTTCTCATTTTATTTCAATACAACATCCACACCCAAGCCCTTATCTTTGATAAAAATTTTCAGCCAATTATTTTCTCTAACAATGTATTGTAATATTTTCTTCACTTCAATAGCATTATTAACACTAATTTTTGTAGTCTTGATCAATATTTTCATGGCACCAACTTGTTGCCTTAAGTGCTGAAAATTAGACTGCAAAATACAAGTGAAAAAGGTTAATACTTATAAATAAAACTTATTTAAGAAAAAAATGATTTTTAGTTAGATGTAAAACTTACATCAACAATAAGTCTTGCAGTTTCTGCAACTGCACTTTCTTCTGATCTAGTGCCCATTCATTGAAATATATACGGGACTTGGCATTGAGGTTTTATAAATGATTCAGAATAATGGCCATAACTTCATAAGTGTATGTATACTTGGCCTCCACAATGCCAGATTCAACTTTCTGTAGCAAAACATCAAGCTTTTGGGGCTCATTCTACACCTTTGAAAACAACTCCTTTCTATTTGAAAAATTCTTATATCGATCATTAATTGCTTTTATAAAAACCTTGGCCCGATATTCCCATTATTTAAATCTATCAATATCTACAAGAAGACTATTATGAACTATAACTTTACATCTATTGACTAATAAAATATTTTCTAGAAAATTTACTTTATCATCATCTGTCAGATGATGGGTGAAAACTTGCTAAGGAGGGAAGAGGAAATTATGGTGGTATCTACTTCAAAATTCTCTTCTTCTTCATCATTGACCTCTAGATCTTGAAGCATATCACTTGTATTTAATGGGAAATTTTCAGGATTCATATTCTAATGAAGAAAATCATCATCTAGATTCCTAGAGGGCATTTGAGATGCGCTCTCTACAGTTGAGAAATTATCAAGGGTTAAAATTGAGAAAAAAAAATATTATATTGAGACGCAGTGTGTGTCTAGGAAACACTTTTGGTTCCATGAGGCAGTGGTATGAGGAACATTTTTCCATGAGTGCGCTATTGGTTCCTAACTAGTGGTACCTGCTACGGATGGACAAGGACTTATTGTGTTGATTGTTGTTGTTGCGTTTACGACTAGGTAGATGGTGGATTCATCATTTTTTTCAATATTTTAAAAGAAAATGATGCATCTACAAAATTTCACATGAAAATATAAATTAAATCTTGTGTAAATAACAATATCGTAAAAAGAGATTAATTTTAACCAAACATAATAGACTCAAACTTTGTAGTCGTTGATGATGCAACCATTTGTCCTTTCTATGAAAATATTTAAAATACATCAAGCTAAATATAATTTTAAATCATTAAAATACATCATTTAAAATAGTACTTTTGAATAATAAGGTTACCTTGTGAGCTGGAGGTAACTTCCTCGACATTGATTGCAACACATCCAGAAGTAACAAGAGCCATAGGTGTATGCTAAATTTTATCATCATCAGATCTCACTTATTTGGAGGGAGTTACTAGTGATGATTGTGACTGCGTATCAGAATCAACAAACGCTTCTTGAATCCTAAATGCAACATCCCTTTTACTAGAAGACTAAGATGCTCTTCTCTATTTTAAAAATAAAATTAGAAAATAACAAGATTGATTGAAAAAAAAAGATATTCCAAAAAAGAATTTTACCTGTATTTCATTCTCAGTCATGCCAATAGCCAACAAACTTGGGTGTAATTTAGTTGAAAGATTATTTTTTTGAAGATTGAAGTAAGCTTCATGAAAAAAAAAAAAATGTTGGTTGTTACTATATATGAAGATTGAATTTTTTGGGTACCCAGAAGGTCCTATTTCAAGGGGTTGGAAATGTGCTTGGACCAATCAAATCTGATGCCACCAATACATCAAATCAATAAGGACAGTACCCAAAAAGGCATTTTTGTAGGTCACCCCTACAAAATAAGCCTTGCCTAGAAAAATTCAATTCAAGCATAAAAACATTTGTATGCAACATTGGAAATGTTTAATCCCCTTTTGGAATTAGAAGAATTAACTAAAAAAAAAAGAGAACATTATTAGAAAATAAAAATTACAATAGGGAGAACATTATTAGAGAATGAAAACTACAATATATCAAAATTTAAGATAAATAAAAACTAAATTTTAGAAATATACCTTTCAAATTGTTTGAATGAACTATTAGAGTGGAATAATGTGATGAATAATATTGATAATGTTGAGTATTAAATACATAGAGCTAAGGCTAAAAATAGACTTTAGGAAATGTGTAAAGATATTAGATCCTAGGAAATTGCTAACCACTAACTAAATAGTGCTAACAAATAATAATATGCTAACTAAGCTAACAATATAATATTCGTTAACAAGAGTTGTTAATGAATATCTATCTTAGGGTAGAATATCTAACCTAGGTAAAAACTAACTACCCAAGAGAATCAAAATATTATTAAATAAGATAATAGTACTCTAACATCCCCTCTTATTACATTATTTGGGTAATATATATAACTATCCCAATACATTAAAGAAGAATAAAAATAAAAGATGTTGTCTCGAGCTCTGGATCTAAGGTTACCACTGGATTAGTACCTCTGGAACTATCTCTAGATCTACTTGTGAATCTGCCTTTGGATCATTACCTCTAGATCTTCTTGTAGATCTGCCTCTAGAACTTTATCTCTGGGTTTATCTTTAGGTCTGTCTCTAGGTCATTACCTCTAGGACTACCACTCGGTCTATCACTGGATCTACCTCTAGGTCTACCAAAGATTTTACCTTTTCTATAGAAGCCATACAACATTACTTTCATCTTGCTCCATTGTGTGTGATCTGTCCATCCACAATCTATATGAAACTTGTTAACTAGTTTCATTTTGTACCAACAATTTGAAGAAGAATGATTTGTACATCCACATGAATCACAAGGATGTAATTTTCAACACCTAGCTACTACATGTCTTGTTCTACCACAATGACTACAACAATGCTTCTTAGGAGTTGTAGGAGATTTAGGGTTTAAAAACATGGTTTTACTAGTACTTGCTTGTCTAGAATAGCCAAGGCCTTCATTCTTTGCCCTGAAATTTAGCATTATAGGAGTTTTAATGCCTTGTTCCTATTTACCTAATATATCACCATTGAATCCCATTTTCTTCATCAATTTGGATCCAAATTATTTGGTGTGTTTTTTAAAACACTTAATTTCATCATCTTCATCAATGCTTTTAACAATACGACATTTATCACTATTGATGAGATTATGGAGCTCATTTTTAGGAGGGTCAGTTTTTAAGTCACTAGTGTCACAAGTAAAATTTGCTACTATGATGAGATCACCTATGCTACAACTGATATCTACCATTGAAGGTATGAGGTCACTTGTATCACAATAAGCATTGGCCACAGTGGGCTCAAGGTCACATATGTCACAACAAGCATTCACCACAATGGGTTGAAGATCGTTTGTGTCACAAAAAGCATTGACCTCACTAATATCCATTTTCACTTTATCAAGAGAAACCAATGACATGTATATTGCCCTTACAACGCCAATAGGGATTAGAACACCATTTTT
This sequence comes from Wollemia nobilis, assembly GCA_028583015.1. Lineage (NCBI taxonomy): Eukaryota > Viridiplantae > Streptophyta > Pinopsida > Araucariales > Araucariaceae > Wollemia > Wollemia nobilis. Next base: position 733,159 of record JAQPPZ010002435.1, read on the forward strand.
CTAAATGTCTTCACAAGACATAGAATCATCGAGTATGGCATCTACACCACTGCGTAGTGTGAGAAATGTGCCATCCTCATAAAAATCTATCTCATCCATGTATGGGGAAAAGTATGGGTCTTTAACTAATTTAGCAACATAAGTTGATTTTGGGGCTTGCTTTTTCTTTGATCTACCTATTTTCTTAAGGTGTCGATCTCTGCCAAAAATGCACCTATTACAAAGGAATTTTACAAGAAATATAACTAAGGTGTTGGTCTCTGTCGAAAATGCACCCTTATAAGTTTTTTCCCCCTTGTTGCAAAATGATAGTGGAGAATTTTTTTTTATCCCTCTTGAATGCAAAAATATAAAGCCTCTAGGGCTTTTGTTTTACAAATCTTGCCTCTTAGGCAATTGCTGAAGTTTTCTCCCTTTAGTGCAAAAAAAATGCAACTAGGAAGCCTCTTGGGCATTTTCAATATGACCTACAATGATTGGAAAAATTGTAAAATGGTGGAAACATAAAGTGTGACAAAAAAATGGTAACTTTTACAAAATTGTCAACAAAAAATTGTAATTTTGACAATGTTGTCAATAAAAAATTGCAACTTTTACAATGTTGCTAAAATAATTGTAGTTGTCAGAATGTTGTTAAATTATTGTCACAAGTTTCTATGGAGGCAGTGGGGATTAAACCCTTGACCTTATGTCAGGAAGAATTATAGGGTTATGCATAGTGATGAATATTCACTAATAGGGTGAATATTAAGATTTTCAAAATTGAAAATTTGCGAATATGAGGACCCTCGACGTCACCCCATTCACCTAAAATTTTTGGGACCAATATTTTTCTTAGGTTCAATTTGCCACAATATATATCCAAACATAGGCATATTTGTACTCGTTAGAAAGCTCTTTTCAAGCTTGATCTAATGGTGGTGTTTTTATGAAGTTATAAGATAATTTAATAGGTCAAAAATTATCCCAAATATGACCTTACTTTTTAGGGCTTAAAATGCCCAAATTTTGGTGTGAATATGATTGATTTTATTTTCTTTGGATTCGCCATGATTCACCTTGATTTTGATTAGGATTCACCATTTTTTTACAAGTATAATTTGAGTCCAACCCCTTATGCATAACCCTAGGATGAAATTTCATCACTATCCTCCGACCACCCCTACTACCACTACCGATGAAAATTAAGGAGAAGGAGGATCCTATTATCCGTGCTCAAGCCCATAAGAATAGATGACATGCTGGTTGGTGCTACTCTTCTCCATGAGTAGTGCATCTCCATGGGCCTCTGCTACTCCACTGATAGCATACCTCTCCATGAGCCTTCACTGCTCCAATGATGGCACTCCTCTCCATGACTCCACAATGATTTTGATTTCCGATTATCTTCCTAGAACTATGATCTATATATTCTAATAAATAAAAAATAAACTAGATTAGGATGGTTTTCTCTGAATGTATCTAGCATGTCAGATGTCTATGCAGACATAGGGTCTCCCTTGCATAAGCCATGATAAACTTCTGCACTAGTCCCTTCTTCTTTTGCATTATCTGACAATACATTTGATGGTAACCTCATCTATTAATCAAACAAACCTTTAAAGAAATATTTATTTCTCTGTTTACTATTGCTGGATTCTTATCTACCACAATTTGAACACCGTGATGCCATATGCATTCTTCATATTAGTAAATCGCTTACAACCATCTTCTACAATTCAACAAATATCTCAAAGCTGAATCGTACCACAATTGGAGCAAAAATCCTTCAAGACTGCTTACTCCTCTAAATGAATATGGTTCTCTACAACTGATCGTTTAAATAATACAACTCTGGCCTATGTAGTTTTGATGTTCGCCCTACGGGAGATCGACAGTGGCAATCAACACAAAGGTATATATGCGACTTGTTTGAAAATATACATCTTACAATGGTGATCTATAGGAATGACGAACGATGAAGTTAAAAAAAATAGATTTCATCCTTATACAACTTGCAAGGAACCAATTTTTTTTTATTTTTATTTTTAAAATGTTTGTCCCACATCAGGGACACTAGGGTGATTACAAAAATTTAAAATGGTGAAATACCATTTTATCTTACGACCACCACATGGTGGTGGGTCATACGCCTTTCATCCATTTTGTTCGCCATACATTTCACCTTTCCCATCCATGTTAATCACCCATGCTAGCAAGTAGGTGTCATGATCTAGTCCAGGTTAGCCAAAGGCTTAGGAGTCCGCATAGGTATCGATGGTCCATGTAGGTGAACATAGGTTTCTACCAAATTTTCCACTACTTCTAAGTTGTCTACTTCGATCTGTAGGGCTTAGCTATCAACATCGATCATTTGTCCAATCCAGTAATGCATTGTCCACATCGATCAAACCCAATGTAATTGGGGCTACATATAGATCCAATGGTCAAAATACATTAAGATTAGTACATCATTCTGGTGGTATCATAGGTCGCACCACTATTGTTGTTAGCTCTATCCAACCATCGAGACCTTGCCTATGTACCCCCATCATCTAGTGCGGTCCATCTGCATGGCTATAACAACTACACAAGTCTATGTCAGATTGATAGATTGTCAGAGTGGTGTTCCATGCTACTGTTGCTAGATATTCCATTATGTGGAATTCAATAGAAATTTTGGCTAGGTTGTAAAATTCATCCAAGAGAACCATCATATTATGGATTAGCTTGTTCACTAGCAGTAAATATCGCCATATGTAGTGGATTCCCCATCCACTTAGATCTCCAAGTAGGAGATTCTACCTCAGATATGATTGAGGGACATTCAAACCTATCATATTTAGAATTAATAGTCTGATATTGGGTTCTAAATCATGTGTCCAACATGTAATTTATTTGGTTAGCTAGCAGAGCTTATCACGCATGATCCACACAAGACCCTCCAATCAAATACCTCAAAAAAATATTCCCGAATCTCAAGCTACTATCCAAAAAATGAGCCTAGAGAAATAGGATTTGATACCATATTCAAGTGAAATAATGTGATGAATAATATTGATAATTTTGAGGATTAAATACATAGATCTAAGGCTAAATATAGCCTTTAGGAAATGCATAAATATATTAGATCCTAGGAAATCGCTAACCACTACCTAAATAGTGGTAACAAATAATAATATGCTAACTAAGATAACAATGTAATATTTGTTAACAAGAGTTGTTAACGAATATCTATCCTAGGGTAGAATATCTAACCTAGGTAAAAACTAACTACCCAGGAGAATCAAAATATTACCAAATAAGGTAATAGTACTCTAACATGAACAACATATTCGGATGTTAGTGTAGATTTGTCATCTTCGATCAAAATGTACTAGTTGTTCACCAATACACCATCTGAAATTGGCAGCACTATTAATCGCTACACATCTGAGGGTTTCATAGAAAAAACAATATCCTTGTTATCCACTTTGATCATAATAGTGGACATGCCATGGTTGTAGCAACTAATGATCCATTGCATCAAGAGGATGTTGATGTTCAATTGTGACATCCTCATTACTCTAGTAAGTCCAGAGGTGTAAATCCATTCTAAATCTCTTCTAGGAGTGCTAAAAATATTCTTGATTTTGGGGCAATAAAATCTCTTGAAAGCCACTTTGGAAGGCAAAGGAGAGGAAGAGCTAGTAATTTATAAATGTAAAGGGTTTGAAAATGGCTCTAAAAATAGTATTTAATCGATCTGGAAAATTGCAAGAAAATGCTATAAAATGCCCTAGAAATTGCTTTGAAATGCCCTAGAAAACACTCTAAAACACCCTAGAAAACACTTTGAAAACTGTCTGAAAACTATAAAAACCCTCTGAAAACACTGCTAAAACCCTCAAAAATTGCTCTAAAAATCATCTGAAAAGGATCTAAAACCGCTATGGAAACCGCTTTGAAAATGCTAGAAAAATCTCTAAAATTGCTTTGGAAAATATTGTGGGAAACGTAAAAAATGACCCTGCATATCTATTTATAGAAGTATACATCACTAAATTTAATATATGCACAATACGTGGTAGAGGATATGACACATGGCAACTTCTTATTGATGATCTTTTGTGGTCACCATATACCAGTCGCCATCTACTAGTCACCATCTTCTAGTCACCATCTACTAGTCACCATATACCAGTCACCATATGCCAATCACCTTATACCAGTTGCCATATACCAGTCACCATCTACTAGTCACCATCTACTAATCACCATCTACCAGTTGCCATCTGCCAATTGCTTCAATCTAGTCATCTTAAACCAGTCACCTTATGCTAGTCATCTTATGCCAGTTGCCATCTACTAGTCACCTTATGCCACTCACCTTGTGCCACTTGCCATCTGCTAGTCATCATCTACCGGTCACCATATTCTAGTTACTTTATGCCAGTCGCCTTATGAAAGTCACCTTATGCCAATCACCTTATACCAGTCGCCATCTATCAATTGCCTTATGCTAGTCACCTTCTTCCAGTCACCTTATGCCACTCACCTTGTGCCACTCAACTTGTTTCATTCACCTTGTGCCACTCTAATTTTTCCACTCGCCTTTTTCCACTTGCCTTCTATCAGTTATCATTAATTTTTTTTGATAATTTATGTGCAAAAAATTCAAAAATTTACCATTTTTGATAAATTTTCTATAAAATTTTGAAAAATTCACCCCAAAGTTTATACACTATTCACCTAGATTTTTCTCGATTTTATAATTACTTTTTCTATACTATCACTTATACATAACCCTGTCATAGATCATGGCGAGATTTTTGGAGATTCAAAATTGGATCAAGTGGAAGTGGGGATTAAATTCAAATTACTCATCTCTTAAAAGTAGAGGGTTAATATGTAAGTTCCATAGATTGTGGCCAACATTTTTGGACATTCAAAATTGGATCAAGTGGAATTAGGGATTAAATTCAAATTACTCTATGAATTTTCTTTCTAAATGTTTTTTCTCATTATATTTTCCAGTTCAAAAATTAGGGATAAAATAATGGTTGGTGGTCCATGGTTTAGGTGAAGATATGCACTTTATTTGAGACCATGAAATGAATTTTTTTCTATTAAGACAAAACTATTAAGAATATTTCAATATTTGTTAGGATTTTTGGACTTCCATATCTACTTAAAAATAAGGATGGTCTAAATAATATTGGAAATGCCCAAGGGGACTCATCAAGAAAGGACTAACTACTACGGAGCAAAATCATACTCTATATACTTGAATATTTTTTGCTATGGACAATTCAAAACCTTTTCTGCAATCCATTAAGATAAAATATGAATCAAGAGAATGAGATCAACAAGTAGACTATGAAAATATGCCATTTTGTTGCCATAATTGTTATGATATTGGACCCATGGAAAGAGTTTGCAAAGTGAATACTATGAAGAAAGAGACAAAAAATTTGAACCATGAGATAAAATTAAAAAAAAACAAAGAAATCATATAGTAATAGAAGCTAGATCAGATCAAATATATTCCACTTTGAAAGAAGAGGTAAAAAAATCCTATCTATAGTATAATTTGGCAAGTCCAAAATGAATTAAAGGTGTAAAAGAAGATGCGTAGATAAATCCTAAAAAAAAGACAACAAAAGAGGTCAAATTTATTCTAGGTAAATATTCTTCATTTTTGTCAATTGGTATAGAATCCTCTCCAAGTAATAAGAGTGAAAGGTAAGAAGATGTTATCCCTTACACTTCAAGGTTTCAAGAGTAGCATAATAAAGAAATAAGGATTAAGGAAGCCCATAACAATTTAGTTTTTTTAGAGCATAATAAGGAGGTAATTGCTATAGAAGAGCATCCTTGCACTTTTGGGCTTCTAGGGAAACACAAATAAGATTGTACTTTTGAGGTTATTTCTTGCACTTCGAATCCTTTAGAACAAGTTAAACCTAAAGACGATAAGTCTTACTATGAACAGTGTGAGAATATTGATCAAGATGAAAGTATTGTTGGGAATGAAAAAGAGAGAGGAATACCTAAGAAGCAAAAATAAAGAGAAAAATAAATTCAAAGGGATATTTATATGGATAAACAAAATCAAATATCACAAGTGCTAAAAATAAGTGGGGCTAAACCAATAAATAAAACAAAAAAATAACAATAAAAATAATATCTTGAAATATTAGCATAATGGATAAGAACCCTAAAAAAGGTATTAAGAAACTATGAGGTTGTTATAGACAAGATATTTATAGATATAGAAGTTGGGTAGCAATTATTATAGACATCAGCGATGTTAAATTTCATCTTGGAAGAATTTAAATTTCAAAAGGCATCTGATATAAAAGGAGTTGATTATGGAAACTTTGCAATTTGAGGAAGATGGAGATTAATAAAAATATAAATGAAGAATATCTTTGATTGAAAGGTAAAGTTGGATTTGCTTTAATTAACTTGTTAGAAATGTAATGAGAGCAATGTATTGTTTTATTTTTATAATGGGCATGGTCCCAATAGAACCCACACATAGCTTATTTAAAAAAAAAACTACCCATAGTACCATTACTCATGCAATAGTAAAAACAATTGTTTCTAAGAATAAAGTTTTTAGATTGGTTTATAGAAATTGAAACAACAATAAAAAATGAGAAGGGTTTAAAAACAAAATGTAAATTATGATTATCAAGTTAAAAATTAATATAATGTATACTAAATATCAATAAATTTATGTTAAAATTTTGATCTGATTATCAAATAATATGTGAGGTGTATAATTCAAATAAAGTATAAGGTAAATAATATTTTTTATCATGTTTATTTTAAATTTATAATAGATATAATTTTATTTTGTGAATATTATTTATATGAGAGGTATGTTGTAATGGTTGTGTTCCTCTCTCTTAATAATAATGGACATGAACCTACAATAGATAAATTAATTATTTTTTAATAAATATTTTATCATAGATAATCTTTCCAATTTATAACATCAAAACTAATCTTAAATAATTCTATATAAAATTATTTATGCAGTTTTAATTTTTTAGGATTTATAAAATATAAGGTAAATATTAGAGTGAAAATGTGTTTGAATATATATTTTTAAGTTAAAGTTCTAAAAGGTTATATTACAATAAAAATAAAAATAAGTTTCACCCAATACTTCTTGGTCAAAATTGAACTAGCACCCAAGAAAATTATAAAAATATAACACAACATAAGTTGAATCCTACAATGACTAGATACCTTCATGATAAAATTACTAAATATACCATTACATCAAGGTGGCCTAGAGACTTCCACAAAAAATAAAAAAATGATAAATAACCACCAATTATAAATTTTTACACTCAATCAATGCTTTCATTTTGTACAAAATATCTAGAAGTTACTTTAGCCATTGTTATATGTTGTATTCAATATCTATCTGCTTTACACTTAAGTATATCTTTATATTTCTCTAGAATCTCATTGTTAATGCGGAACTATGTCCAAAATCAAGATAAATACTTAGTTTCACACTTACCCCTCAATATTATTTATATATTCCTCTTTTATGGTTGTTGAAAGGGCATAAAACTACACCAAAAATTAGAGAACAATTCCAAATAATTGTTGTCCTAACAATATAAACCCAATTAAAGGAAATAAATGGCATTATAAGATTAACAACCCAATGCCTCAAATGAATTGAAGAATGAAATTGAATCTCAACTCTTTTACACTTTTAGAAGTCTCTTAGCTAGATAATCACCACTCCCAACCAAATTGACTACAATATCTTTGACACCAATCTGAATATCATCATCAAAGTGTTGTCCCAAAAAGGAAGAAACCAAATCCTTCCTCTTTCTTTGTACAAATTTCCACTCTTTTGCACTATCCACATATTTATGAGAGTCCACTTTGAAACTATCAAAGGAAATTTCCTCCTTCATATCAATAACTCCCTAATATAACTTTGATAAGAGCATGATGTTGCTTACACCAAGGAATTTTTCAAGATAAGGTTGAAGCTAACACTTTGTCAAGCTTGTATAAGGGTGCCTTATATAATTCAAAAATAGAATATTTCTTCACATTATTAGAAGAAAGAGTTGAGTCTTATTTGTTTGTCATTGTATTAGAGATATGTTCAACCCTACTTACTAGTTTATCATTAGTTGTACCTCTAACCTTCCTATGAGGACAATCCCTAACCAAATTTCCATCCTCCCAACAAAATAAATAGATATTGGATAATTGAAATAAATAATATTTTCAAACACTCCAACCTAGGGTTGACAAACGTAATGGATTATGGTAAGTTTTTATCTAAGTCCATATAAAAAAAAAGAAAAAGAGACCAGTAAAAAAAAAATCAGTTTTTAGTTGAATAGGTAGAAACCTTATGCTGGGGGTTTTAAAATATCATGAAGTATCTGTCATTATTGTCTAAGATAGATAGCCCGTACAACGTCTAGTGAAGTGAGGTACGATCAGGCTCCAATACCCAAGCCTTAGACAGAAATCATGCACATACTTGAGCTCCCATGTATCTTTAGTTATATCGAGAGACCATCTAGGTTCAACAAAATTTTAGTCATTAGGAATATTTTCAGCCTTTTATTATCCATAGTCTATAGGACACAACATCCCAGATGATTACCCTCCCGTATTATCAGAAATGCAGGTAGTGTGCTCAAGGGTATGTGTGGAATCCTCCTTGGGTAGTGACCTGAAATATTGGTCTGAGCACTATTGTTCATCATTGCAGTATAATAGAGGGCCTATGGATGGTACATACTCCTTTTCCCAACATTTATTGGTTTTTTTTAAAACTCCAACCTACAACAAAATCATAAACCAGAACTACCTATTCGTAAACCTGCATTCCAAATCCCCAAAAATGAGCATATGAGAAAGGAATCCTCTACCAAAAAAATAGCATAAATTGCATGAATTCAGGATAGAATATGAGGGTGAAAATTAATTTGATAGTCTGGAGAATAAAAATCAGATTTATAGTGGCATTAATAGTCAATTTAGATAGCTAAGCACAGTCAGGTCAAAAATTGCAATTTTCAATGTCAGAACAGAACTATCATAACAATAACCTACACAATACAGAGAATATTTAGGCTAGTGAGGTAAGTAGTGTTAGAGATACTATCAAGGTTGAGCCAAACATTGAGTGAGGGACCAGATACCAATTATAGATAGTGCTCCAATACCTAACTTTTGCATTGTATCTCAGAATCCAAAACTGTAAACACCGTTAGACTCGATAAAATAGGAGTAAAAAAAAAGTTTGGGGTGCCAAAAATTAGTATTGTGAGACATAGATCATTGTGACCACCTCTTCGAGCTGATCATTTTGATATATATCACCCAAGAAACTTTTTGGACACTTACTAAAAATAGTAAGCCCTAAAACCTAATTCTATTTTTAGTAACTGGTCACAAAAGGTTCCAAAATAGCCCAAGGTACCTGTGCACATCAACTTGAACTCCTTAAGAAAATCCATTGAGAACTTGAACTTGGAAATTCTATCCACAAGGGAAGAGATTCAAGGTCTTCATCTAGATCATGAGGCCACTAGCACTCGCTTAGAAGAAACATTGACAGAAGTGGATAGCAAGCTACAGAAGGGACCACTCAAAATAGAACACCAGGCTAAAATTTCTACAAGGAATGACCATGACCCATCCTTTAAAATTCTAAAATTGGACTTGCCTAAATTTAATGGGAATGATGTTGATGGGTGGTTATGTAGGGTTAATCAATTCTTTAGACTTCATAATGTTCCCATATATCATCAAGTTCATATGGCTTCCTTCAACTTGGAATTTGAGGCTCTACACTAGTTCTAGTGTTTATGTAATTCCAAACCAAATATCTCTTGGGAGGACTTTGAGTCCCAACTACTCACCCAATTTGGGCCTAGTGAGTATGAGGAATTTACAGGGGCCTTGAACAAATTGCAGCAAATATCCTCAGTCCGTGACTACCAAACTCAATTTGAAAAATTGGCCAATAAGACAAGAGGATTGAAGGAAGGGTTCTTCATGAGTTGTTTTATTAGTGGGTTAAAATGGGATCTCCAATCTGAAGTAAAGATTTTGAAACCACAATCCATGATAGAAGCTATTAGTTTAGATTGTTTGGCCAAATCTAAACTCTCAGCACAAAGTCACCCATCGAGGTTTCCTCAAAACCAAACTTCATTTCCTTCTCGAGCCCAAAATTTAGTTGATAGTAAACTTGCTACTACCAAGCGACTGAATACAGAGGAGATGGATGCACTTCGTGCCCAAGGATTATGTTATAATTGTGATGAAATTTTTTTTAAAGGACATAAGTGTGCAAACAAAAATTTGTTCTTGATAGATGTTGAGGAACCTGCTAACACTGACCAGAGTGATGAGGATGAGGACCCTCCTAAAACAACTTGTCCATAGGAAGAAGATACACAGGAGCTTGAGGTAGATATTTCAGTCCATGCTCTTGTAGGCATTACAACTCCAAAAACCATGAAAGATGTGGGATTTTTCAAGGGCCAACGTCTTACCATCCTTATTGATTCAAAAAGCACATACAACTTCATTGATCCTCGAGTTGCTAAGCAGGCAAATTGCTATATCCACACTTGTAATTCATTCACGGTCATGGTAGCCAATGGGGGAACATTACCTTGTAAAGGAAAATGTCGCAATATCAAGATCAAGATAGAGGACTATGAACTCAAGTGGGACATGTTTTCCCTCCAATTTGGAGGATGTGATATTGTTTTGGGATCTCAATGGTTGAGTACATTGGGCACTATCAATTGGAAATTTATAAAACTTTGGATGCAATTCTCCCAAAATGGACAAACACACTTACTCAAGGGCTCCTCTGTAGGAACACCTCACCTCATTAGTTAAAATCATATGGAGAAAATGCTAAATAAATCATCATGTGGGGTCATTGCACAAATCTTCTCCATCCAACCATCCACTTCTCTAATGGCTGAAACCCCATCAGACCTACAACTAGTTCTACATAAACATGATGATGTCTTTGCGGAACCAACTATACTACCATCGTGTCGCTCTCATGACCATGCTATTCCATTTCTCCCGGGTAGCGCACCACCAAATATTAGACCATATAGGTACCCTCATGCCATGAAATTAGAACTAGAAAAATTGGTACATGAATTACTCAAGGTTGGTGTCATCCAACCTAGTACTAGCCCCTACTCCTCTCCAGTATTACTTATTCCCAAGAAATATGGCTTGTGGTGCCTATGTATTGACTATTGGGAACTCAACAAGACTACGGTCAAGGATAAATTTCCTATTCCAATGGTTGATGAATTACTTGATGAACTACACGAGACCATGTATTTCACCAAGCTTGACCTTCGCTCTAGGTACCATCAAATTTGACTCAAGTTGAGGACATTCCCAAAAATACCTTTCGCACTCATGAAGGTCATTATGAATTCTTGGTAATGCCATTTTGTCTCACAAATGCTCCTTCTACATTCTAAAGTATTATGAAAAATATCTTTCGGCTCTTTATGTGGAAGCTCATCCTTGTGTTCTTCGATGACATCTTGATTTACAGCCACACATGGGAAGAACACCTCAATCATGTGGATCAAACTTTATAGTTATTGACAACCCATCAACTTTTTTCCAAAAGGTCCAAGTGTTCCTTTGGTATGATTGAAGTACAGTATCTGGGACACATTGTCTCACAAGATGGCATCAAGGTTGACCCTAAGAATATTCAAGCAATTCAAGAGTGGCCAAAACCTTGCATCCTCAAGGGAATTCAAGGATTTTTAGGGCTTATGGGCTATTATAGAAAATTTATCTGCAATTATGGGAAAATGGCTACCCCCCTCACCTCCATGTTGAAGAAATATTCCTTCACTTGCACAGGGCCTACTAACCAATATTTCATTAAACTCAAGCATGCTATGACCACCACTCCCATTTTAGCCATGCCAGATTTATCTAAACCATTTGTGATTGAAAGTGATGCTTTTGGTCATGGTATTGGGGTAGTATTGATGCAAGAAGGATGACCTGTGACTTTTACTAGCAAGGTCCTCTGATCATAATCTATGTAAATCCACATATTCTAAGGAAATGTTCACCATATTGCATGTAGTCATGCATTGGAGACCTTACCTCATTAGACAACACTTATCCATCAAAACCGACCACCAAAGTCTTAAATATTTTTTAGAACAAAGAGTTGCCACACCCAACCAACAAAAGTGGGTGTCTAAACTCATGGGCTATGATTATGATATCATCTACAAAAAGGGAAAGGAGAATATTATGGTTTATGCTCTTTCTTTCCAAATTGAGACCATAAGTATGTTGTGTGTCATTTCAGCACCACTCCCCAATGGATTGATTCCTTGCATCAATAAGCACATCAATATGTAGATTTGCAAGTGTTGGTAGCCTCACTAATGGATGATCCAGATTTTGCACTAGGCTATAGTTAGAATGGCCATGATCTATGCTACCATCAACACCTAGTTCTTCCTCATAAGTCCCCACATCGAGAGCTCCTCATGAAGGAATTGCATGCCACTCCCTCTGCAATCCATTCAGGGTTCCTTAAAACATATGAGCGACTCAAGCACACCTTCTTTTGGAAATGTATGAAGCATGACATCAACTCTTTTTTTTTTTGCCTATGACACATGTCAAAGGATGAAAGGTGATACAGTGCACTCTCTGAGCACTCTTCAAGCACTGCCTATCCTAGATTAGGTTTGGACTGATATTTCCATGGACTTTATAGAAGGGCTACCTAAATCTAGAGGCAAGTTAGTTATTTTTGTGGTAGTGGACCGCCTTTCAAAGTATGCTCACTTTTGTGCCCTTGCCCATCCTTACACAACATCCACTATTGCACAAATTTTTCTTGACTCCATATTTTGCCTTCATGGCATGCCCACCTCCATTGTATCTGATCATGATCCCACCTTTACTAGTCATTTTTGGCAAGAGTTGTTTAAGTTGAAGGGGAATCAACTCAAAATTAGTTTAGCCTACCATATGCAAATGAATGGTCAAACAGAAGTTGTTAATAAATTCTTTGAAACCTACCTTCACTGCTTTGTCTCAGATCATCCTACTCAATGGGAAAAATGGATTTCTTTCATCGAATGGTGGTACAAAACTTCCTATCATACCATAACCAAACTCACACCATTTGAGGTAGTTTACGGGCTCCTTCCACCTACGCCTTCCTCCTACATTCCTGGCAGCTCCAAGGTATAGGTCATCGATAATACTGTGAGTCAACACACCGAGGTCCTTCACCAACTTAAGCAAAATTTTAACATGGCCTAGAATCGGATGCACCAAGAAGCTGATCAACATTGTTTTGAGCGTAGTTTTGATGTGGGTGATATTGTCTTCTTTCGCTTGCAGTAGTACAAAAAATCATCCCTACAACTCCGTAGTTTTTAGAATCTTGCTACAAAATACTATGGTCCTTACTAGGTTCTAGAAAGGATTGGCCCTATAGCTTACAAATTGGCTCTCCCACCTACTTCCAAGCTTCATCTTGTTTTTCATGTTTCCTCTCTCAAAAAATTTGTGGGCACACAGGTACATGTTCAATCAACACTTATTGAATTGGATGAAGAAGGCTCCATCTTACTTGAACCTAAGTAGTTGTTGGATCGTCATACTCGCACTCTTCACAACTTTACAATTACAAAGGTCCTTGTTTAGTGGTGAGGGCTTACACCTGAAGATGCTACATGGGAGTCTCTCCACCAACTCTAGAAACAGTTTTCTCATTTTAGCTTTGAGGACAAAGCTTCTTCAAGGGGAAGGACATGTTAGGATCCCATCCTAACCCTTAATGTAATAACTTCCATGATGTAATAATTCCTAGAGAACATGGGTAGTACCCATGATTAATATTTTATAATATTCTAATTTTTAGCTTATGTAGTGCCTATGACAAATAGCACCCTTTTTATGTAACACATGGTAGATAGGTTATGTAAGGTTGCCTTTTGCATGTAATTTGAGTGGCATTGTGCATGTGACGTAACTGTGGAGCGTGCGCCTAGCTAGGCGTACTGATCTATACCATCACAAAAGCACAAAGATCCACACAAATACATAAATTGAACAAAGAAAGCCAACGTATGCAAAGTTTCTTATATTAATATTTAAAGGATCTCGGATTACAAAAATGCCCTCTTAGGGTCACTCGAAAGATGATACAGATGTTACAATTGCCAATGCCCTCAACAGGGTAGGCGCACTTATTGTGCTCCGGTGATTACTCACAAACTGCCTTGGGGTAGAGCTAACCCCCTTCTCCGTGATGTGGAAGGATTATGATATAGGCTCCTTTTTGCACCTGTCTCTCTGCGAACAAGAAACAACAACACACGATTACAAATATTGATAGCCTCTCGTGATGAGGCCCTTTAAAGAAATATGCATGTAAATACCATTAAACTAGTAAAACAAGAAAGCATAAAGAAAGACTTTAAGCTATTCTAATTACATCAAGAATTATGCTAAAACATACAAGACATGAATAAGCAAATGATGCGTAGATCAAATATCGAATTAGAAGCAATAAAGCACATAAAATATCCAATGTACTCCTACTTAATGCAACGCATGAAATGTCTAATTCCTACGGTCGGAGTTTCCCTAAGATGCAATTAAACCTATAAAAAGACTAACATGACTAATCTATGCAATCAAAAGCAAAGTAAGTAAGGTGATCATTAACCTATTGCAAACCATAGCTGTGAGGGGCGGTTTGCACTATGAACCATGGCTGACAGCCATGGTTTGACCTCTGATGGGTTTACCCTCAGAATTAGGGGCAGTGGGCTTGACCTCCTTGTCCGAATTGATGTTCAAGGGTCGCCTTTGTCATCCTCTGATAGATTTGGTGGTCAAATCATTGTGAAGGGCCTTCGTTTGCCTAGATTTGCATTTCTTGATCCTCCTAAGCACCTAGGGCATCCATGGCTAATTGGTCTTTAGATGGATAGCAAAGGGGCTCTCAAATGCACAAAGTCGGTATGCAATTTGATAGGGCTTCGCTGCTCTCTTGATCAGTTAGCTCTCGCTCGATAATTCGCCAGCACTTCGCTATACAAATCATCTCTCTTCTTCATCCCCTTGGAGGGGGTATTTATAGCATGCCCCTAGGGCTAGGGGTGGCTTCATGGAGAAGCCAAGACCAAGAAGGTTGGTTAGGACAGTTGGGATGGAAGCCTTTGGAATCTTCCATCCTCCAACTACCTCCTTCTAGATCTCTTGGCCATTCCAACCGATTTGGCTCGGATGGAAGGCCTAACTGAACTCCAGTTCAGACCGTAGGTCACAGCTATGGTCCAGACTATAGACCATAGGTGTCAACCATGGTTCAGACTGGAGACCGCAGGTCTAGGCTACGGTTCAGACTGCTTAGGCCAGAATGCCTAAATTGAGTGGTTAGAACCACTGCTCTATCTTGGAGTCTATCCAAGATCCTTCATATGGTTTTGTAGCATGTCCATATGAGTAGTCACCCTCGACATGACGCATTTTAGGTGTCTACAGATGCCCCTTTTGAGATGCATTGTGAGATCGAACAACGCTGAGCAAAATAGACCTCCTAAAATGATGTCGTAGGTTCTATGATGATCATTAGTCTGATCAACATTAGATGCCCCAGGTCCAACAAAAGGATGTGCATCCTAGAATCATTGCTTCCAATGTGGGAAGGCTTACATTTGAAAAGTCTGCACTCATCATCAGACATTCGGGTAGCTTTGGTGCTACAATAGGAGTTAGGCCTATATAACCGAAGGATGAGAGCTACAAATGAAATTTCATATTTGCTATTTACCCCAAGCAGAGGGGGAAGCTTATGATAGTTGTTAGCAATGATTCGCAAGGATGAACACAATTTTGACAAGATCAAGGGATCTACGATCTCTGAGATCTTCTATTGATTTTGATTATGACATGAAATTATGACTACCCCCTCAAGTGACGAGTCGATGAGGGTAATGACAATGTCTGAAGTGACGAAATCGCTTGACCATAATGAATGATCCTGAACAACTTTAGATTTGAGATGTTTAATGCCTTGGCTAGGCCTAGTTCAGCTTATGATTACAATGCTTAGTAGTATTTGCACATCTCTCTCCCATGGAGCAGTCAGGCTATGATAGCCATCTTAGGGAGTCAAAATAATACAAATTCAAGAAGACTTGTGTTGAATCATATTGTCGATGATTTGCTGAAAAGATGTCATAAAAGAAATGACAATTTTACCCCAAATGTCCTTATTGTGATTTACTCATCTTGCCAGATTGCATGGAGCGCAAGTCACTGCAACCGCCAATTTTATAGGATAAATCACTGAATACGAGGCGCATTTGGTTTTTCATTGTTTGATTTTTTTTTGTTTAATTTGGCATTTATTGGATTGATCCTGGTGCTTGTAACATCACCAAATTTGCAATTTTGATCATGTATTTTGATTTTTATCCACTGGGAGTCATTAATTTACCTTTTCAGACCTTCCCACGATGGGTTTTTAGTGCATTTATTGCTAGTTGCGGACCGTAGGTATGGTCTATGGTTTGCACTTCCAAATTTTGGGGACCGCAGGTCAGACCTACGAGTGAAAAACCCTAGTTTTGGAACCATGGGTGTCAGCTACGGTCCACAGAGATTAGGAGGACTTATAAATTGAAATCCCATTTGAAATTTTTCATTATTTTCTTGCAACCCTTAGCAAATTGAGAGCTCTGAGAGAGAGAAGACATTCCTTGATACGAAACGCTGTCAAAACTCGACCACCATTATACTCGTCTTCCCTGATGGTGGATCCTGATCAGCCATCGACTAGCCAGGGGTAGGGTGCGGGCAAGGTAACTCGAAATCGAGACCTCGCACTCAATATCAGTAAAATGAACCACACTTAAGAAATGCAGAAATTGAACCTCATTAAACTATCGGTAATGAACCCCACTAGTCTAGGTTAGCTTAGGATTTAACTTTTATGCTTCAGTGGTCTAGGAGGGTACCCAAAATGGGTGCCACTCCTAAACCATAGCTAGTAGCTACGGTTCCCAGTTGGCAAATTGGGAACCATAGGTTTCAGCTACGGTCTCCAATTTCCCAAATTGGGGACCGCAAGTTGCAGCTGCAGTTCCCAATTTGCAAATTGGGGACCGCAAGTTGCTTTCAATTGCAATTGCTATTTTTTTTTGAGATTTTTAGTTTTCTTTAGCTCTGCTTAGCTAGATTTAGCTTACATTATGTTTTTTGCTTTTTAAAAAGTTAACTTCTAGAGCGTGGGAGCCTGACTTGATGAAGACTCTCCACGAGGCCTTATCGGATGATGACCGAGCATGGTTCCGAGCCATCGGGTTTGGTTATGTCATGGATCTACCCACCATTAGGGTAGATCAGGCCTATATCACTACGTTGGCCCGGTGCTGGAATGCATGGACCAACACATTTCACCTTCCTCTCGATGAGATGACCATCACCCTAGAGGATGTCTACAGGATCTTTAGGATCCCCATCGATGGTGAGGCTATCATTTCCTCTGCCTACATGGCAAAGGATGTTGTTTTTGCTACCATATTTGGTGATCAGAGCACCGATGCATAGGATGATGTGGACCATGGAGGGGTGCACATCGGTGACTGGTATCGGGATGATGTCTTCTCTATTCGAGAGGCCCTCTTTATGCATCTCATCATTCAGATTGTCCTTCCAGACTCCTCGGGCATGAGGATTCCCTAGAACATGTTAGCCCCTACTTGGAGGGTGCTTCAGAGCTCGATGGAGGAGCCACTACTACTGGCCTAGGGGAGCACCTTACTATGCCAGCTCTATAGGGAGTTGTACCAGATTACAGAGTGGAGCCATAAGGGCATCAGTTGTAGCCTATTGCTATAGATCTAGGGGTGGTAGCACATCCAGATCGAGCATCCTATTGATCTACCTCTGTGCATCACTACCCTAGATGATGATCATCAGTGTTACACCACCTACTGGCCTCGTGCTGAGGAGGGTATCCAGTAGGGCTCATGCTAGGGACATGAAGCATTACATTATTAAGTTTGCATCACTTGGACTGGGGGACATTGTTTGGCGCCCCTACATGGATTGCCCTACATGGCCAGAGGTGGACGAGTGGCTATGATAGGCCCACCAAGATAGATGGCTTATCTAGCATAAGCTAGAGGTCTAAGAGTATCAATTTTTCTCTCATGTCCTATGATAGTTCGACATGGTGTAGGACCTACCAGATATGCCCCTGAGGTACAGACGCCTAGCTCTAGAGAGGGATCTCCCATTGATAGTTCCTCCACCATTAGGAGATGCACCCGATGACTTCCAAGAGTCAAGGGTTGAGATAGCTGGGACCACGCCCGACTATGATGGGTGGTGGTCTCTATTTAGATGGCATGGGATAGGGCCTCTAGGTCGAGAGCCAGCTGAGGCAGAGGTAGAGGCAGATCCTGATGGGCGTAGGGTGTGCCAACGTACTAAGGGTGGTTGGGGCATAGAGGCCACCATTGAGGACATACCAGAGATCGACCTTGAGGAGGATGCTCCAGAGGAGGGTGAGGTCCCTCCTGACAGTGTAGAGGGATGGCTACTAGCATAGGTTGCTGACTTGTAGAGTCAGATTGGGTGCTTTCACACTCAGTAGCATGAGAGAGATACTACCATCACCACTCTAGAGGTGAAGGTATCTGATAGGGAGTGATGCCTGACTGAGGTGCAGGGCCAGGTATAGGAGCTCACGACTCGAGCTACCGATGTAGAGGCCTAGGTGTAGAGACTACAGACTACCCTAGAGTTAGCATAGGCACAATGGACTACAATAGAGGTAGAGTGAGATCTCACACGAGCAGTGAGGGGGGCTATGCTACCTCCTCAGGCTATCATGGGGCCTCCTATAATACCAGTAGTAGGTACAGTAGCTACACAAGATCCGATTACTGAGGTGACATGACTGCATGGTATGGTCATGAGGACCAATGAGATGCATGCAGCCCGACTTGCTCACATTGATCAGCTAGTTGGCTATATAGAGATGCATGGGCTATAGGTTCTTGAGGATCCTTTTGCATTAGAGTCTCAGTGTACCAGGTCTAGGACCTCAGGGTAGTCGATAGTGAGCTCGAGTCATAGGACTCATAGGACTGAGAGGATGCATAGGTCCTCTAGTACACACACGATGAGGTCACAGGCCAGGACTAGAGATCCAGGGTAGACATCAGGGGCCTCCAGTAAGAGGACTAGCCTACTGTAGTTACCAGTTTCCCATGTGTTGGGTGCGTTAGGCTTTGGAGGTAGGCATGATCCACCATAGGTGCCAGGTCAGCCAGGAGAGCAGGCTCCAGAGCACAGTGTAGAGGGAGGCGACGAGAGCTCCAGTATAGGGGGAGCAGCCTAGATCTGGGTTATAGTAGTTGTCGGCTATAGTTTGGATGTTCTTATTTTGCGTGTAAGGTCGAGGACCTACATAGTTGTAGCCTATGGGCATTTTGCACTCCCTATGTACTCGTTTGGACACACATATATATGATATGATATTTCATGGCTCATTATGTGTACATGTTTATTTATTATTTTTGATTTTATGTTTATTTGATGCACATGGATGCAATGCTTATTTAAATGCTATGTTTATATGATGCGATGTATGGATGTCATGCACTAGATAGCTATTCTACTTTATGATGATGATATGCAATGATCTAGATGAGTAGATGTGCGACATATGATGTATGTAGATGGATGCGATGTTTATTTTTAACGCATATTTATTTTTGCTTTGTGGGCATGCGTATATTTTATGCAGTTTATGATATGCTATGCAATGTATGGTAATGCATTATGTACATAATCATAATCTAATGGAAATGAACCTGTATGCTTTAATCACTTAAAACATAAGGAATGAATGTAAACTGTGTATATCAATTTTTAAAATATGACACCATAGAATGTATAACAATCATGCAAAATAATTGATAATTCTCATTACAAGAACTTAATCAATTAATCACCCATATATGAAATGCAGTGAAATGGATTGGTATAATGCTAATGAATGAATATGTCATTCTGTATATTTCTTCTTTGCTGCACTATATAGTCAGTGGTCGTCTAAACATCATTTCTGATATTCATGCGGTATCTATCCTATATATTTGATTGTGCTTTGTAAAAATGCATTATGATGAATGAATGACTCATATCTCTGAAGTCTAATGATATTTGATATCTTGTTGCTATTGGAGCACTTTTTGGGGTTTTCCTTGAGACTCAAACACCCTAGTATACTTCTCCAAAAATCACATACTAACTGTACAAGGCTTATATTGGACAAGGCTTTTGCCATGACAGACCCAACTATTCATTATCCCTGTGTGTGCATGTGAGTATTTTTAGATAGATCGTAAGCATACCCCGTATGTCAGTCGGGACTCTTTCAACCCATATGTGAGATAAGGTTCCTCATACGATCGTACCATCCTTGTTTCAGCTTTGATTAGACTTATACAACTAGACAATCCTAGGTACCTAGAGCTAGCTCATCTTGCAAATTGATCAGGGCTACCCCTCCAAATGCAGGTGGGACTCTTTCAACCCATTGCTACGTTTGGGGATCACCCAATAGAACTACCCCTCCGATTGTAGGTGGGACTCTTCCAACCCATTGCTGCGATCGGGGATCACTCTATGGCTTTCGAAAGGTGGACAATCTAGGGATTCAAGTTCTCACCCTTCTTACTTGCTCAGATGTAGTGATAAAAATCACTGTTAGTCCACGTGTTACCATTTTCTTTGAGCAAGGGATTTTTATAGTGCTTTTGATTCACTATGTCACTTTACATTTTGAACTTGAAATTTGTACTTTTTGTTGCACTTTGTAACTTGGGATTTAACTTTTGTGACTTTGGGATTTATAGGGGAAATTCTTGTCCTTTTGCCAAAGTACACCTTTCTAGACCGACTATTTGCAAGATAAGCAGGTCATGAAACCCATCTCTCTAGATACCTAAGACTGTTGTCGCAACTTTCATCCTCTCTCGTCTTAGCAAGATTTTATATTGTTTTGCTTAGTGACGGGATTCTGATATGTTGAAGCACTATCCCAACTAATGACCTTGTCTATAACAGCAAAGCAAGCTTTCTACAATATCTGAAGAACTCACTAGGTATGGCTGAGTGACAGGAAAACTTTAACATACATATATGTTTCTCCACAATAGGTATCGTGTATGAATGCAATGAATTATGATAAATGCAAGGGTGCATGATTGTCATACAAACGTGTGACTGTTTGTAAAATTTTGATAAACGCATTACACTCTACTATGGAATGCAATGGATGACAAATGCCTAAATGCAATATGATGATGTGAATGCATGTGTGAATGCAAATGAAAATGCAAATGTTTTTGGATTTTAAGCTTTATCAATTTTTTTTTTGGACTTTTACACATTTTTCTTGATTTTTATAGATTTTTGAGCTTTCATATTTGACCAAATGATGAGTACATGTCCTTGGAGATTTTTAGGGTTGACCAAGCAATTTTTAGAAATCCTTGGAGCCTTTTGAATTGACCAAAGGTTTTACAACCACCTTTGGAACCTTTTTAGTTGACCAAACTCTCAACAAGAGGGCGTGGAGCCTTTTGGGATGACCGAGAAGCTATAGGAACTCTCGGAGCCTTTGGGTTGACCAAGCAATTTTTGGAAATCCTTGGTGCCTTTTCTTGACCAAGCTTCTTAATCAGAGAGCTTGGGGCCATTTTGGGATGACCGAGCGGTTGAGACAAAACCCTTAGGGCTTTTGGGTTGACCAAAGGCTTAGAGATGCCTTTGGTGCCTTCACTACACTCTCAAGCATAGAACGCCTTAATATGGATGATATTGAGAGGCTCAAACTCTTCTACACCCTCTAGCGACGTTAGGCGATAGGTTCCTAGACCAATATTTTTAGATATGATGTAAGGCCCTAGCTAGTTAGCCATAAATTTGTCTCGCATGTCAGGCGGCAAATTTGAGTTCTATTGGTTCTCTTTCAGCACAAGATCCCCAACTTCAAAGTCTCTCTGGTGGACTTTGATATTGTAAGCTCATTTTAATCGCTCTTGATAAATGCAGAGATGCTCGAGGGCATTCACATGATGTTCATCAAGCAACGTCAATTGATCGAGGTGAGCTTGTCGTGCGGTGTCATCATCGATGAACTCTTTCAATGCGACGTGCAACGTTGGAATTTCCAACTCCAAGGGCATAATGGCCTCAGCGCCATATACTAGTGAAAATGGTGTTGCCCCAATAGGCATCCGAATGCTAGTCCTGTAAGCCCATAATGCAAGGGGCAGCTGTATATGCCAATCCTTGTGGTGTTCTTGCACTATCTTTTTCAAGATGGCTACCATAGTCTTGTTTGAGGCCTCAGCTTGCCCGTTTGCTTGCGGATAATATGGAGTTGCAAAACTGTGTTTAATGCGGTATTTAGATGTTAAAGCCCACATAGTTTTGTTCTTAAAAGAAGTTCCATTATCCAAAATTATTTTGGATGGTATCCCAAAATGACATATGATATGCTCGAGAATAAATTCTGTGATGCGAGCTCCAGTGGTCATTGTAAGGGGAATGGCTTCCACCCACTTTGTAAAATACTCAGTAGCCATGATAATGAATGTATGTCGGCCTGACGATGGAGGGGAAATCTTGCCAATCAGATCTAGTCCCCACTGAGCAAATGGCCAAGCCGCCTGAATGGGCTGTAAGGCCTACGATGGCAAGTGCATAAGATTAGCATGATGCTGACATTTAACGCATTTCTTGACATACACATTGCAATCCTTCTCCATAGTGGGCCAATAATAACCCATGCGAAGGATGCATTTGACGATAGCCATGCCGCTGAAATGGCCATCGCACGTACCATCGTGAGCCTCTAAAATTGCCCAAGATGACTCTTGGGGCTCAAGACATCGAAGGAGAACTCCTTCATAGCCGCGTCGGTACAAAATATCTCCTATCAAGACATACTTGGTCACTCTCTATTTAAATGTGCATCTTGTGGCATGCGACAATCCCTCTGGGATCATACCAAGCTTTAGGAAGTCTTGGATTTGCAACATCCAGCTTTGACAAGCCTCAACTTTGACTGCTAAGATGACCTGCTCCCCCTGCGTATTTAACTTTGCAAATGCAGACTGGGAAACAACCTTGTGGTGAATGGTAGTACCACTCCCCGTAGGACTCTGAGAAGTCAATGACTCCTAGGGTGCCTCGCTTAAGAAAGTCTTCCGCTCTATGGAACCAATCAGTTGTTGGTTCCACGACAATCATGTTGACTGACTCTTTGTTATCAAAGGTTGCACGCTCCACTGCTGGGTGCGAGAGCATTCTAACATGGATGGTAGTAAAATCGGCAGACGGATTCTGAGGGATCAAGGACCCCAAAGATGCCATGGTGTCTACGAACCTATTTGATGAACGAGGGATTGCCTCGATGTCATACCATTCAAGTTTAGCCAGATAAGTGGCAACAAGATCTTTGTAGGCTTTCAGTATGGGACATCGACACTGAAAGAGCCCCTTAACCTGGTTAACTATGAGCAGAGAATCACCAAAAATGTTCAATATTTTAATACCCATGGTGATGGCTGTGTGGAGGCCCAAAAGTAGGGCTTCGTACTCAGCATTATTGTTGGTGCACAAAAAGTCTAACTTGAATGACAAGGGCATTGGAGCTCCTTGTGGCATGAAAAACACTATTCCTGCACCGCCCCTTGCTCACACTTTGAACCATCAAAAAACAATGTAATATCAACATTATTCTCTGGTTCCTCGGGTTTGGGAGCTTCAGATATTATGAAGACCGCATCATCTAGAAGCTCAATGGTTAGAGGCCTACTATTGGACAGTGGTGCCTCAGCCAATTGATCAACTATGACTTGTCCCTTGATGGAATTTTGGCTGATGAATTGCAAATCGAATTCTATCAATAGCATGATCCACTTTGTAGTACGTGTGTTATGATATGTCTTGCTCATCATGTACTACAAAGGATTCTATTTTGATATAACATATGTTGTATGACTTAGCATGTAATGCCATAATTTCTTGGTAGTGAACACTACTGCTAAACAAAGTTTTTCAACATATGCATATCCTGACTCATAACTCACCAAGGTGTGACTGATGTAATATACGGCTTGCTCTTTGCCTTGCACATTCTTTTGGGCTAACATGGTCCCTAATGCAAAGTCGGTTGCCGATATATATAGCAGAAAAGGCTCATCTGGCCTTGGTGGAGCTAGTACTGGTGGCGTTGCTAGGTATTGCTTAATCTCAGCAAAGGTTGCTTGGTAGTCCTTGTCCCAATCAAATGGGACCCCCTTGTGTAGCAGTCGATTCATGGGTCGACACTTATCCGATAATTGAGTGATGAATCACTTTATGGATGCTACTTTGCCCTGAAGGCTTCTTAGTTCTTTGATATTAGTGGGAGGATGCATCTCTAAAATAGTCATGACCTTTGTTGGGTCTACTTCGATGCCTCATTTAGAAATGATGAATCCCAAGAGTTTACCTAAAGTTACGCCAAATACACACTTCTTAGGATTCAACCTAACATTGTGCTCTATCAGGCGATCGAAGACCTTCCTTAAGACCTTCGCATGCTCTGCTCGTAGCAATGACTTAGCTAGTAAGTCATCGATATAATCTTCTAAGATTTTATGCATGTAGTCATGAAAGATATATGTCATAGCCCATTGATATGTGGCACCAACATTTTTAAGACCGAATGGCATAACTTTGTAGAAAAATGTCCCCCATGGCATTATGAACGTGGTTTTATGCTGATCTTCGAGTTTAATCCGAATCTGGTTGTATCCAGAAAAACCATCCATAAGGGAGAGCATTTCATGACCTATAGTGGCATCTACCAGAGCATCGATATTTGGCAATGGAAATGAATCTTTGGGTGTTGCCTTGTTGAGATCTCTAAAATCCATACAAATATGGACCCTTCCATCTGGCTTTCCTATGGGCACCATATTGGACACCCATTCTGGATAGTCGATGGAGATGACGAACTCTACGTCCAACAACTTTTGTAACTCGTCTTTCACCATTAAGGCTACTGTTGGATGCATTTTTTTGAGTTTTTGCTTGACTGGCTTCTTCGAAAGATCTAGCGATAGGTTATGAGTAACCAATTTTGGATCTAGACCCGACATGTCTTTGTAAGTCCAAGCAAAGAGATCAGGTCTCTCTTTCAGTAGAGGGATGATGCTATCACGCTCATCCAGAGTGAGACTCTCTCCAAATCTAACCTTCTTTGGATTGGTGGGATCTTTACTGATATCCACATCGAAGGTTTTCTCTATTGACATATGTGATCCCTCCTCAAGCTGGTGAGGCATAGGAATCAGATGGATGTCATCAATCGGGTTCACATGTTCCTCTCGAGAAGCATTCTCGGTGTGACAAACATCATGAGCATAGCCTGGCACAAAATGAAATGGTTGCAGCATTTCTTCATTAGGGAAGAAATCTTTAGGCCAGGTCAGTGAGTCAGCATGATCCCAATCGATAGCATCCATGTTCAGATGTAGCGGTTTGGATGGATCTATTGGATTATGGAGTGGCATGGTCAAATCAATGGAGACCATATTGATGGAATGGAATTGATCTCCGAAACCACATGGACAAAACCCTATCCCTGAAGCGTAGCTTCCGTACCCAAGATCTAGTTCGGATGGTATGGGCACAAACGGATCCTCTCTATGGGATGTCAGTATAACTGGATCCTCCTGGTGCACTGGCTACAAAATGGGATCTCTCGACTCAAGGAGCTCCACGTACGTAGGTGGATCAGGAAAGAGTTCCTGATACCTCTCTTCGAGCTCTCTTCTTTCCCTCAGGCTGCGATGGAGATTAATCTCCCGATGCAAACCTACAACTGTAATAGGTGGGGGACCTCTAGGTGGAGGCCTATTACGTAAGTGGTGAGGTCCCAAATAGGCCATCTCCATCGAGTCCTCATCATCATTGTACAAATACAATCTGTCACTTCCCCCTCTTCTAAGGAGCGATTTGGTAGATGTGGTCCCATGTATCTGATTCTACGATCGCTATCATCACTATCTAGATAAATCTGATAGAATGATCGTATATATGATACTATCACATAAACTGGCGCTACTCTTTCCTTAGAGCACTCAGTGTTGGGAGGGACTTCCTCCATAACATGCTTTGATTCCCTAGGCAATAGATATTGTGGATACACGAGCCTAGAATCGATCCTCTCATCTACATCATCATGGTCACTACCATGGATGGGCCACTCTATTGTGTCTATGCATAGTGGGAGATTAGTTGGGTGAGGCTTTAAGCAAGCCTCCTCTATTTCATCTTCATAATCACTATCGGCTATGAAGCGCTCGTTCATCTCTTCCACTTGTTCCATAGGCAGCAGATGGCATATAAACGTCGGCCCTAAAAAATTTAGCTTGATTTCCTCCTCAGATTGATCATCATTTGAGGATTCATCATCTGCATAATAACTAGGTCCACTCATTTTGGAGGTGGACTCCTCTCCATCATCATCGCAAAGATCTCCTAACTTGAGATCGCCTACAGTAGTGGGGTTATGCCCCTGCATACCAGTGTCATTGGTAGCACCATGGATTTGGTTACCCAGGTTGTCTCTAGGGTTGTCCTCTAAGGGCCCATCATGGTATGAATCAGGTGGCCCTATGGTAACAAATGATACCATCTGGCGAGTCCTCCAATAGCTAGAAGGATTAGGGTGATATGGATTAAAATCCACATCATCAGGTATGCAACAAGCAGATCATCATGACCCCATACTTGTAACCCTAACCCAAACCTATCAGTAGCTAACTGATAATGAGGTTCGAGTGGGGTTCTATGTCCCTATTCAAAAATACCAAGGTCATGCCCATGCCAATGATACGACTCAAAAATGTGCATGGCATATTTTGGGTTGGATAGATAGTGCACATTCATAGTGAATGGCTCATCATCATCTTCATCTATGGACATTCTGGTGGGTGCTTGATCTAGCCCTGCATAGATGAAGTTTGTTTGGTTGGGTGGCTCACCCAACGACACTACAGATCCAATCAAAAATTGATGGGCATGTGGTCGGCCCATATCTTGTGCAGTTTTTAGGATAGGTCCGAAAGTAACATTTTGCACAAGATACTCACCCAACCCTGTGTTGGCTAGATGAACGGTCACCTATGGTGCAGATGACCCTACTGAAGATGCAGGTGAAGTAGGCTGAGGTGCCTCCTCGACTTTGTCTTGAGGTTCTTCCACATCCATGGGAGTGGGAGTCTCATTGGCGACTGGTCCGGGCATATGATTTTCCACTTTCTCACCCAATTTTACCTTTAGCTTCTCGACTTGCCGATGCATTGATGATGTAATCAATTTTAGAGAAGTTGTAGTCGTATGCTCAGATCTGTGTGACACAGATGTCGATGATTGAGCATGGGCTACTGGTTTACCTCTTGGAATCTTAACCGATGAAACAGGTCGGATATCCAAGTGCATCGATGGGAGTACAAAACCCCTAGGCAAATCTGCTAGGTTCATGAACTTGAATGGTTCTTCATCCGAGGACACTACGTGAACTTGTCCCTCATGAATGTATTTCATGCATTGATGCAAGATAGAGGGGATGCAATGCATTTCATGAATCCAAGGCCTTCCGAGAAAAATGTTGTACTGCATGGTGCCCTCTATCACGTGACACATCATAGAGATGGTCTTGAGTCCCACCTGAATAGGTAGAACAATTGTACCAACCATCGAGCATAGTGCATCATTAAATGCTCTCAACGTAAAGGTGGTAGGCACAATGTGTGATTTGGGTAGCTTGAGATGGCTCAGTGCCTTGGTCATAATTATATTGATCGAGGACCCAGTGTCGATCAAGACCCTTTTGAAAGGCATGTGGTTAACACACGTGATAATATGCATAGTGGGTCAGCCATAATAGTAGGAACCATCTTCACTTCATGATCATAAAATTGTATCGTGGGTTCCCGACACTATTGTACATGTCCCACAAAATTTGTAAATGCATGGGCATCTTGGGACTGTACCTCAATGGACCTCAGAATGTCCATAAGAGTCTCCCTATGTCTAGGGGACTACTGAATAAGCTCATATATTGACAACTTCGTAGGAGTTATCTATAGGTTCTGAACTAACCTGCTCCTTATGGTCACCACCGGTCTAGCTGGTGGGCCTGGAATGTTTTGAGTTGGTCATTGATCCGGTGTAGCTTGTATTCTAATGGGAGCATGAGGTTGATTCGGTTGATCATACCTCCCATGTCTAGTAACAACATTGACCATGCCTACGAACCCCTGGGTAGGTGGTTCGATTCTCACTTGATTGACCTGGTCGACGTTGTTACGAGGTACCTCATGATTAGGAAGTGGATTCTTGAAAATCCCCATGTTTTTGTTGTCGGGTGCCTATGGGTTTCCTGGTACTACCAGCTCTCCTTTTTCTATCATGTTCTGCATGATGTGTTTGAAGGACCAACATGTCTCGATGTCATGGCCTTTCGCTCTATGGAATATGTAGAATAGATCGTCTTGATGCCACTTTGACTTTGGCACATTCAGATCTACTAATTTGACCTCAAGCAATCGTATGGCCTTGGCCTCGCATAGTTGATGGAAAATCGAAGTCATCGATTCCGTCAAGGGTGTGAACTGGCGAGGTGGGTGCTCTTCTTTGTTTTTGCCCTTATAGTTGTTTTTGCGTGTCTCATAACGCGTAGGAGGAGGTTGGGCCTGATAATTAGGCTTTTGTTATCCCTTGTCTTCTCCTCCGAGATTTAGTACTACTTGATTTACGTGGGCCTGCTTGCCCTATTGTTTCGTAGTACTCTTTTTAAACCCCTCTTTCCTAGTCTTGAGCTTCAAGCTGCCTTCTTGCAACTTGATGTCCTCGATCACCCTGGCTTGCACCACAACTTCCTCGAATGTAGGGTACTACTGCAACTGCAACAATAGCGAGATGTGTTTGGCACAACTCTTTGTAAACATTCAGGTCAGTTCAGTCATAGGAATAGGGAATGGTAGCTTTGCCATTATTCTATGCCATCTCTTTTTATATTGCTCGATGGGCTCGTCGTCGCACTGAGCTAGTGCCACCAAATCAGAAAGGTTGGCCTATCTCTTGATGCCAAATGAATAGCATTCAAGAAATGCATCGGCCAACTACTCAAAACTAGTAATACTATGTTTCTTCAGTTGGTTGAACCACTCTCGAGCCAGGCCAAAAAGTGTCATAATGAAAGTGCGCAACAACAAGGCATCCTGACTCTCTATCTGGAAACAAGCATCCAGAAAACTCGTAACATGCTCTTGTGCATCCTCATCACCCTTGAATTTTTCCAACCTGGGCATATCAAAATGCTCGAGATATGGAGGCGTAGGCACCGAGGGGTCTAGAGGTTCATTGTGTATCTTCCTCAGTGTCGACTTTTGCATAGCCATGCCCTGCCTCTCTATTGCTTTGACCTTATCGGCCAAAACCTTGTACGCCTTAGAAGACAAAAAGTCCTCCTCCCTAAGCTGACGTGGAGGTGGTCTAGGAGGTAATGTCTTCTTCGAGGGAGGTGGAGGACATGGCTCTTCCTCCTCCTCAACTTGGTAACTCTCAGGATACCCCTGATCGTATCTGTCTGCATCTATGTGCTCATGCTGCCTCTATCTAAGATCATTGAGTGATGGCAGTCACTCCCTCTATTGGGCACTGACATGAGTACGAGCATCTCTTCGCTCCTCATGCATATCGGCTAGGGACACAACCCTCCTATGCACATGCTCTCTATGCTCCTCGAGAGGGTATAGGCCAGCCCTGGCTAGCCGATCCTCCTACTCTATGCGCTCCTTCTGAGCTAGAATACGCTCCTCATGCATGCGTTGCTCATATAATCTCTATCGTAGGAGCCTTTGCGCTTGAATATTTTCATCTTCAATATGCTGCCTCTCTAGGTGAGCATCATCCAATTGATCTTGGAGGAGTTGACATCTTTGCTCAGACACCAGTCTATGTGATCTATCGATCTGGTCGACCGTAGGAGGCCTTCGATGTGTGTGCTCTATGCGAGCTACCTTATGGGTTCTATACCCATCAGAAAAATGTGTGGATGGTGGACGTGTGACATGAGGGTGCTTAGAAGCCTCTCCATGCTCTCTAGTGATCTTGATACAACTGTCGCTATGCTCACTCGGAGCATGAGTGGGTGGAGTTGTAGGCTTGCAGCCTAGCTGCTCAAGAACACTACCTAGACCATCTAACTATCTAGACCTCCACCGCTCATGCGGTGGTGTTCCATTAGCTCCCACCTTTGATATATCAATGGTGATCTTGCATGGTGAGCCACGCATGGGAGTATGGGTGGACCTATGCTCGAAAGTGAGCCTGTCCTCCTACCCCTGAATGGGTGGATCTCTGATCCATCTATACTCTGACGGTGGAGGGTTAGAACCTCCTATGGACTTAGTACGTATGGGAACCAACTTGGTCCCCTACACAACATATTCCTCGGTCGATCCCATGGATGCGCATGTAGTGCGGTCTCGATAATGGCTTTGGGGGAGAGCATCCTCATGCTGAGAAGCTCCATGCTCAGTCCTATGCCTAGAAGAGTGTACTGAAGCTCCTCTATCAGGGGTCCACTCAATGGGATCTCCCCATGTCGAGTTGTCACCTCTAATGCTTGTCGAACGTCATTCGGTTCGCTCATGTGTATGAGGACTCGACACATGTTGTTGTGAACCAGTTGGGGGTTGATCATGGGCATCGATCCGAGACCTTTGTCGATCACCCCATGTGTTCACCATTTGTGTACCTAACATCTAGATGTGTTTTATTATGCAAACAAAGTATACAAATGATGATTATCTCCTTTTAAATTTTTATTGTGAGCCCTAAACTATTTGATGTTGTTTTCAGATGTGTTGTATCAGTGTTAGAAACTCTCACGTGTTTTGAAATATTGTTGGATTTTAAACTCAGTTAAATTGGCTTTCACCTATATACTCGCACAAGCCGAATATGGTAATGAAGTCCATACTCAATGAAGTAGCATAGGTACTACCAACCCTCACCCAACACACCGTGCACAGTGATACACCCTTTCGAAGAAGAGTGCATGCTATTTTGCATGGATAGGATAGTTCTTGGGTCGGCCTTGGCAATGAGCGGGTCCCGATAATACAATTTCAAATGAGCCAACCAAGTGGTAATGACATCCACTATTGGTCTCAATCAAGTGGGTTGGATGTGAGAGCCCAATGCCACTGATGTTTAAATGGAACGTGGTGTGTGTGGTTCCTTTTACTTTGCAAAAATGACAAATGCATCGAAGAGCATAATGATCATTCCTACATGATATGCATGAAAATAAAGGAACATTTCAAATTCAGAAAGAATGCATGCTAATGTCCTATATGATATTTTGATGATGCAATTACAATGACATGGCCACTGATTGGGCCTCAAGCATGCAAACGACACACAATCCTTATCAAGGTCACTGTATTTAGGGGCAGACTGCACTCAGAGGTCCGCTATTCCCAACAACGCCTTTCTACTAAATGAAAAATGAAAACAAACTAGGACTTGTTCATTGACCCCTTATATATATATTTTTTAGTTCCTAGTTTGCAATGGTTCGATGATTTCTGGAAAGATACAGAGCAAAAAATTCAACACAGAAGGTGAAATTGGGACCTACCTCAGCTCCTGCTCTACTGCCCACTGATTTTCCTACTGTCTACCTTTTCCTCTATGAACCGTAGGTCCGATCTATGGGCTGCAGTGGAGACCGCAGGTTACAGCCATGGGCCAAAAAATAACCATAGCTGAAAGCTACGGTTAGCACCTATGAAAAGAAACAGCCAAGAATAGTCAAAATTTAGGGCTAAAATTATGGGGTTTTACCATGATCGCCATCTGACGTAACCATGGAGCACGTGCCTTAGCTAGGCGTACTGATCTATACCATCACAAAAGCACAAAGATCCACACAAATACATAAATTGAACAAAGAAAGCCAACGTATGCAAAGTTTCTTATATTAATATTTAAAGGATCTCAGATTACAAAAATGCCCTCTTAGGGTCACTCGAAAGATGATACAGATGTTACAATTGCCAATGCCCTCAATAGGGTAGGCGCACTTATTGTGCTCCGGTGATTACTCACAAACTGCCTTGGGGTAGAGCTAACCCCCTTCTCCACGATGTGGAAGGATTATGATATAGGCTCCTTTTTGCACTTGTCTCTCTACGAACAAGAAACAACAACACATGATTACAAATATTGATAGCCTCTCATGATGAGGCCCTTTAAAGAAATATGCATGTAAATACCATTAAACTAGTAAAACAAGAAAGCATAAAGAAAGACTTTAAGCTATTCTAATTACATCAAGAATTATGCTAAAACATACAAGACATGAATAAGCAAATGATGCGTAGATCAAATATCGAATTAGAAGCAATAAAGCACATAAAATATCCAATGTACTCCTACTTAATGCAACACATGAAATGTCTAATTCCTACGGTCAGAGTTTCCCTAAGATGCAATTAAACCTATAAAAAGACTAACATGACTAATCTATGCAATCAAAAGCAAAGTAAGTAAGGTGATCATTAACCTATTGCAAACCATAGCTGTGAGGGGCGGTCTGCACTATGAACCATGGCTGACAACCATGGTTTGACCTCTGATGGGTTTGCCCTCAGAATTAGGGGCAGTGGGCTTGACCTCCTTGTCCGAATTGATGTTCAAGGGTCGCCTTTGTCGTCCTCTGATATATTTGGTGGTCAAATCACTGTGAAGGGCCTTCGTTTGCCCAGATTTGCATTTCTTGATCCTCCTAAGCACCTAGGGCATCCATGGCTAATTGGTCTTTAGATGGATAGCAAAGGGGCTCTCAAATGCACAAAGTCGGTATGCAATTTGATAGGGCTTCGTTGCTCTCTTGATCAGTTAGCTCTCGCTCGATAATTCGCCAAGCACTTCGCTATACAAATCATCTCTCCTCTTTCATCCCCTTGGAGGGGGTATTTATAGCATGCCCCTAGGGCTAGGGGTGGCTTCATGGAGAAGCCAAGACCAAGAAGGTTGGTTAGGACAGTTGGGATGGAAGCCTTTGGAATATTTCATCCTCCAACTGCCTCCTTCTAGATCTCTTGGCCGTTCCAACCGATTTGGCTCGGATGGAAGGCCTAACTGAACTCTAGTTCAGACCGTAGGTCACAGCTACGGTCCAGACTATAGACCATAGGTGTCAACCATGGTTCAGACTGGAGACCGTAGGTCTGGGCTACGGTTCAGACTGCTTAGGCCAGAATGCCTAAATTGAGTGGTTAGAACCACTGCTCTATCTTGGAGTCTATCCAAGATCCTTCATATGGTTTTGTAGCATGTCCATATGAGTAGTCGCCCTCGGCATGACGCATTTTAGGTGTCTACAACATGTAATTCGAGTGGCACTATGGATGTAATTCGGGTGGCATTATGCATGTAATCTAGGTGGTATTTTACATGTAAGCCAACCATGGAAGGGAACTCTTTAAATACCCGAAAGGAACCAATGTATTCATATTTTTGCAAGTTAATGAAGTGTTGAAGGAGGTTGGCCCCTCGAAGAGTCCTATGATTCTATCTTATTGTGAGATTGTTCCTTTATGCAAATTTATGTTATAATGTGTATTTTGTTTCAAATATTAATGTGATGTTTATGTGAGTTTATTTCCAAGAAATTGTGTGAGAGTGTGTTTATTTGAGCTTAATTTATAGTAGAATCCTAACAATTAGAGTGTTGTCCTAAAGAGGAAGAAAAAAAATCCTTTCTATTTCTTTGCACACATTTCCACTCTTTTGTACTATCTACATCCTGATGAGAGTCTACTTTAAAATTATAAAAGGAAACTTCCTCCTTTAGATCAATAAACCCTTAGTATTGCTTTGGTTAGAGCTTGATGTTGCTTACATGAAGGAGTTTTGTCAAGACAAGGTCAAATCTAGCACTTTGTCAAGATTGTGCAAGGGTGCCTTAAATAATTCAAAAATAAACCTTTTCTTCAAATTATTAGAAGGAAAATTTGGGTCTTATGTTGGCAATTTGAGTTTTGTGTTGTCATTGATGTCACATGGATCATTTATGTCACATGGATCACATTGAGTTTTGGTGGCAAAATCATTTCATAAATAATCATTTATGATATTTTGGAGAGCATGGATATATGCAGGGTTTTGTGGAACAAGAGGCATATAATATTTAATTTTTAAATATTATATTAATGGTTTTTATTAAAACCAATGGTAAAGGTTTTTATTAAAACCAATGGCAAGGGTTTTTATTAAAACCAATGGTAAAGGTTTTATTTAAACCAATGGAAATGGTTTTTATTAAAACCATTGGAAAGGGGTTTTCATTAAAACCACTATGCTAAGACTTCTCCAAATAATGATGGATGAAAACGTTTTTCAAATAAAACCTAGGTGCAAAAATTTTCATGGAAAAATTCAAAATAATGAAGGAGATATCCCAATTCAAAGTTAAGAGGTGAATTATTAAATTCTTATTTAATAATTCTAAGGTCTAAAGTTGAATTTTATTATTCACCGACGTGCAATGGTTGGGGAGATTAATAAAATTCATTGATGTCATTCAAAGGCATGGAGGTGCATATAAATAAAAGGTAAAACCTTTGCTTATAAGATATTGGGAATAATTGTGCATGAGTAAGAATCTTCTAAAGGGGAGCAATGAAGAAATAAAGAAAAATAAATTTCTTTTAAGAGCAAGGTCAAGGAGACAGCGCGGGAAAGTGACATCACACAGGAGCTTATAGCACAAAGGAAGTAAAAAAAAAAAAAAAGACACTTCGCCCCCTAGCCATGGCACTAGATGAAAACTCCACTTTCTCCCTCTTCCATTTAGAGTTGTGCCCATGAATGTTCTATTGTGCACGTAGAAATGAATTTGGATCCTAGAATCGATTTTAATTTTAATTTTTTTTTAACATACATAAGAAGTTGGTAATATTACATTATTTTTAGTAACTGTTTAAATATGAGGGACTGCTTCCAACAAGCTTATATCACTTAGTTATTTTATAATTCTATCTGACTACCCCCAACAAGTCTATACCACTTTGTTATGGGATTTTTCTGGCATGCAATCATAGAATTCAAATCATACTAATACCTTTGCAAACAGACATGCCCCAAGATTTGAACCTAGATCTCTTCTCGATAAGTACTTGGCCACACAAAAAATTACCAATCAACCTAATCCTTAAGAAGAATCGTTTCTAAAGTTGATTTATTTAATTATTTGTGCAATTATATGACCTTAAAAATAAGAAAAGTAAATATAAAAATGTTCCCTAACAAAATAAAATAAATTTTAATGTTCATAACAATTATTTGAGCTGCACTTTTCCATAAACTATGTTTAACCCTTTCTTCCACAAATTATGGCATGCATTCTCTACACTAGTTTAATTATAAAGGTTTGAAAACTTTTGATAAAGGTTTAGTATTTGAATTTTGTTGGATAAGAAAAGTATGATTATATAATTTTGGTAAAAATTTGAATTTTTAGAAGAAGTATGCTTATATAAATTTGTGTTAAAACTTTGATTGGTTAATAAAGAATATGTGAGGGGTATAATTCAAATAAAGTATAAAATAAAAACTTTTTTTTTATCATGTTTATTTTTAATTTTTAATAGATATAATTTTATTTTGTGAAGATTTTTTATATAAGAGGTATGTTGTAATGTAATGGTCATTTTATTTCTCTTAATAATAATGGACATAACCTATAATAGATAATTTAATAATTTTTTAAATAAATATTTTTCATGACCTTTCCAATTTATAATACCAAATTTAGTATTAAATAATTTTATATAAAATTACTTGCACACTTTTAATTAATTTTGTAGGCTTGATAGATTTTGAGGTAAATATTAGAGTGAAAGCATGCTTTAATATATATTTTTGAAGTTAAAGTTCTAAAAATTTATATTACAATAAAAAAGAAAAAAGGTTGCACCCAAGACATTTTGGTCAAAATTGAACTAGTACCCAAGTAAACTATAAAATTACAACACAACATAAGTTGAAGCCTACATATACTAGAGGCCTCCATGATAAAATTTCAAAATACCCTTTTACATCAAGGTAGCCTAGATACTTTCACAAAAAATCAACAAATGATAAAGAGCTACCAATTTTAATTTTTTACACTCAATCAATGCTTTCATTTTTTGCAACATATCTAAAAGTTACACTTTAGTCATTGCTATATGTTGCATTCAATTGCTATATACCTTACCCTTAAGTATATCCTAATATTTCTCTAAAACCTCATTACTAACATGGAACTATGTATCCCACGTTAAGATAAACACTTGGTTTCACACTCGTCCCTTTGTATTCTTCCTACATTCATGTTTGATGGTTGTTGCAAGAGCAACCAAACTACACCAAAAATTATAGAACAATCCCAGATCCTTGTTGTCCTAGCAATATAAACTCAACTCAAGAAATGAAATATCATTGTAACATTAAAAACCCAATGCCTCAAATGAATTGAATACTGAAATAGAATCTTGACTCTTTTACTCTTTTAAAAGTCTCTTAGTTGGACCTTCACCATTCCCAACCAAGCTGACTACAATATATTTGACACCACCCTAATTATCATCATTAGAGTGTTGTTTCTACGAGGAAGAAACCAACTCCCTCTTTCTTTTTACAAATTTATACTCTTTTGCACTATCCACATCCTTACGAGAGTCCACTTTGAAACTATCAAAGGAAACTTCCTCCTTCATATCAATGACCCTTAGTATTGCTTTGATTAGAAATTGATGTTGCTCACACCAACGAATTTTGTCAATACAAGGTTGAAGCTAGCACTTTGTCAAGCTTGTGCAAGGGTGCCTTAAATAATTCAAATATAGAACTTTTCTTCACATTATTAGAAGGAAATTTTGGATCTTATTTGTCCATAATTGTATCAAAAATGTGTTCAATCCTACTTACTAGTTTACCATTTGTTGTATCTCTAACCTTCCTATGTGGACAATTCCTAACCAAGTGTCCCTCCTTCCAACAATGGAAATAAACATTTGGATAATTCAAGTAAATTTTTTTTGCAAACACTCCAACCTAGGATTGACAAACTTAATAGATTATGGTAGATTTTTATCTAATTCCATATCCATGTAGACATGTGGATGAACCCAAAAACTAGATATATTTTCATTCTTAACTCTAAATTAAATAATCCTTTCCATTTACAATGAATTTTTTTTAACATGTACTCTAAAAGGTAAATAAAATAATGAGAAATCCATCTAGAGTGAAATGAAATATTTACTCTTTTATACTTTTAAAATTGTCTTAGCTAGACCATTGCCATTTCCAATAAAATTGACTACATCTTTGACACCACCATGATTATCATCATTAGAGTGTTATTCCAAAAAGGAATAAATCAACTCATTCCTCTTTATTTGTACAAATTTCCACTTTTTAGCACTATCCACATCCTTATAAGAGTCCACTTTGGAACTCTCAAAGTAAACTTCCTCTTTCATATCAATAAAACCCTAGTGTCACTTTGATCAGATCTTGATGTTGCTTACACTAAGGAATTTAGTCAAGACAAGGTAAAAGTTGGCATTATATCAAGCTTATGCAAGGGTACCTTAAATTATTTAATAATATAACTTTTCTTCACATTATTATAAGGACATGTTGGGTCTTATTTTCCTATTATTGTATTAGAGATGTGTTCAATTGTACTTACTATTTTACTAGTAGGTGTACCTCTAACATTCCTATGTGAATAATTTCTAACCAAATGTCCCTCCTCCTAATAAATGAAACATACTTTTGGACAATTCAAGTAAATAATTTTTGCAAAAACTCTAACCTAAGATTGATAAACTTAATGGATTGTAGTAGGTTTCTATCTAAGTCCATTTCCATGTAGACATGTGGATGATCCCAAAAACTAGAAAGTTTTTCATTCTTACCTATATATTGTATAGCCCTTTACATTTATAATGATTTTTTTTTAATATATACTCTAAAATTACATTAAATAATGAGAACTCAATCTAGAGTAGAATAGAATATTGACTCTTTTAC
Organism: Wollemia nobilis; assembly: GCA_028583015.1. Taxonomy (NCBI): domain Eukaryota; kingdom Viridiplantae; phylum Streptophyta; class Pinopsida; order Araucariales; family Araucariaceae; genus Wollemia; species Wollemia nobilis. The sequence goes on from JAQPPZ010002435.1 coordinate 771,424, forward strand.
ACTTTAAAAATTCTCTTAGGTATACCATTGCCATTCCCAACCAAATTGATTACAACATCTTTGACACCACCTTGATTATCATCATTAGAGTGTTGTCCCAAAGAAAAAAGGAAACTACTCCCTCTTTCTTTGTACAAATTTCCACTCTTTTGCACTATCCACATCCTTATGAGATTCCACTTTGGAACTATTAAAAAAAACTTCCTCCTTCATAATTATTGTATAGACACAAATGATGGGCACCCTTTAGCATCAATAATCACTACATTATTCATAGATAAGAATCGCAAAATTCCAATAGAATGGATGAAATGGATGGGGATATTTAGACCAATACCAAAATCCCAAATACATAATCATGTTAATCTAAGACAACATATCAAGTAGGATTTAGACTAATTATAATTTATAAGTTACAATTTTAATCATAATAAGGTTACCATGGGTCATAAGGCATACACAAATAATAATTAAATACATTATACAATGATTTTTGAGAGTATTAAACACAAGTACATCATACAATGTTGGCCTTGGTTATTGAGTTAGATTATAACTTTCATTATTTAGAAATATGGGTATTTCCAATTTTAAAAAACATATAAAATATATTTTGGTTGAGGGAATGAACTTAATTGGGCTAGAATTATTGCAAAAACTTCAACAAAAAATTACATATTTACCAATGAAACATACAACATTATTTAGTGTTTGATAAATAATTCTCCTAAGAGATTTGGGATAATCACCTCAGTTAAATGCATACCAATATATATAAGTAATACATTTACAAGGTTATTTGTGATAAGACTTCAATATTGTCATAACAAAGGTTACCTTTTTTAATAATATGAATACAATCCATCACATATTTCTCTTAGAGAACTTCTAAATAATAAAATAGGAATCCAAAATGCTCATTACAAGATTAGAATATTCTAATGTGTAGAATATATATGTCTTTGACATATAATGAAGGGATAAAATTTGATTCCTCCACACATTTATATGCAAAAAATGAGAATATGATGAAATAATTTCAAATTCCAATGACATGTCATATTTCACATCAACACAAGAGGAGCTTCAAAATAATACTAAATAAGAAGAACTAGATAAAAAAATTCTACTCTACATAGGACACATGATTTTAACATGGAATTTATGAATATCAATAGTATTGGTAAAATAAACATGCAAATTATTGTAGGTATTATCCACAAATATTCATAAAACTTATACAAGGTTTGATATATGCTGAAGTTGCATTCAAGCACTATACTAGAATAACATGGGATAAAAAATTGAAATATGTTTCTATTCCACCATTAAACAAATAAAATAGAAAATAAATTCCACTCAATATAGCATGTGCATTGTCCATAAGTTTAGAGTAATTGGTTTGGAATATAAGAGTGAATAATTTCACACCATAGAGCAAGGTTCAAATCTTATGGCTAACCCTTAGAATTAATGAGCTTAAAAATAGCCCATGGAGTTTATAGTAAATCATTTAGAGTGAAGAGTTTCACACCCTAAACCAAGGTTTAAATTTCATGACTAAACCTTAACCTTTAGCCCATGGGGTTTATAGCAAGTGACTTAGAATGAAGATTTTTATACCATAAACTAAGATTCTAATACCATGGGTAAACATTAATATTTATAAATTAATATTAGCTCATTTGATGAAATTATTCAACATTCATGGAGGAGACCCACATTAAATATTTCTAGTGTGTCCACCTAAATACCATAGGCATTAACTATACATAAATCCTATAGCCTAACATTGAAAAAAAAACAATTAATAGTAATGTCGTTAAATGACTAGGCTTCACTTCTGTTGAGTGGTATTTTCACCCAATTGTGAAAGTATACTCTCCCTTAGGATTTGGATTCCAAATCCCCTCTTGCAAAGAAGTTAAAAAAACTTCTCCAAGGTCTCCGCTATATTTAGCATTTGCATATGTGTATTAGTAATCTCAATAAAGATATTCAATTTAAATGCTTGGAACACCTTAGTGATTGCAAGTAACTATAAACAATGGGCAATGTTGGTTTATTTTACCATGAAACTTTAGTGATTGTTCATTGAACCAAAATAAAGCAAATGTGAGTTGGCCCTCATATGACCATGATGTAGTGCCTTAATTCATTTATCTTGAGAGTTTTTAGGTAGATTTTATCTTCTTTATTAAGTCCAAATATGGCTTCTTATCCTGAAGATGAATATAGCTTTCAATGTGATCGATAAACTATCCCTCTTTGGTGAAATAGGTTTTCACAAAGAGGCAATAATTTATGGCCTTAAATTAAGGGCTTTAAATGTCACTTTAACCTATCCCTCTTTGATGTAATCAAAATTTCATTAATATGAACAATTAAGTGCTTTGAAGAAATGACCTTCAATGTAATACTCAAATTACCCCTCTTTCGTAAAATCAGAATTTTTATGAAGAGGGGGTAGTTTTAGGGTCCAAAAATGGAAATTTGTAAAATGCCATAAAACATAAAGCCTTCAATGAAATTGGAATTTTCATGAATGGAATGTCATCATAGGCTCATGAATGAAACATGAAACTGAAAAAATGAAATTCGGTCCAAAAATGGAATTTTTCTATTTTCGGCATTTTCAAAATCTGTAATAAAACAACTTCAATGAATTTTTAAAAATACCAAACAACTCCAAAAATGAAATTTCAAAGTTCATATTGGGATTCTGAAGTATAACCTATGCAATGGTGAAATTATTTTTGGATTTTGAAAATTTTTAAATGTTTATTTTAATGCCTGAAAATTAAAAAAAAATTAAAAATTCTGGAACAATAAAATGCAGAAAAATGGAATTTGAAGTGTAGAAAATGAAACATATGATACATTTAGTTTGATGCTATACTATTCCAGCAAAACCGAAGATGTGAGGTTTTCATGCATGCAACCTAACTTATTGGACTTGCAAAATAAGCACAATCCGGATAAGCTAAGTGCTGGCTTCTAGGGTTTTAAATGAATTTTTCAGATTTAAACATTAGCATGAAGCAACCAAGAAACTTGCATAAAATCCATTTACAAGCCTAAAATCTAGAAAGGGAAAAAAATAAATATTTAATCATGAATGCAGAAAATGACTCCTCCTTTCTTGCCCATAAGATGCAACTTTCTAAAAAACTATCTGCATTAAAATATTTCTTTGTACATGGCAGAAATCTGGTTTTCTCAAAGAACCAGTCCAATGTGGAAGGAAAATATCCAGAAAAACCCATTTCCAAAGCCTTGCCTTCATTCCTGCAATCTTCTCTGAAAGGTTTCCAACCACTTTCTTGTGTTTGAATGAGCTATTTACAGTTTTTCCTTACACATCTTCGTCTTCGTTTTTCTAGGACCCTTCGTTTCATTTTTTGACCCCTGGTTTTTCTCTGTCTTTATTATCCATAGTGCATTTTTTTTTGCATGCTTTCGTTGGTTTGGCTTTGAAACACTTCATTAGTTGTTTGTTCATTTATCTTGTAATGCTTGTCCTCAATGGATTATATCCTAATGATATCCCCTTTTTAAAACATGGCCCACTTCATTCGTTATTGTTTATAACAGTGGCCTTACATAATTAATTTTCAATTTATTTTGGCTCTTCCTTTTGGATTTCATGCACAAATTTTTGGCCGCCGCCCATCATCACTATAGATACCAATCATGCTGCTTCTCGACATGTACATAGCGCCATCCACGTCGTTAACCTGTACAATATGTCGGGTATTGCACTTTTACCTAGTTCACTGGTGGTACATCTCCTTTAGGGGTATTACTGTGTCAGACTGTCTCGATGGTCATAGTGTCATCTGTTTCATGTTTAAAAACCTCCAACCTCTACACTATCACCATCCCCACCGTTGGGAGTATCTTTTATACTGCTGTCAATATTTTTCTTCAAACCGCTCTCGTTCACATTCTATATTTTCTTAGTTTGTCATGACTCGTGGTAATAATGGTAAAGGCTTCTTCTTCCATAACGCCTCCCCTTTGCATGCGTATAGACCAAATCTCTTTCTACCCAATGCTGGGTTGCTCACGCATCGTCACTTTCTCGGGCATCCACCATGATGTCGTCCAAGTATTTGGCGTTGCTATATTTGGTATTCATCTCAGCATTGTGTGGTGTGAAGAATCCATCTCATCATGTGGGCTAACCAAAATCCACTGCTCTCCCTACACTATAATTGTCATTTACTTGGCTCGTCGTTGATAGCTTCCACATCATCCCAAGGTGGGTGCTCCCTAGATGCCAATAGTGCATCTCCCAAATGTGTCCACCAGACTGCCACATGGATCTACTCGCTACATTTGTTGCCCTCCTTTAGAGGCTAATATCCACATCACTATTACTAAAAGGATGCATTGATGTCATGTTTTCTACCATTTCCTGTTCATTATTTTTCTAACGCTACCGAAGTCCTATGGCCCTATCATAATGTTTTATTGGCATCTGTGTGGCCTTCAAATTTAAACAGGGTCAAACCTTATAAGATGAGTAATTAAATATTTTTAAAAACTTCCTAAATAATATGGTGCTTCATCGTAGTTGAAATGTCTTCGCTATCGAAACTACTGCTTGATGAATCCCTTGCACCTTGGTAAATCATTTGAAAACCACAACGTTGTCACTGTGCTATCTTCGCATCCCTATTTACTATTGCTATTTTGTTGCTTTTACCTGCTCCGATTTCGCTTGGTTGGGAAATATTAAAATTTGCCCTTGTGCACTATCCACCGACTCGACATCGAAGACCACTATGATTTCAACGTATGCCATAAATGACCAGACCGTGTAGCATCCACATCGCTCTGACATGGCGATGATAACACCACCTTTTGGGTATCCATTTCTGAATTTAC
>JAQPPZ010002437.1:0-247500 GCA_028583015.1 Wollemia nobilis
GCTAGATTGGTGCCCTAGGAGGGTCCAATGGGGACTTCTCCGGCTCCTTTTCCAGGGAGTAGCAGTTCATATGCAAATTTGTTTAAAGAAAAATCTCCTCCGAAGAACGACGAAGCTCAAAAAATGGCATATAAAATGCTCTTCACGGCTACTGGGAATAGGTCGACAGCACATCGTGTGAATGGATGTTTTTTGTAGGCCGAAACCAGGCCAAAAATTGTCATCGAGCCAAGGATGGTTGAAGAATCAGTCATTTACAGATCTAATCACGATTTAATATGCAAGTTCATGGGTATACGTCCTTCCCTGAATTTTTTGCACTCTTGGATCCGCAAAAACTGGGAGCCTCACGGTGAGTATTCATTGTGGTTTATTAGCAATGGATATTTTATTGTTAGCTTTTCATCTTTGGATGATAGAAATAGGGCTTTCGAGTTAGAGAAGAAAAATCATGGCCCGACAGGGCTAGTTGTTCAACCATGGAGAGTGGGATTCGATCCCCAAGTTTAACCTACTGCTGTCCCAATATGGATCCGACTATATGCTCTTCCAATGGAATTTTGGAGTGAGTAGGTGTTGGCAAGGATTGGCAATTCTATTAGAAGACATCTGGGTGTTGCCAGAGACACAATTGAAGGGAGCATGGCAGTGTATGCAAGAATATGTGTGGAGATAGATCACGACCGACCTTTCTTGGCGAGAGATGGAAATTGAATTAGCGGGACTCTCCTGGATTCAACAACTGGACTATGAGGCCCTACCCTTTAGATGTAGGGTTTGTCACAAACATGGACATTTGGCCCGTTTTTGCCCTAATAATATGAATGCTAAAATCGAGGCCCCTTTAGGAATGCCAAACCTGCCTAAAGAGGATAAGGCAACGCTTAATAAAGATTCTAATAGCATCGTTCAGGGCCAGGAAGCTCAGAGAGAGGGTTTTGAACAGCCCAAAAGAAAAATACGGACAAAGAAAAAAGAGGGAAAGGAGCAATCCCATCTCAGACCTACCAAAAGGTATGAGATATTTAAGTCACTGGTTGACGAAGAGGAACAATTTATGGAGGGCATGGAGGGTAATAAGAAAAATTCTAATATTCCCGTGCATCTCTCCCTCTCATCTCCTCCCGTCATACAGCAGGTAGTTGAACTCTGTGAGGTATCATATCCAGTGTGTTCAGGGGCTTTAGTAGTGCATAACCAGGAGCAAACAATATCTCAAGATGTAGCATGGGAATAGCAGAGAAGAACAGGGAAAGGCCAACTTTGGGGATAACCTAGGTAGAAAAAAGATCAAAAAACAACAATTCTCAAGGAGTAGGTAGAAGATCCAATAAGGAGTTGCTAGCAGTCCAAGGAGACAAACTGATCACGGGAGGATCGATGAGGCCAATAGACTCTTATTGCTCCTAGGGTAACCAATGATTATACAATCATGGAATGTGAGGGGTTTAAACAACAAAACCCATCAATCTATTGTTCGAAGACTTTTAGAGAATCGTAATACTAATTTTTTGCTTTTACAGGAGACTAAGATGTCATTAGATCTTATGTCCAAAACAGTCAATAGAATTTGGAGGGGTGTTGGTCATATGGATGTGGCTGCCCAAGGTGCCTCAAGGGGGATTATTACTCTGTGAAACTCTCTTGAATGGTCTGCAATAGAACATCTTGCCTGGAGGGGTGTTCTCACTTTTTTTTTTAGGAATAATGTCACTACGGAACACGTTCTAATAACAAAATTTTATGGGTCTCAAAACCTAGATGGTCAGAGGCGGTAGTGGAAGGCTGTGCATAACATGCGAACCTCAAGGGAAGATCTAGACTAGATTATAGCGGGGGACTTTAACGCTAAATTATCTTCCAGAGATCAGGAAGGGGGAACACCATTTTTGGACCCGGGGGACCATTTCATGATTGCCCAAGTCTAGGCTTTGCACTTAGTGGACATTAAATGTCCTGGAATTAACTACACTTGGACTAATAAAAGGCGGGAGCCACATAGCAGGAAGGTTAAGCTAGATCATTTTCTGGTTTTAGAGGAGGCGTTTGTAAAATGGAATATAAATTTTTAGATTTTAGAAGGCCCAGTTTCGAGATCACTATCCCATTACATTTGGAAGGTGGGACTAGGATGGGGCAGCATCACAAACCTTTTAGATTTGAGAATTTTTGGCTTCAGAAAGAAGAACTTCGGGAGAAAATTCCATAGTGGTGGGAATAAGGTCGCCCAGCTTATGGGAGAGCTATGTTCAGAATCCAAAAACAACTACAATTTGTCAAAACTCAGTTGAAGTATTGGAGGCATGCTAATAAAACAAACTTCCAGGCCCAAAGAGCTCCATTGGTGGCCAGATGGGATGAGGTCCAAAAATAGTTCAGAGAAGGAGTAATTACAGACCAGCTCAAAGCTGAGGATGATGCCTTGCATACAGTGGTTGAGGACATTAACAACCAAGAGGAGACTTATTGGAAGCAGAGAACAAGAACCACCAGGTTATTATAAGGGGACATAAATACAAAATTCTTTCATTGGATTGCTTGTGCTCGAAGACAGATGAACAATATGAAGGCCCTTCAATATGAGAACGGTCATTCCTTTGATACACTTCCAGGTATGCATTCCCATGCTATGGATTATTTTTCTAAGATTTTAAAGGAAAGTGTGGTACAAGATGTAGAGGCCCAAAATGAAGTTATTTTTGTCATACCTACTGTTATTTCTGAGGATGAAAATCAGGCCCTCCTCAAACCCATTGATAGAGATGAATTGAAAACTGTGGTCTTTGGAATGAGCACTAGTAAAACTCCAGGTCCAGACGACTTCTCAATTGAGTTTTTTTAGGATTTCTAGGACTACTTAGAGGAAGATGTAATGGCTATTGTAGAAGAGTCCAGAGAAAATAAGAAAATGCTTAAAGCTATAAACCACACTTTCATTACTTTAATTCCAAAAGGGGAAGAGGGGGTTCATATTTCAGATTATAGGCCTATTGCCTTATGCAATGTGCTGTACAAAATAATCATAAAGGTAATGGCTGAGCGCCTAAAACCTTTTCTTCACAACATTGTCTCCTTTGAGTAAGGGGGTTTTGTTGAGGGACGACAGATTTTGGATGGGGTGGTTGTGGCCCAGGAAGCAATCCATTCAATGCACACTTTTGGTAATAAAGGGATGTTCATAAAACTAGACATGTCAAAGGCTTATGACAGGGTTGAATGGAGTTTCCTAGCTAAAATGATGGCAGCCTTTGGTTTCTCTCAATCTTTGGATAGAGTGGGTCATGAGCTGTGTCTCTACCCCGACTTACTCTATGCTAATCAAGGGCCTTCCTTTGCAACCATTTGGAGCTACTCGGGGACTGTGTCAGGGGGATCCATGTTCTCCTTATATTTTTCTCATTTTGGCTGAAGGTCTTGGTAGAATTTTCTTGAGGAGAAGATAGCAAGGTAGATTATTGGGTATCAGGGTGGGTGACGAAGTTTTAACGCACTGCAGTTTGTGGATGACCTTTGGTTTGGTGGGAGTGGCCAGCTTTAGGGAAGCAAGAATGATTAGGGATACTCTTAATGTCTATATCAGGGCTACTCAACAGGTCATTAATGACAAGAAATCCAAAGTGGTTTTTTTTAATCTGGAGCAAAGGCTTGGAACAAAATTTTAGAAATCCTGGGATTCACAAGGACTTCTCTCCCAATGGTTTACTTGGGGGTCCCCTTGCACTTTAAGAAGCTAAAATTAGACACATGGAGGAATCTACTGGAGTGTATCAAGGACATAATTAATCACTGGTCTCACAAGTGGTTAAGTTATGGTGGCAGATTAACGTTCTTACGGTCAATCATTCAAGCCATGCCAATTTACAAATTCTCTATCTTGGCTGCCTCGATTACAATATGGAAAGATTTGGACAGGATGGCTAGAAAGTTTTTATGGGAGGGAGCAAAGGGAGAGAGAAAGTGGGCCTTAGTGGGCTGGGAAAAAGTTACCCAACCCAAGGTTAAAGGAGGTCTAGGTTTGAGAAAATCTAAGCTAAATAATAAATCTTTTGCTGGAAAGTTGTACTAGAAATGGATCTCCCAACCCACCTCCCTTTTCAGTAGAATCCTAACTAGCAAATACCTGGGACAGGCCAACCCAAACGATGTAGCTCGCATCCCCTTGGATGGTATTGGGTCCCTAGTTTGGTAGGCTCTCAAGTTAGGGTCTCAGGTTGTTAAAGACCGTTTATTTTGGAAAGTGGGAAGAGGGGAGAAGGCTCATTTTTTGACAGATTCTTGGGATCAGTTCCCACCCATCATTGCTGAATTTCCAAAATTACAACCAATAAAAGCGACCATTGAAGCCAAGGGATGGATTCGTATTGAAAGTTATTTCACAACTACTCAGCTGGGGGAGTGTAAGTTTAAGTAGTTCAAGAAGTTGGATGAGTGGCCCATTTCAATCCCTCCGGATTTGACTCCCATCATGACTAAAATTTTTACAAAAATATTTCTTATAGGGGGAGACGTGGCGGATGAATTAGCTTGGGTATTTGGGAGTCTTGGCGTCTATACAGTAAAGGACAGATATGACAGCATTCTCCCAGAGTCCCCCCCTCATACTTTTTAGGTTGAGGACTGGAGGAAAATCTGGCACTCTAAAGGTTGGCCGAAAGTTAACTTTTTTGCCTGGCAGTGCATGCATAATGGAATCCTCACTTTTGATAATCTCAGATCAAAAGGTATCATTGGCCCTTCTCAATGTGTACTATGCTACAAGAGCGAGGAAACTACTGACCATTTGATTTTTGGTTGCCCTTTCACCCAACAGATTTGGCTGTGTTGGTTTGCATACTTTAAAATTCAAGTAAGTGGTGACCTGACTCGGATGAATATCTGGGAAAAATGGCAGAAAGGTAGATTCAAATCTAAAGCTCTTCGTATTGGCTGGGAGCTCGGTTTAAGCTTTATCTGGTGGCAAGTATGGCTGGAAAGAAATGCTAGAATTTTTAGAGAAACTTTTACTGCTCTAGACGGGGTTTGGCAAACCATTTGGAGCAAGGTTACCAAAACTGTGGTTGTTCATGCTGAGGAGGAAGATCAAATTGACATTGGAGCTATGGAAGAATGCGTTGAACTACAAAAGGGATAGGACATAAATTGTTGGAAACCTCCCCCTGAAGGTTGGATTAAAATCAATACTGATGGAGCTGCAAAAGGCAATCCGAGTAGAGCCGAAATTGGAGTGGCGTGCTGGAACCATGCTGGGATTGTGCTCTATTGAGAATTGCAAGGCCTGGGAATTGAGACATATAAATAATGTAATTTAAATAATGTAATAATGGTTGAGACATATAAATATTGTAATTTAATAATGTAATAATGGTTGATTTAATGGTTGAGACATATAAAAAATGATAGAATAGAAAAGGATAATCTAATAAATTTTTAGTTTGATCGAGGAGATATATAAATGATATCATTTACTTTAAAATTTCAAATACTACCAAAAAAAAAAAAAAAAAATCATATAAATTAATATAACCAGTTTTCAAATTTTAGTTTAATGGTTGAAACAAATAAATAATATAGTTTACATCAATATTTTAATTTTGGAAAAAAATATAAATTAATATAATTTAGTTTCAAATCCATAAACATTATATATCAAAACTAATTAATATAATCCGTTTATGTAGAGGAGTTGGAGAGCAAGCGGGTAGTTAAAACTCTCCAGTTATCAAGAGACCCAGGTTCAAATCTCTCCCCTCACATGTTGCGGATATGTTATATATAAAAAGTTCCTCATCAAAAAAAAAACTAATTAATATAATTTATTGTATTAAGGAAAAAATATTTTTAAAATCCTATTAAATTTAAAATTCTACATGATTGAAATCTGAATACAAACTCCATCCAATCATAATACAAACTCCATCCAATCATAATAATAATAAGAGAGATACCGTTGTTACCTAAAATTACTCTTATTTAACTCTGCTCCATCTAATAATAATAAAGTTACTACTGATATTACTCTTATATAACTCAAAAAAAATGGTTTTTTAATAATAATAAAGTTATTGCTGTTGCGTCATATTACTCTTATATAACTCAAAGACGGTTGTTTTTTTTAAATTGAATTTATGTAAATATAAAATATGTTAGTTGTTTCTTTGTATTTATTAGGTTCCATTTGCATGTTCTTTAACTTTTCTGAAGATATGCTCCCCTTCTTTATTTATTTTTATAATATTTTATTTTTATATTCTTTAGTTGTTCTAAATATTAGCATGTTTGAAATTATTTATTTTCAATTTTTTTAATTTAATATTTTAAACGAAATTTCTTTATAAATAATAATTATATTTAAGATTAGAAAGAATGAATTGTATAAATTCATTATTTTAGTATTGAAAACATGGCGTGCTGCGATGGCCATAGATTTTAAAGAGCTATTCTTTAGATTAATAAGAAATTAAAGGATGGTATATATTTTTATGAATTTTAAGTTAGTAAGAATTTCTTTTGGTAATATTAAAATGGAGAGGGTTTTATTGGGTTCCCACAACTATTATAGAAAAGGTTACAAGAGAAAATAAATAGAACCAAACCTCATTAGACAAAAATGAGATAGACAGAAAAAAACTGTTAACAAAAAGTGCACAAGGCATCAAAGAAGGGAGAACTGAGATAGTTCTACACCAAATTCTCCATACCTTGAGCAACAGAAGCAGCTAAACGTGAAACATTCTACGACATATCCAGCACCAATTTCAATGAACACCAAATATTTCTTTGATTAACATCAATAAGATTTAAATCATGGAAAACAAAATGTTTGAGCTCCTTAGAGGCCTCTAGAGCATAGACCTCCTTCACAGATTTCTCCCAAATGCACACATGAGGAAGAACGTCAGAATCCAGAAGGGCTGGGGGAAGAGGGAAATTAATAGACACACCCTCTTTGCAACACAAGAGCTTAGATTTACGACGGCCATAATTAGCAATAGGAGGAGAAGCCTTTAGATCCAAATTCACAGGATCTTTGATGAACACTTTAGGAGGTAAATCGAATTTTACAGTGGGACCCACCGAAGGAAGGGCTTCCACAGTCGAGGCCTTCCCCCAAACACATTTTGAAGAGACTTTAATATTAATAAATTTTTTCTCAGAACCATTCCCAAAGGAAAATGAATAGATTTCTTCACTGCCATTAGAATCCATCCTAGAGGTCAAACTGGAACCACCACCAAGAGAGCTAGGAGACTCCACCACCTTCTTAGAACCACCAGCCACGAGATGAGGAATATATGAAAAAGGCTTAAGCAAATATTTAGCATTTAAACCACGCTCAAAGGTGGCCTACTCAAACACTAACAGTGCAAGGCCTTGATGAATAGGGGTCTGACCACGTCCGCCTTGAACACTCAAAAAGGACTTCTTCATAGAATGGAAAAGAAACAAAGGAATATTCATGCAGGATTTATGTCTCAAATGATTTAAAAACATAGCATGAAAGCTCCTAATAATTTCATAGGAAGGATCGAGGGTAAAATAGTCCATGATAACCCTAGCAACCCTATCCCAAGGAGGAGGTAGGGCCGCAACACTGAAACCATTCTAGATCCACAACAAGAATTCCTCCTTGTCTAAAAATAGACTAATATCTTGCAATAGAGAATGTCTATCATGGTTGTGATAGGCACCATCCAACACCAAGTTGGTATTTTTGTTGATGAACTTCGTCGAGACTTGAAACAACCAGGAGTCAATATGGTAGGATCCTCCATCCTAACATTATTAGTTAGTATTAGTTAGTATTATTAATCATTTAATTATTATATTATTAACTCATAAAGTGAACAATCACATCTCTTCATAACGTGAACCATCACATATCTTTATAACATGGACACCCTTCCGCCAGGATAGGTTTAATCAATTTAAGCTTAATCGGGTAGATCTTCACTTTACCCATACTAACAACAAACCAAAAAAACTCAGAGATAGAAAGGAGGGAGAAAACCCAAACAACAAAACTCCCAACAACAAGAGAACTCCAAAAAAGGACAACCCAGGCCATAACAAAGTTAAAAAATAGAAGCCTCACCCCCAAATTCAACAAACTAGCACCAAAGAAGGGCTTGGGAGGCCTCTATAGGAAAAAAAAAAGGTCTCGAGACTAGTCATCTAGAGAAATCAACCATCCTTGTACCAGAAAGCAAAAAACCATGCAGCAGGCAATAAACTAAACCCATCACAAGGAGAAACGATGTAACCAACAAGAGAGAGTGAATAGGATAATCATGCGGGAGCATAGAGGACAAGGGGAAGATCCCCAAGCCCCAAGAGGGTAAGTCTTAATGAAATTCAAAAAGGAAATAGGTGTTAGCCAGAACAGTAAGGCCCCAACACATGTAAGGCTCTGCCAAGACATCTTGAACACAAAATTGCCACGCAAGCATCAACTCAAAGCAAAGAGGAGAGCATCAAAAAGGGTAGCAACTAACCGGGACAAGAAAAGTCATGATTTGACCTACACACCATGGACACCATCCCAAGGATCTGACAAACACTACGACCCAGAACCATAGACATGAGCACCCACCAAGAATGTTCTAGAGACTACACATAACCCAGGGTGGTCCATCTCCCGAGGGCCTGAGAAGACATTGGGAAGGGATTCAAAATTTGAATTTCAAAAATTGGGAGAGGGAAAGGGGTCACCTATCTTCTCAAAGAGAAAACATATAGCCAAGAGGGCTCCCAAGTACAAGGTAACCAAGCAAAGTAAAGGCCCTCCGCCATCACCCTAGAGAAGAGTAACTACCAACAATCGCTAAGCGAAAGGATCTACGTTAGAAGCCCAAACACACCCCAAAGATCATAAAAGCTTCATCATTAATAGAGCAGATAATCTTTAGATGAAATTCAGTGCATCATATCATTAAACCCTAACTAGAAACACCCAAATTAGCATGGCAATCAGCCATCGCATTCGCTTCTCCGAACTCGTGCCTGATGATCAGCTCCTCCAAAGACATTAAATGTGCTCTCGATTCTATAATTAAAAGTGGAGATTCGCCATCCTGGATTGCAATCACCCTTTAGCATATTAATAATATTTAACGAGTCTCCTTCAATAATGGCCCTATGAATGCCAAGATCTTTAAGCATTTGAATCCTCATAAAGGCAGCCCGAGATTCGACAAAGTTAGTAAGACATTTTACATATGATGAAACATTACTATTTCTTGATTTACTAAAGCATAAATATTATAGTGATTGTATAGTCATTGGTAATGAGTCTTCTTTATAGATTATTGATTGTGAAGACGTGATTCATGGATCCTCATCATTCGAGGAAACTTTTTATATACTAAGTGTGGGGACAATTTTCTTTCTATTTATTGCATCACTCATATTAGTAAAATGATAAATTTTAGCCTAGTATATGGGTGATTAAGAACATTAAAAATGGTTTGAAGATAGTAGTATTAGGATAATGTGGTGAATTTTCTCAAATATATAACTTTGGTGAGACCCCTTCTTCTTTTTCCTCCAAGAAGAATACCTTTTGTGACATGGTCGATCTAGTAGATGACATCGATAGATGTTGGATTGGGCATATCAACCGCATATTCTTGAGGCATATGAGTTTACTTTAATTGGAAGAATATACTATTTAAACATAGGAGTTCCTTCCTCTACCTATGATCAAGAACATTGTTGGTTGTTGTGAGATTGTTCCTCTACCTAAGCATAAGAACATTACTAGTCATTAGGAGATTATTCCTCTACCCAAGAGAAAGTACATTACTGGTTATAATAATGATTATATATTTTATGGTTGGGTGGAAAAGAACAAGGTATAACTTATTATAAAGGAGTTCTCTTAGACAAAGGGAAATGATAATTTGGAGACTTATACTTCTATTTCTTGGGTGGACTTTGTTTGGATGATTATCTCTATTGCTAATTCCTATTAATTGGAAGTAATTCAATGGGTGTACAAGGTTCCATCCTTCATGGTGAGTTTTAGGAGAAAATATACATTTGACAATCATATAGTTCTAAAATTTATGGACATAGTGTGATCATTGCATTATTTCTTGATCTCATTATAAAAGCTCAACCTCATTGATCCAAGAGATTAAATCATGACTTAATTCCCATGGGATGGTTGATCCAATTCATATATGTTTAGTAGAATAGAAAGAAGTTATCATGACTAACATCTTTCCCAAGGTGATTTTTATATAAATGAAGGAGCCTCTTGGAGTAGGAGAATTCTCGTTTATGAGGAATGACTATTAAGAGTATCTCTTTGTGTCACTCATTCAACCTAAGAAGTGATGTTGAAATAAATTGTGTTGATATTCATGTGAGACAATGACCATGTTTTGTATTATATTCACTCATATAGCTCTATGGACCATTGTATACATTGCATAGGGGGGTTTGTAGTAATATGGTAATAATAAACCTTGAGATTAGTTATCAAAACTTCACCTAATTTTGCTTGTAATTTGGTACATATACCACTATAGATAAACCATATAGTTATATGTTGGAAATCCACTCAAATATATTGGTTAGATTATTTGGTGTCTAAGGGCATCGTTCATATCATGTAATACTTGTCTAATATCTATGTTTTCTATGTTAGATAATGTGTTGGTTCGATTCATTTCTAGAAAATATTGTGAAATATGACACCTATATGTAGTAGTCAATAACACTTAGGGTTTTTTTTTTGAAAGAGGCTTCCATCTCAATTTTCTCAAACGTATGTCCATTATAGATGATAAATGATATTTTTATTGAGGTATTTCCATTATATATGAAACTTTAGAATTTAACTAATATTTTTAATTCTTCATACATTTTCCTATGTAATGGAAGAAATTGAAAAGTGTTGGACATTCTCAAAATTTTCTATAGCAAAATTGAGTTTATTCTAGTTTGAGATAGTCTTAGGTCTTGTTGGATTCTTGATAACTGGAAATAAATTTATCTTGGATGTAATTATATTTATAAAATCCATTTAATTCAAGGTATCAATAGGAAATAGTGTAATTGGTTCATTGTCACGTTCTAGCATAAGCTAAATAATTGGACTATGTGATAATTGTCATTAATTGGAAGGTGACAGTTGTGGATTTTTTTAGTTACCCATGTCTTCTATTAATATTATTAGTTTTCATCCAAATTTAACAACAATCAACTCAATCCTTTTGTGTAGGGATTTCTTTGGCATCACTTGTATGGTACACAAATGAAGGTTGTAATATTTAAGAATCAATGCATTTATTTCAATAATAATGGAGAACTACACCTAATTGATCCTTGGATTCAAAGCATCACTTTGATATCTAGATGGATCATGAAAATACTTAAGGGAAGTGAACCTTAGAAGAGAATGATCAAATTTAGAATAAATCTTCTCTATAAAATGGATCTTGGCAAGATGTGACTAGTTTAACAAAAAATTGAATGCCCAATTCTTTTCAATAAATGGATCTCTCCCTATCATTAGTCTTTGGAAAACTTGGTGATTCTTTTTTGAGCTCTTGAACTAGGATGGTATCCTTTGTGTTAAGAACTCAATTTTATAAAATATTTTATTTGATGGAATTAATTAGTTCAAGTTAGTGATTAGGGCTTAATATTAGATCCTTCCTTGATAGAAAAATTATTATTTAAAAGAGAAATCATATGATCTATATATTTACTATCATTCTAGATATATGGTTGTCATGGAACAAAATTAAAGACAAGTTATATCTTATATTTTATGGTAGAATGTAATTCTATTTATCCAAGGTCTTATCAATTATGAACTTCTATATATAACTTTCCATCATAGTGGCTTGCAATAATCTTAAGGACTAGATATGGTCAAGAACAGACACATTTGTTATCCTCTTATAAAGACTGTATATAGAAATCTTACCAGATATGTTGTGGTAACTACAAAACTTAAAAATAAATGGAATATCAATATTTCAAAGGCTTCTTGGCATAATTTAAGTGCTTGGTTTGGAAAACAAGGAAGGGAATATTTAAAAGTTGTTTTCTTGGCACATTATCCACCTTAAAATTCCTACTAGAATGTAATTAACTAATTTTAGTGTCATTATCAATGGTTCCTAAAATTATGGTACTCTCAAGTCATTTAAAAACCTTTTCTAGCCTTATATAGTAACAATACAAATGTGGCAAAGAATAAAAGAATAGTACCCAATGATTTTTAGTCACAAATTAAAATAAAAAATATATATCTTGGATTACGATGATTAATTTGATAGGGTTATTGTGTCTATTTGGAAGTATATTTCAAGCAATGTTTAGTTTTTGAAATGCCATAATTATTTTCATAATGATAATATTTTCTTATCAATTTAATTTCCTTGATTTTACTCTAACATTGTGTTACAAGTATATTTTTTAGCTTCAAATTTCTAGAAATAATTGAAATGTATTGAGAATGAAAGGTAGTGATATTAGGTTCTACTATCAATAATTTGAACTAAGTTATGTGGTAATAATGTTATATTGAAATTATGGAGATCATAGAGAACAAGTCTAAATCTACTTGGATCTAGTAGCTAGCAACTATTAGAGTCAGATCATTCAAATAATAGAGGTGTTTAGTAATTTCAAAGGCTAGTATTAGGTTTTATTTTCATTTAGAAGAATGTGACTAATGATTAGTATTATAGGACTTTGATTGAGAAAATTTTGTGGACGTATTTTTGATCCAATATTTTTTCTTTGAAATTTTCATAAAATTTTCAATAAAAAAATATTGTTTCAAAAGAAATATTATTTATATCACATAAAAGTTATTTATATTTCATAAAATATGTTTTTACCTTACACTTTAACTATGCCAAGTATATTTTATCAGGTGGTTGCATGGGTGATTTTGAACATAGAGACTAGAAATGTTCATTTGTATGTTGAGATGGAATGGGGAAAAAATATTGATATATAATAAATTTTCTTAAATCTAAGGAATACTAGTCAGATATGGAATATAACCCCTTGGGACTTATAGAAACTATCAATAAAATGTAATAGAAAAAATTGTAATCACTACCATCCAAGTGAGTGATTTATCTTAGTAAAAACAAATATAATTTCTTGAGTCTCAATATTAAATAACTACATAGCATATGAAAATGGCATTAGCTCAATTAGTTAAATTCCTTGACTTTAACAAATAAGATTTTGTAATACTACTATGTGTAGTTGACTTTAAATTTCTTGATACATGCATAACAAATAAGTTTTTGTAATACTACTATGTGTGATTATGTCACATGAACGAGGATTGTTTCAATCCCATATAGCCAATTAAAAAATAACCACACAATAAAAAAATGGAAGTCATGATGATGAAAGGACAATTAATACTATGAGGATGATTTAATCCCATTAGGGAGAAAGAATGAATATGATTAAAAAACCTTTATTACAATACCTTATATGTAGTAGTAGGAGGTACTATAAAATGTGCTTATTGAAAATCAAAATGCTTAGATTATATATTTTCGTTGATCGAAGCCTTTTAAATATAAATTATGTTACCCAATATAGAGCAACTACACTAACAATGTGATTTCCTTAAGTGGTGGAAACAAATAACTAACAACTTACATAGGAATCATATGTGAGTGGTTCTAATTGCTCTATTTTTACCTTAAAATGATTTATCATATCATATGATGTAATAAATATTAATATTCCCCCTCTTAATACATCATAATCCAAATATGGGTAAGGATACTAAAAATAGTACAAATTACCATATGATGAACTAGTATACACTCAAAAGTTTATCAAGTACACTTAAAGTACGAATAGAGACACATTCAACTATTTACAACAACCAATAGTGGGAATGACCTCACTAGACTCTTAACCAAGGATAAAGACAAACTCACATATCCAATGCCATACAACATAATTGTTTAGAGGCACATACTATATCCAACATCAAATTTATAAACAAGGACATACACTACTATTCACAATAATTGTGACTAGGGTGCACACAACACATCACAAAACAGAGATAGAGATAAAATCTACTATCCAAGGTCATACAACATGATTGAATAGGGACACACACTATCCAACATCAAATAGGGACACACTATCATTCACAATAATTGTGACAAGGGAACACAAATAATTAATTAGACTGGACCTTACTAATTTTCATCTTATTTTGAATGGAGAAAAACTTAACCATTCACCTTCAGTGTGGTATGGACCTTCACTTGTCAATACAATCAATAGGGTAGTTGGATGGTCCTTACTACTCCTACCAACTCAACATTATCGATCTTCGGTTGCTTGGTTCTTACCAAATTCCATCCTCAAAATATTGATTATTAGGTGCACATTGAATAGTGAGAAAAATTAAAATTTCCTTTCCTTCTCAAATTGAACTTATCTTGCACAATATTTAAGAGTGTCGAGTACCATTGATCAAATAATCTAAGTACACAACCAATCATTGATAAGTGTGTCATCGACCTCAACTTCATACATCAAATATAGTTTCAATAAGAATTATAGCCACATTGAACAACCCTTGTGAATAGGGACACACACAACTATTCACAAGGATCAATCATGAATCAATTCAATAAATATATATTCCTCCTCACTATCCTCATGGAAAGGGTCTTTATCACATGCTATACAATTTTCCTTATGCTTCTCAGTAGCTTTCCTAAGTTCTCTATTCCATCTTATTAACCATGAAATAACTCCCTCTCCAAAGGAAATATATATTTGAAGTTATTATAATGATAGATTTTTTAGATTCATCCAACATGCACTCTCTTGGTAACCATCATTGTGGTACTTAAATAATGGAAAATGTTGTATCCTAGCATAAAATCCCATTTTAGTCCAATTGTCAACAAGAAATCAAAGGAGTTGCACATATAAATTCTTGAAGAGATTTGTAACTCAATTGAATTCTCTTTGGAATATAGAGGAAGTACCAATTGTAAGTCACATATTACACTCCTAGAAAATATAGGAAGTATAAATTATCCATGCTTGCATGAACTATAAATATTCCTATAGAACATAGAGCCTTGGTTTTTCAACTCCTTCACTTGCTTTGTATAACTTCTCTCTAAAGGCCAAAGTATTCTTTGAGCATCAAACGAAATGTAATATGTGATTCCTCTTCACATAGAATTATTTCTTATATTTTGAGCTTGGTATATATGACCTTCCAAAGGCTTCTCAACTACAAATAGGAAGACATGTTAATGGGAAATTATCTTCCAGGTTTCTCAACTACAAATAGGAAGGCATGTTAATAGGCAAATATTTCTAGAAGATATGGGTCCTTGATGATGGATGAGATTTCATGAGGAAATGCAAAATTGTACAAAAAGACAATGGAATACAGTTGAGTTTTTTGTTTCCACTTATTTTCCCAATGAAGACTCTCTCTCAATGGTACAAGTAGGAAATTTTCTTGTATAATGAAAGGCAATCTAGTAACCATCTCCACGTGAAGGAATGCATACATGTCAGGACCCATCCTTTCTTTGCATAAAAAAATAGTGTTATAACATGCTTATTGATCTCTTCCCTGCAATATATTCCATGGTTATCATAATATTTAATCGTATGATATCTATCAAATGGACTTGGTAAGTGAGGGCAGGTCTAGCCATGGTGTCAAAATACTTTAGTTTGTGTGAAATCATGAACTAGGCAAGGATTACATTGTGCCAAAAGCTTCTAGAAGATGTCCTTCCTACAATATTCTTCAATTTACATGATGCTTTGAACACGTTCATATGCATTTTGTCATTGAAGGTGATGATGTTTCATATATGACATAGATAGGTGGCATGTCCCATACCCCATCTATGCTACATTTAATTGCTCTAGAATGCTTCTCCATAAATCATTCGATAATGACAAAGATATTGACGAAGCTCATGCATTTAAACATGGTCCTCATTTTTATACCCAAACAAGAATTTTTTTTATTTGAAATGACTTCATGTCCAAACAAAACATTGCATTGGCTATGAGCTCAATTAATGAGTTCCTTGCCACAATATATTTTTTTTGAAAGTTTTTATAATCTCTAGACTAGCCTTGGGGATCTAACCGTTTATGGAATTGAGCTAGAGTACTCCATTGGAAAAAAACTTAGTCACTATCAACCGACCTATTCTTTTAAGGTTTTCCTTATAAAAATGTGGTACTTGTCCATTCAAAAAATGAACAGGAGTAGGCCTATTCTTTTCAGGTTTTCCTTATAAAAACTTAAATTTTATGAGGATTCCTATTGCCTTCTTACTAAGGTTTGAACTTGGGTCTCATAAATGAAAATCCAAAGAGATATAACTATGATATCCCCCAAACATAAATTTTAACATAAAGCATAGGTTTTTGAAAGGGATCGGTCCCTTGTACAAGGGTTTGAACTTGGGTCTTTTAAATAAAAATACAAAGATATATCACCTATGGCATATCATATAGATAATTTTTTTTGGGGTAAACCATAAGTTTTTGAAAATACCCTATCTCTTATACTAGATTTTGTATTGTTTCTCCAGATTTAAACTAAATCTACTAAAAACCCAAAATATACCACTACATATTGTTAGGACCCCATCCTAACATTATTTTTGTAATTCTCAATTGATTATGTAGTGACCCACTTCCAACGTGGGGACCCCCTTATAATTTTACTTTGTAATACTTTTGTAATGGTATGTGGTAAGTAAGGTACCTAGAAAAGTGGGACAATTTTATGTAACCGTTATCGAGAATGTAACCGATTATTGGTAGAATATTCTAGCTCGAGAAACATTTTGCATGTAAACAAACTCTTGAGCTTAGGTTTAGGGTTACATGAAGCTTTTATTTAAAAGACATGGAGCCATATACGAATGTATCTTTTTGCAAGTTAATGAAATATTGAAGGAGGTTGCCACCTCGAAGAGGCCCATGATACTAAATGATACTAAGTTATTTTGTGAGATTTTTTTGATTATGCAATTACTTTCTACATAGTGTTATTTTTTTATTTGATGAATTTATGTTTATTTATAGTATTTTGTGTGAGAGTTTATTTTTAATAGTAGGTTCCTAACAAGTGGTATCGAGAGCACTTTCTAGGGCTAAGTTTTGTTGTAACTATGATAGTTCTTGTCCATCCATAGTGATAGTTAGGTATAATTTTCTTGTTTTTTCATTTTTTGCATATGCTTTATTTTTAAAAATAGCAAAAACCAACAAAAAATATAGTCCTTTATTTTTAGCAATAGTTGTGTAGGTTAGAAACCTTGTTGTAGGGGTTTTAAAATATCATGGAGGAGATGTCATTCTTGGCTAAGTTAGATAGCCCATAAAGCATTTATTAAAGTGAGGGGTGATCAGGCTCTAATACCCAGGCCTTAGATAGCACCCATGCATGAAATTGAGCTCCCACATATCTTTGGGTATCTCGGTAGACCATCTAGGGCTAAACAAAATTTTATCCATTAGAAAGCTTTTCAGCCTTGTATTATCCACAGTACATGAGAAAACAACATACCAAAATATTACCCTATCATATTATTAGAGACAAAGATAATGTGTTCAAGGGTGTGTGTGAAATCCTCCTTAGGTAGTGGCTTGAAATATTGGTCTGGGCACTATTTTTTGTCACTATGGTATAATAGAGGGCCTATGGGTATCACATACTCCTTTGCCTAACATACCCTGGTTTTATCAAAATTTCAACCTATAATTATAAATCCTTCCTGTTATACTAAACCTATAATTTATTCCCATAAAATTGAGCATACGGAGGAGACTTCCTTATCATAAAAAAACTATATCCACCAAAAAATTAGGGCACAATCTACAAGTGTTTGTGATAGTCAAGAAATATTTTAGTAACATTCAAGTCAATGCCAATAATAGTAACGTTGACAATGGAAGTAACATTCATCTGTAACAAAGTAATAATTACAGGGTGGTTAGTGATAAAAATAAAATAATGTCAATAATTGCATAGTACAAATAATCCTAGATTCAATGATTGAATAGTGTTAGTGGTCATAGTACATATGGTAAGACAGTTTCAAGAGTGGTTAGTAGTCTAAAAAAATAGGGTAGTTTTGGTTGACACGGTACCCAAATTTTGAACCCAACCTCTAGAGGAAAATTGAGCTCACTGGTAGACTCGTCAAAACTATAGTAAAACCAGTGTTGTGGGATATAGCTCATTGTGACCATATTTTTGAGATGATCATTTTGATATATAGCATTCAAACATTTTTTTGGAATTATTACTAAAAATAGTAACCCGTAAAATCACACTTATATTTTTAGTAAGTCATTGGTAGTCATTCAAATCACAAAAAAATGGTTGCTGGTACTCATGGATACCAAAAAGGGATGGAAAAAACCACCTTAATGTTGGAGACCATCACAAAATAACTTAGTGCCATTATCCAAGACAATCAAACCATCCAATGCTTTAGAAATGAATACATTACCTCCAAAACCAAAATTCAAGAACAAATTCTAGAGCTTGAGTCTAAGATTCAAGGCAACCCACAAGTATTTAAGTATTAAGATACTAAACAGTCATAGCGAGGAAAATAATCCCATCAGGAAAAGAAAGGTTTTCACACTAATTTTGATTGTGATACTACCTTTAAGACACTTAAATTAGACTTTCCTAAGTTCAATGGGAAAGACACGGATGGGTGGTTATGTCATGTTGATCAATTTTTCCAACTCCACAATGTCCCTAAATATTATTGGGTCAATATCATTTATTTTAATATTGAATTAGAAGCTTTACAATGGTACCAATGATTGCAACACACCATTTTTTATCCTTATTGGGAAGATTTTGAGTCCCACTTACTCACTCAATTTGGGCCTAGTGAGCATGATGACTTTCAGGAAGCACTGAGAAAGTTGAGATAAACCTCTACAATTTGGGATTACCAAACCTAATTCAAGAAATTGGCTAACAAAACTAAGGGTTTGAATGAAGGGTTTTTTATGAGTTGTTTCATCAGTGTGAAAGCACAAGGATACGAAAACAAAAAGGGAAAAACTCCAAGTACGATGCAAGAACGAAACTAAACTTGATGCTACAAATTAAAAATGTGTGAAATGGAGAAAGCATAGACAATTTGGAACCCAAATGGAATGAAAAAACCCTCTTCTTTTATTGATGTATTTCAAATTCAGTTACAATTCGCTTCCTCCCTTTTTAGAGGTGAGGAGCATCAAACTTGTCTCTTGGTCACATCAATGGAAAGTCATCCCTCTTTTGCGTGCCCACATGTAATATGGGTAGACCAAACGTCGTCGCTGCTTGTGTATACGAGTGTCGATTCCTTGCTGCTCCTCCGATGTCTAGGCCCTGCGTTCAAAGGAACAAAGAACCATTAGTAGCACCTACGAATAAGACAAAGCATGTGATCCTCAAGCCTACCATAAGCAGATGAGAAAATGAATTAAACTATAACTGAAACTTATCTAAATGACATGAAAACTTGGCAAGGACATAGAAACATCACCAAGAAGGCATTGCAAAAATAAAAGTCAGGGAATTTCTCACCGATTTGAATTCACTCTAGGGAGGGACGAATTCGACTGTAATTCGCTCTGGTGTAGAACGAATTCACCTGCAACAAAGCGTCGAAGTGATACTGCCCAAAATGTTGCATCTAGGGAGCTCCAAAAGACTTGCAAACTTGGGGTTAGCTAATTGGAGGCATTTTGGGAAGACCCAGATGGTCAGATTTCCCCAATTTGGCCTCCATAAATAGGAATTTGATGCTACTACCTACAATTTAGTGAGGACAACAAAAGCGACAAAACATGATAAGATTTGATCAAAGCATTATGAAATCGGAATTACAAGCTATCTAAGTAGCATAATATGGAATAAAAAATAAATAAATGACAAAAAGAACAATCTACCATGAATCCCTGATCATTCCTAAAAAGGAAGATTAGGCTCGCAACAGTGTGGGGGGCGCCCGGGCGGGCCGCCCATCGTTGGAACTTGATTTCGGCACCAATCCACTTGGGATGGGTCCAAAATCTCTTGTATTGTGTTGTTAGAAAATTAGGTGGGATATTGTGGCCAAATGTCGAGTTTGGTTTCGGATTTGTGCTTCCAATGACCACCCAATGACCTCTTCTCCAAAAGATATCAAGGATGTGAAAGGCACAATTCAAAATGGGAATAGGTGTGAAAGCAAAACGACAGCACTTCGTTGCTCCAAAATGCTCCTTTTCTCCATATTTTAGGGTGAGGAAACTCACCAATTTATAGACCTAGAGGTCTCTTGAATTGGACATGTAGAGGCGCCACTTGGCAATCATGCCTTCCCAGGGGGAGGGAGATTCCTCCCTGAATAGGGACTTCATGACTGCCCTTGTAACAACCTCTAACGCTCGAAAATGCTCACCCACACTCCCATGCTATGAAGGAAGCGTTAAGTGGTAGATCTGAGTTGCTATTTGTCAAGATTTGACTTTTTTCCCATCAAACTTGGAATTCGTCCCACCCTGGAGCGGGTTCTATTTTCATCCTAGGGGAGGATGGATCCCATTTTGAATTCATCCCAGGGAGGGACGAATTCTGAGCAAAGTGCCTAGAAGGTGCCAAATTGATCTCTGACCTCCCAAAACTACTGTGAGAGTGGTTAGGACCACTGTTTAACCTCTTGGGGCTGCCCTTAGGGCTGTGTGTGTCAATGCGATCAGTGTTTGCAGTCACATAATCGGATTAGTGCTATTTTGGTGTCTACAGATGCCTCTTTTTGGGATGCGCTGTGCATGGCACAATGTCGAGCAAAAATAGATAACCAAAGCACTAATGATTAGGGTTTCTTAGTAACCTAACCAACTCTTGATGCCCCAAGCATGAAAAGGGGCATGCATTCTTGGATCCTTGCTTCTGACGAGCGAAGGAACTCAGTTCAAGTGTTAACCTTTTTTGGTGAGGTGTTACTTGAGCTTGGACATTGATCAGTCATGAATGGGCAAAGGGCACAACCTTTTGTCTGTGGTAACCTAGAGTTCATGATTCACGAATGCCAAGTGATTTGATCAGCTTGTGACTATTGCTTGTTCTATCGCCCCAGCAGGGGCATGATTGTCTTTTTCAATGATCCTTTGAATGCATGCCATTTTCCATGATTGGGTGTGTGTGTGTTGATTAGTGACTAAGTGTGACTACCCCCTCAAGTGACGAATCGATGAGGGAATGACCTTCATGAGAAAAGCGATGAGTCGCTTGACCCTAGATGACTTAGGTAAGGTTGCCATCAGATGTTTAACATTGAATGTGTGTGCATTTTTCTGACATTTAGACCTGTTTTTGGTGGGTGTTAACCCTTTTGGCGATGCTATTTGGGGATGAAATTCTCAAAGATCCGTCTTTGAGTGGTCCGGCTATGGTAGCCTTCTTAGGGAGTAGGATAGTGAGGATTTTTAACCTAGACGTTGGTTTTGCATACCCGAGATGTCAAATGCAAAAGCACTTTCATCGGGCAAGCTTTATTGCTTGTTTTGGGTCATTTTGTTCATTTTTTGTTATTTTTTAAATTTGTGTGTTGAATTCGTTCTAGGGTGGGACGAATTCCTATGTAATATTCATTCCAGGGTGGAACGAGCGCTAACTAGAGCGCTTGTTCCAGGGAGGAACGATTACAGGCTCAAAAAGCCTATTTAAAGGTCAAAACTAGGTTTTGGGCTCATTTGCACTTGCTTTTTCTGGTGATTTGGAGCTCTGAGGAGGTGAATTCTACGAAGCGAAGCACTGCCAAATTTTTCTCGACACCATGAGTGCACAAACTGGATCAAGCAGTGGAGTCGAAGCAAGACCAGTAAGTGGTCCTCTTCATTCATTTGCTTTATATTTTCAAGTTATTTGTTTAGTTTGCTTTGTTATGCTTGAAAATGAAATCTGAGTGGAACTTTATTTTGACAAGATGTAATTAACGTCTAAAATTTGCATTCCATTTTACACTAAGGTAAACCCTAGGTAAGAGAAAAATTTTGTATTATGTGATGCTTTTGTTACACAAAAACCCTAGGAATGCAAAAACCCTAGTTTTTTAGGTTTAGATTTGTTAGTTTCAAAACGTAGGTGAAAACCCTAGGCTAAAAAACTGTTATTAAAATTTTGTTTTGCTTGTGCAGACTTTGTCAGTTTTAAACTTAAAGTACAGAAACCCTAGGACTGAAAAACTATATTTTGAAAATTGTTTGTTGTTTTTATTTTGTCAGTTTTAACTTAGAGTACGGAAACCCTAAGGCTAACAACTATTTTTTTTTTTTTTTGTGAATTTATGTTGCTTTTGAGCTGTACACTTTCATGTAGTGCTGTATATTCATGTTTTTTTTGTATAGTTTTTTTATGATTTTTAATGTTTTGCGTTGTTTCTTGTGTAGGTTGTGAAGAGCCAGTATCGTGTGCCTACTGCTTTTATCGAAGCGCGTGGGGCACTAACTGTGGTTGACTAGGAATGGCTTGATGCTCTTGGGCTCAAGCAAGTGACTCGGCTCGGAGCTCGTGGTCGGGGATCATGCCTATCTGATGGCCTTGATCAACTTGTGGGATCCCTGGACCAACACCTTCCATATCCCAACAGGGGAGATGACAGTGACACTGGACGACGTCTATCAGATTCTATGGATTTTGATAGATGGACTGCCGATCAGGACGTTGTCGCGTGACCAATGGATAGTTGTACTGATATGATGCTTTGGGCATGGGGAGGAGTTGGGCATAGAGAGCCCAGTGGAGAGGGAAAATCTTGATTGCCAGATTGGCGGCATTCTAGTTCGATGGTTGCTGGAGAGGGGGGTGTTGGGAGTGAGGCACGCAGTACTTATGGGCCTCATTTCCAACATGCTGCTACCTGACTCATCAGGTGCGAGGTTCCCGTGGAACCTGTTGGATGTGGTTCATCGATTAGTTGAGTCCCTGATAGAGGCACCATTGATCATGAGGTGGGGACAGATGCTACTGGCATAGCTCTATGGGGAGCTGTATGAGGTCTGCTGCTGGAGGTGAAAGGGGATCAGTTGTAGTTATCTGTTGCAAAGTTGGGCCTGACAGCAAGTTGAGAGGTCGACAGGGCTACCATGGATGACTCAAGGGGAGATAGAGGATAAGGATATAGGCTACGCAGTTCTATGGCAATGATCTAAGGAGCAGGGACAGAGTCGATGGTGGGCAGGTGTTATAGGGCACTATGTTGATGCCTTCGCTCGGCTCACTTTGCGGGAGGTGTTCTGGTGCCCTTATCGAGACTGTCCAGCCTGGCCTGAGGCTGGAGAGTGGCTCTGATGGGTACGTAGGAGGCGATGGTTGATTGGGCAGCATGGGACCGAGCATGAGTTCTTTTGATACAATCGGGTGACATGACATTTTGGGGTGTGCCAGGGGTTTCCTGGTGAACCCATGGTCTATTGGCACCGAGGGGATGAGAGGACTCTGGATCAGCCAGTCATCACGCCACTTGGCGAGGATTTAGACACGGTGATTGATGTCTCGAATGTGGACGACGTCGGGACTACTGTAAAGTATGAACAGTGGTGGACCCTACGGTGATGGCAAGGTGAGGGGCCATTGGGAGGCGTGGGGGTAGTAGCCGTGGGCGAGGAGGGTGCCGAGGCACCAGGTGATGACTAGGGAGCTCCGCTGGAGGATGCGAAGATGGTGGAGGTGGATGGTATGGATGCATATCTTGGGGCTCCAGATCATTTGAAGATGTAGGACATCATGGAGCAGTGGGAGCCAGAGCAGGCTACTATTCTAGAGATGCCCATGCCTGGAGCAGATGTGGAGGACATGGATGTAGGGTTACATGCTGATAATGTGCGGTTGGAGGAGTTACTATGGAGGCATGATGAGGAGCTGGGGGATGCATTGTGGGAGAGGGATCTCCTGTAGGATTGGCTAGCGGAGTGAGAGAGCACATGGGTTGCGCACTACCGATAGGAGAGGGAGACTGACACTACCCAGGAGAGAGATATCCTACGGACATAGCTGGCACAGCATGATGATGTAGTCACAATGTACCATCGATGGGAGGTAGAGTGGTGCCGACATCGGATGGATTTGGAGGGGGAGATCATCCACCTTGGGGGGTAGGTACCTAAGCCCTCTAGAGGTGGCTCATTGCACCGGTGAGGGGCAATGATACTGAGCAGTCAGCATCATCTCATCGCATGCGATTGGACAAGGGGGGCTAGTGGGCATGGTGTAGGGGCGAGCAGCAGTCACCCTGAGAGGTCCCACAGGACCCACACCATGGGGGGTAGTTCCCATCACACCGATCCTGCATGATCATGGTGGTCGACGCCCTAGGCTTTGGGGGTTTTTGAATTTTTGCTATATTTTTGCAGGGTCAGATGACCAGTTATTGTAGCCTGCAGGCCATTTTGATGATATATACACAGATGATTGTATTTGTGTTATACATGTGTCGTGATTTGATGTTATGCATAATTATTGATGAATGTGTATGTATGTATGTTAATTTACCTGAATGGATGCATTTGTTCTGATGAATGCGAATGTTTCTAACTTATATGAGATGCGGGTGGACATGATGATTGTAATTTGACTTTGTGATTTTTATTTTTTTTCTTGTTGGCGGTGGCACCATAGACTGTCTATAACTTATAATTTTTTGTTGTAGGTGATTGTTGCAGTGAATAGCTTTGATTGCATACATGTCACATGAACGAGGATTGTTTCAATCCCATATAGCCAATTAAAAAATAACCACACAATAAAAAAATGGAAGTCATGATGATGAAAGGACAATTAATACTATGAGGATGATTTAATCCCATTAGGGAGAAAGAATGAATATGATTAAAAAACCTTTATTACAATACCTTATATGTAGTAGTAGGAGGTACTATAAAATGTGCTTATTGAAAATCAAAATGCTTAGATTATATATTTTCGTTGATCGAAGCCTTTTAAATATAAATTATGTTACCCAATATAGAGCAACTACACTAACAATGTGATTTCCTTAAGTGGTGGAAACAAATAACTAACAACTTACATAGGAATCATATGTGAGTGGTTCTAATTGCTCTATTTTTACCTTAAAATGATTTATCATATCATATGATGTAATAAATATTAATATTCCCCCTCTTAATACATCATAATCCAAATATGGGTAAGGATACTAAAAATAGTACAAATTACCATATGATGAACTAGTATACACTCAAAAGTTTATCAAGTACACTTAAAGTACGAATAGAGACACATTCAACTATTTACAACAACCAATAGTGGGAATGACCTCACTAGACTCTTAACCAAGGATAAAGACAAACTCACATATCCAATGCCATACAACATAATTGTTTAGAGGCACATACTATATCCAACATCAAATTTATAAACAAGGACATACACTACTATTCACAATAATTGTGACTAGGGTGCATACAACACATCACAAAACAGAGATAGAGATAAAATCTACTATCCAAGGTCATACAACATGATTGAATAGGGACACACACTATCCAACATCAAATAGGGACACACTATCATTCACAATAATTGTGACAAGGGAACACAAATAATTAATTAGACTGGACCTTACTAATTTTCATCTTATTTTGAATGGAGAAAAACTTAACCATTCACCTTCAGTGTGGTATGGACCTTCACTTGTCAATACAATCAATAGGGTAGTTGGATGGTCCTTACTACTCCTACCAACTCAACATTATCGATCTTCGGTTGCTTGGTTCTTACCAAATTCCATCCTCAAAATATTGATTATTAGGTGCACATTGAATAGTGAGAAAAATTAAAATTTCCTTTCCTTCTCAATTTGAACTTATCTTGCACAATATTTAAGAGTGTCGAGTACCATTGATCAAATAATCTAAGTACACAACCAATCATTGATAAGTGTGTCATCGACCTCAACTTCATACATCAAATATAGTTTCAATAAGAATTATAGCCACATTGAACAACCCTTGTGAATAGGGACACACACAACTATTCACAAGGATCAATCATGAATCAATTCAATAAATATATATTCCTCCTCACTATCCTCATGGAAAGGGTCTTTATCACATGCTATACAATTTTCCTTATGCTTCTCAGTAGCTTTCCTAAGTTCTCTATTCCATCTTATTAACCATGAAATAACTCCCTCTCCAAAGGAAATATATATTTGAAGTTATTATAATGATAGATTTTTTAGATTCATCCAACATGCACTCTCTTGGTAACCATCATTGTGGTACTTAAATAATGGAAAATGTTGTATCCTAGCATAAAATCCCATTTTAGTCCAATTGTCAACAAGAAATCAAAGGAGTTGCACATATAAATTCTTGAAGAGATTTGTAACTCAATTGAATTCTCTTTGGAATATAGAGGAAGTACCAATTGTAAGTCACATATTACACTCCTAGAAAATATAGGAAGTATAAATTATCCATGCTTGCATGAACTATAAATATTCCTATAGAACATAGAGCCTTGGTTTTTCAACTCCTTCACTTGCTTTGTATAACTTCTCTCTAAAGGCCAAAGTATTCTTTGAGCATCAAACGAAATGTAATATGTGATTCCTCTTCACATAGAATTATTTCTTATATTTTGAGCTTGGTATATATGACCTTCCAAAGGCTTCTCAACTACAAATAGGAAGACATGTTAATGGGAAATTATCTTCCAGGTTTCTCAACTACAAATAGGAAGGCATGTTAATAGGCAAATATTTCTAGAAGATATGGGTCCTTGATGATGGATGAGATTTCATGAGGAAATGCAAAATTGTACAAAAAGACAATGGAATACAGTTGAGTTTTTTGTTTCCACTTATTTTCCCAATGAAGACTCTCTCTCAATGGTACAAGTAGGAAATTTTCTTGTATAATGAAAGGCAATCTAGTAACCATCTCCACGTGAAGGAATGCATACATGTCAGGACCCATCCTTTCTTTGCATAAAAAAATAATGTTATAACATGCTTATTGATCTCTTCCCTGCAATATATTCCATGGTTATCATAATATTTAATCGTATGATATCTATCAAATGGACTTGGTAAGTGAGGGCAGGTCTAGCCATGGTGTCAAAATACTTTAGTTTGTGTGAAATCATGAACTAGGCAAGGATTACATTGTGCCAAAAGCTTCTAGAAGATGTCCTTCCTACAATATTCTTCAATTTACATGATGCTTTGAACACGTTCATATGCATTTTGTCATTGAAGGTGATGATGTTTCATATATGACATAGATAGGTGGCATGTCCCATACCCCATCTATGCTACATTTAATTGCTCTAGAATGCTTCTCCATAAATCATTCGATAATGACAAAGATATTGACGAAGCTCATGCATTTAAACATGGTCCTCATTTTTATACCCAAACAAGAATTTTTTTTATTTGAAATGACTTCATGTCCAAACAAAACATTGCATTGGCTATGAGCTCAATTAATGAGTTCCTTGCCACAATATATTTTTTTTGAAAGTTTTTATAATCTCTAGACTAGCCTTGGGGATCTAACCGTTTATGGAATTGAGCTAGAGTACTCCATTGGAAAAAAACTTAGTCACTATCAACCGACCTATTCTTTTAAGGTTTTCCTTATAAAAATGTGGTACTTGTCCATTCAAAAAATGAACAGGAGTAGGCCTATTCTTTTCAGGTTTTCCTTATAAAAACTTAAATTTTATGAGGATTCCTATTGCCTTCTTACTAAGGTTTGAACTTGGGTCTCATAAATGAAAATCCAAAGAGATATAACTATGATATCCCCCAAACATAAATGTTAACATAAAGCATAGGTTTTTGAAAGGGATCGGTCCTTTGTACAAGGGTTTGAACTTGGGTCTTTTAAATAAAAATACAAAGATATATCACCTATGGCATATCATATAGATAATTTTTTTTGGGGTAAACCATAAGTTTTTGAAAATACCCTATCTCTTATACTAGATTTTGTATTGTTTCTCCAGATTTAAACTAAATCTACTAAAAACCCAAAATATACCACTACATATTGTTAGGACCCCATCCTAACATTATTTTTGTAATTCTCAATTGATTATGTAGTGACCCACTTCCAACGTGGGGACCCCCTTATAATTTTACTTTGTAATACTTTTGTAATGGTATGTGGTAAGTAAGGTACCTAGAAAAGTGGGACAATTTTATGTAACCGTTATCGAGAATGTAACCGATTATTGGTAGAATATTCTAGCTCGAGAAACATTTTGCATGTAAACAAACTCTTGAGCTTAGGTTTAGGGTTACATGAAGCTTTTATTTAAAAGACATGGAGCCATATACGAATGTATCTTTTTGCAAGTTAATGAAATATTGAAGGAGGTTGCCACCTCGAAGAGGCCCATGATACTAAATGATACTAAGTTATTTTGTGAGATTTTTTTGATTATGCAATTACTTTCTACATAGTGTTATTTTTTTATTTGATGAATTTATGTTTATTTATAGTATTTTGTGTGAGAGTTTATTTTTAATAGTAGGTTCCTAACAAGTGGTATCAGAGCACTTTCTAGGGCTAAGTTTTGTTGTAACTATGATAGTTCTTGTCCATCCATAGTGATAGTTAGGTATAATTTTCTTGTTTTTTCATTTTTTGCATATACTTTATTTTTAAAAATACAAAAACCAACAAAAAATATAGTCCTTTATTTTTCGCAGTAGTTGTGTAGGTTAGAAACCTTGTTGTAGGGGTTTTAAAATATCATGGAGGAGATGTCATTCTTGGCTAAGTTAGATAGCCCATAAAGCATTTATTAAAGTGAGGGGTGATCAGGCTCTAATACCCAGGCCTTAGATAGCACCCATGCATGAAATTGAGCTCCCACATATCTTTGGGTATCTCAGTAGACCATCTAGGGCTAAACAAAATTTTATCCATTAGAAAGCTTTTCAGCCTTGTATTATCCACAGTACATGAGAAAACAACATACCAAAATATTACCCTATCATATTATTAGAGACAAAGATAATGTGTTCAAGGGTGTGTGTGAAATCCTCCTTGGGTAGTGGCTTGAAATATTGGTGCGAGCACTATTTTTTGTCACTATGGTATAATAGAGGGCCTATGGGTATTACATACTCCTTTGCCTAACATACCCTAGTTTTATCAAAATTTCAACCTATAATTATAAATCCTTCCTGTTATACTAAACCTATAATTTATTCCCATAAAATTGAGCATACGGAGGAGACTTCCTTATCATAAAAAAACTATATCCACCAAAAAATTAGGGCACAATCTACAAGTGTTTGTGATAGTCAAGAAATATTTTAGTAACATTCAAGTCAATGCCAATAATAGTAACGTTGACAATGGAAGTAACATTCATCTGTAACAAAGTAATAATTACAGGGTGGTTAGTGATAAAAATAAAATAATGTCAATAATTGCATAGTACAAATAATCCTAGAGTCAATGATTGAATAGTGTTAGTGGTCATAGTACATATGGTAAGACAGTGTCAAGAGTGGTTAGTAGTCTAAAAAAATAGGGTAGTTTTGGTTGACACGGTACCCAAATTTTGAACCCAACCTCTAGAGGAAAATTGAGCTCACTGGTAGACTCGTCAAAACTATAGTAAAACCAGTGTTGTGGGATATAGCTCATTGTGACCATATTTTTGAGATGATCATTTTGATATATAGCATTCAAACATTTTTTTGGAATTATTACTAAAAATAGTAACCCGTAAAATCACACTTATATTTTTAGTAAGTCATTGGTAGTCATTCAAATCACAAAAAAATGGTTGCTGGTACTCATGGATACCAAAAAGGGATGGAAAAAACCACCTTAATGTTGGAGACCATCACAAAATAACTTAGTGCCATTATCCAAGACAATCAAACCATCCAATGCTTTAGAAATGAATACATTACCTCCAAAACCAAAATTCAAGAACAAATTCTAGAGCTTGAGTCTAAGATTCAAGGCAACCCACAAGTATTTAAGTATTAAGATACTAAACAGTCATAGCGAGGAAAATAATCCCATCAGGAAAAGAAAGGTTTTCACACTAATTTTGATTGTGATACTACCTTTAAGACACTTAAATTAGACTTTCCTAAGTTCAATGGGAAAGACACGGATGGGTGGTTATGTCATGTTGATCAATTTTTCCAACTCCACAATGTCCCTAAATATTATTGGGTCAATATCATTTATTTTAATATTGAATTAGAAGCTTTACAATGGTACCAATGATTGCAACACACCATTTTTTATCCTTATTGGAAAGATTTTGAGTCCCACTTACTCACTCAATTTGGGCCTAGTGAGCATGATGACTTTCAGGAAGCACTGAGAAAGTTGAGATAAACCTCTACAATTTGGGATTACCAAACCTAATTCAAGAAATTGGCTAACAAAACTAAGGGTTTGAATGAAGGGTTTTTTATGAGTTGTTTCATCGAGTGTGAAAGCACGAGGATACGGAAACAAAAAGGGAAAAACTCCAAGTACGATGCAAGAACGAAACTAAACTTGATGCTACGAATTAAAAATGCGTAAAATGGAGAAAGCATAGACAAATTGGAACCCAAATGGAACGAAACAACCCTCTTCTTTTATTGATGTATTTCAAATTCGGTTACAATTCGCTTCCTCCCTTTTTAGGGGCGAGGAGCATCAAACTTGTCTCTTGGTCACATCAATGGAAAGCCATCCCTCTTCCGCGTGCCCACATGTAAGATGGGCGGACCAAACGTCGCCGCCGCTTGTGTATACGAGTGTTGATTCCTTGCTGCTCCTCCGATGTCTAGACCCTGCGTTCAAAGGAACAAGAAACCGTTAGTAGCACCTACGAATAAGACAAAGCATGCGATCCTCAAGCCTACAATAAGCGGATGAGAAAATGAATTAAACTGTAACTAAAACTTATCCAAATGACATGAAAACTTGGCAAGGACATAGAAACATCACCAAGAAGGCATTGCAAAAGGAACAGTCAGGAAATTCCTCACCGATTTGAATTCGCTCTAGGGAGGGACGGATTCGACTGTAATTCGCTCCGGGGTAGAACGAATTCACCTGCAACAAAGCGCCGAAGTGATACTGCCCAAAATGTCACATCTAGGGAGCTCCAAAAGACCTGCAAACTTGGGGTTAGCTAATTGGAGGCATTTTGGGAAGACCCAGATGGTCAGATTTCCCCAATTTGGCCTCCATCAATAGGAATTTGATGCTGCTACCTGCAAGTTAGTGAGGACAACAAAAGCGATAAAACATGATAAGATTTGATCAAAGCATTACGAAATCGGAATTACAAGCTATCTAAGCAGCATAAGATGGAATGCAAAATAAACAAATGACAAAAAGAACAATCTGCCATGAATCCCCAATCATTCCTAAAAAGGAATATTAGGCTCGCAATAGTGTGGGGCGCCGGGCGGGCCGCCCACCGTTGGAACCTGATTTCGGCACCAATCCACTTGGGATGGGCCCAAAATCTCTTGTAATGTGTTGTCAGAAAATTGGGTGGGATATTGTGGCCAAATGTCGGGTTTGGTTCCGGATTTGTGCTTCCAATGACCACCCAATGACCTCTTCTCCAAAAGAGATCAAGGATGTGAAAGGCACAATTCAAAAGGGGAATAGGTGTGAAAGCAAAACGACAGCACTTCGTTGCTCCAAAATGCTCCTTCTCTGTATATTTTAGGGTGAGGAAACTCACCAATTTATAGACCTGGAGGTCTCTTGAATTGGGCATGCAGAGGCGCCACTTGGCAATCATGCCTTCCCAGGGGGAGGGAGATTCCTCCCTGAATAGGGACTTCATGACTGCCCTTGTAACAACCTCTAACGCTCGAAAATGCTCACCCACACTCCCATGCTATGAAGGAAGCGTTAAGTGGCGGATCTGAGCTGCCATTTGTCAAGATTTGACTTTTTGCCCATCAAACCTGGAATTCGTCCCACCCTGGAGCGGATTCTGTATTCGTCCCAGGGGAGGACGGATCCCATTTTGAATTCGTCCCAGGGAGGGACGGATTCTGAGCAAAGTGCCTAGAAGGTGCCAAATTGATCTCTGACCTCCCAAAACTACTGTGAGAGTGGTTAGGACCATCTGTTTAACCTCTGGGGGCTGCCCTTGGGGCTGTGTGTGTCAATGCGATCAGTGTTTGCAGTCACATAATCGGATTGGTGCTGTTTTGGTGTCTACAGATGCCCCTTTTTGGGATGCGTTGTGCATGGCACAACGTCGAGCAAAAATAGATAACCAAAGCACTAATGATTAGGGTTTCTTAGTAACCTAACCAACTCTTGATGCCCCAAGCATGGAAAGGGCATGCATTCTTGAATCCTTGCTTCTGACGAGCGAAGGAACTCAATTCAAGTGTTAACCTTTTTCGGTGAGGTGTTACTTGAGCTTGGACATTGATCGGTCATGAATAGGCAAAGGGCGCAACCTTTTGTCTGTGGTAACCTAGAGTTCATGATTCATGAATGCCAAGTGATTTGATCGGCTTGTGACTATTGCTTGTTTACTGCCCCAAGCGGGGGCGTGATTGTCTTTGTCAATGATCCTTTGAATGCATGCCATTTTCCATGATTGGGTGTGTGTGTGTTGATTAGTGACTAAGTGTGACTACCCCCTCAAGCGACGAATCGATGAGGGAATGACCTTCATGAGAAAAGCGACGAGTCGCTTGACCCAAGATGACTTAGGTAAGGGTGCCATCAGATGTTTAGCATTGAATGTGTGTGCAGTTTTCGACATTTAGACCTATTTTTGGTGGGTGTTAACCCTTTTGGCGATGCCGTTTGGGGATGAAATTCTCGAAGATCCGTCTTCCCGTGGAGTGGTCCGGCTATGGTAGCCTTCTTAGGGAGTAGGATAGTGAGGATTTGTAACCTCGACGTTGGTTTTGCATACCCGGGATGTCAAATGCAAAAGCACTTTCATCGGGCAAGCTTTATTGCTTGTTTTGGGTCATTTTGTTCATTTTTTTGTTATTTTTGAAATTTGTGTGCTGAATTCGTTCCAGGGTGGGACGAATTCCTATGTAGTATTCGTTCCAGGGTGGGACGAGTGCTAACTAGAGCGCTCGTTCCAGGGAGGAACGATTACAGGCTCAAAAAGCCTATTTAAAGGCCAAAACTAGGTTTTGGGCTCATTTGCACTTGCTTTTTCTGGCGATTTGGAGCTCTGAGGAGGAGGAGGTGAATTCTACGAAGCGAAGCGCTGCCAAATTTCTCCCGACACCATGAGTGCACAAACCGGATCGAGCGGTGGAGCCGAAGCGAGACCAGTAAGTGGTCCTCCTCATTTATTTGCTTTATATTTTCAAGTTATTTGTTTATTTTGCTTTGTTATGCTTGAAAATGAAATCCGAGTGGAACTTTATTTTGACAAGATGTAATTAACGTCTAAAATTTGCATTCCATTTTACACTAAGGTAAACCCTAGGTAAGAGAAAAATTTTGTATTATGTGATGCTTTTGTTACACGAAAACCCTAGGAATGCAAACCCTAGTTTTTTAGGTTTAGATTTGTTAGTTTTAAAACGTAGGTGAAAACCCTAGGCTAAAAAACTGTTATTAAAATTTTGTTTTGCTTGTGCAGACTTTGTCAGTTTTAAACTTAGAGTACAGAAACCCTAGGACTGACAAACTGTATTTTGAAAATTGTTTGTTGCTATTTTTATTTTGTCTTTATTTAAAACCTAACAACTATTTTTTTTTTTTTTGTGAATTTATGTTGCTTTTGAGCTATACACTTTCATGTAGTGTTGTATATTCATGTTTTTGTTGTATAGTTTTTCATAATTTTTAATGTTTTGCGTTGTTTCTTGTGCAGGTTGTGAAGAGCCGGTATCGTGTGCCTACTGCTTTTGTCGAAGCGCGTGGGGCGCTAACTGTGGCTGACTAGGAATGGCTTGATGCTCTTGGGCTCAAGCAGGTGACTCGACTGGAGCCTGTGGTCGGGGATCGGGCCTATCTGATGGCCTTGATCAACCTGTGGGATCCCTGGACCAACACCTTCCATCTCCCAACAGGGGAGATGACAGTGACACTGGACGACGTCTATCGGATTCTATGGATTTCGATAGATGGACTGCCGATCAGGACGTCGTCGCGTGACCAACGGACAGCTGTACTGATACGGTGCTTTGGGCATGGGGAGGAGTTGGGCATAGAGAGCCCAGTGGAGAGGGCAGAGCTTGACTGCCAGATTGGCGGCATTCTAGTTCGATGGTGGCTGGAGAGGGGGGTGTTGGGAGTGAGGCACGCAGTACTTATGGGCCTCATTTCCAACATGTTGCTACTTGACTCGTCAGGTGCGAGGTTCCCATGGAACCTGCTGGATGTGGTTCACCGGTTGGTTGAGTGCCCGACGGAGGCACCATTGATCATGAGGTGGGGACAGACG
Organism: Wollemia nobilis; assembly: GCA_028583015.1. NCBI lineage: Eukaryota > Viridiplantae > Streptophyta > Pinopsida > Araucariales > Araucariaceae > Wollemia > Wollemia nobilis. The sequence continues at coordinate 34,466 of JAQPPZ010002437.1, forward strand.
CTGGCATAGCTCTATGGGGAGCTGTACGAGGTCCACTGTCGGAGGCGAAAGGGGATCAGCTGTAGTTATCTATTGCAGAGTTGGGCCTGGTAGCACATAGCAGTTGAGAGGTCGATGGGGCTACCATGGATGACTCGAGGGGAGATGGAGGATAAGGATATAGGCTACGCGGCGCTGTGGCGATGATCTGAGGAGCAGGGACAGAGTCGATGGTGGGCAGGTGTTGTAGGGCACTATGTCGATGCCTTCGCTCGGCTTGCTCTGGGGGAGGTGTTCTGGTGCCCCTATCGAGACTGTCCAGCCTGGCCTGAGGCTGGAGAGTGGCTTCGATGGGTACGTAGGGGGCGGTGGCTGATTGGGCGGCATGGGACCGAGCATGAGTTCTTCCCATACAATCGGGTGACATGATAGTTTGGGGTGTGCCAGGGGTTTCCTGGTGAACCCATGGTCTATCGGCGTCGAGGGGATGAGAGGACTCTAGATCGGCCAGTCATCGTGCCACTTGGCGAGGATTCAGACATGGTGATTGACATCCCGGACGTGGACGACATCGGGACTACTGCAGAGTATGACCAGTGGTGGACCCTACGGTGATGGCGAGGCGAGGGGCCACTGGGAGGCGTGGGGGCAGCAGCCGAGGCACCAGGTGATGACTAGGGAGCTCCGCTGGAGGATGCGAAGATGGTGGAGGTGGATGGTATGGATGCGGATCTTGGGGCTCCGGATCATCCGGAGATGTAGGACATCATGGAGCAGTGGGAGCCAGAGCAGGCTGCTATTCCAGAGATGCCCATGCCTCGGGCAGATGCGGAGGACATGGATGCAGGGTTACGTGCTGAGAATGCACGGTTGGAGGAGTTACTACGGAGGCACGATGAGGAGCTGGGGGATGCACTATGGGAGAGGGATCTCCTGCGGGCTCAGCTAGCGGAGTGGGAGAGCACATGGGTTGCGCACCACCGATAGGAGGGGGAGACCGACACTGCCCAGGAGAGAGATCTCCTACGGACATAGCTGCAGCATGACGATGTAGTCACGATGTACCATCGATGGGAGGTAGAGTGGTGCCGACATCGGATGGATTTGGAGGGGGAGATCATCCACCTTGGGGGGTGGGTACCTAAGCCCTCTAGAGGTGGCTCATCGCACCGGACGAGGGGCAGTGATACTGAGCAGTCAGCATCATCTCGTCGCAGGCGATTGGACGAGGGGGGGCTAGTGGGCATGGTGCGGGGGCGAGCAGCAGTCACCCTGAGAGGTCCCACAGGACCCACACCATGGGGGGTAGTTCCCGTCGCACCGATCCTGCGTGATCATGGTGGTCGACGCCCTAGGCTTTGGGGGTTTTTGAGTTTTTGCTTTATTTTTGCGGGGTCAGATGACCGGTTATTGTAGCCTGTGGGCCATTTTGATGATATATATACAGATGATTTTATTTGTGTTATACATGTGTCGTGATTTGATGTTATGCATAATGATTGATGAATGTGTATGTATGTATGTTAATTTACCTGAATGGATGCATGTGTTCTGATGAATGCGAATGTTTCTAACTTATATGAGATGCGGGTGGAAATGATGATTGTGATTTGACTTTGTGATTTTTTTTTTGTTGGCGGTGGCACCATAGACTGTCTATAACTTATAACTATTTGTCATAGGCGATTGCTGCGGTGAATAGCTTTGTATGCATACATGTCTTTTCTTGTATGTTATTTTTGTATTTTTTGATGGTGAAGTAAAGTTGAAAAGATATTATAGTTGGTTTAGAATGTAGTTAGGTTTTCCTGAGATTCAGATGTTTTAACTAACTAGCCAAGGCTGTACTTTTATCTGACAAGACTTTGAACAAGGTATGAATCGGACTTGTCTTTGACCAAGTTATTTCACATCCCTGTGTGTGCAATTGAGTTCGTTGATGTGGCATTTGTCAGGATACCGCCAGTGCCAGATAGGCTGTCAACCAAACCTATACTGAGGATCACCTAATTAGCTCCACTAACTCCTTTGTTGTATTTAGTCAGATTAATCTACGGTGCAATCTAGGATACCATAAGCTAGCTCATCCACATGCAAACATTGATCTGCACACAAGTTAATGCGGCAGATATATCGTCATGCGGGAGGTTTGCCACGAGTGACCGATAGGCTATCAACCAAACCGATACTGAGGTTTATCTCATGACCTTCTGAATGCTGAGAGTTCCAGGGATTCAAGTTCAACTCCCTTCTTTTCTTCAATTGTATTGGGATACTTGCTCTTTATAGTGATAATAATCACTGTTTATTTTTGTTATATATATATATATATATATATTTTTTTTTTTTTCTTTTGAGCAAGGGATTTGGATTTCGAGTGATGAGAATCACTATTGTATGTGCCTTTTGATGTATGCACTTTGAGGGTGATGTCAAATTTTTGGAGTTTTGACATGTGCAAATTTTGATGTTTTGCAACTTTTGAGAACTTGGGATTCATGGGGAATTGGGTAGGGAGGATGCTTGTCCTTTTGCCAACTCTCAGCATTCTTTGGGGTCATTCGCACAGGGGGATGAGCAAGATAACCATTTCGCTTATGGTGACCTGGATTGCTTTGCAGGTTTCATCTTTCGTTCACACAACTTGGGAATGTTTATGTGTTTTAATTTGTGTTGGGATGCTACGTAACAAGGTGTGATCCAAGTAAAATTCTACCTTCGTAAAAGCTATCTGACTTTGTATAGTTTCGGTTAGAAAGCTATTGGCAGTTGAATGACAAAAACTCCTGATACATTAGAAGACAACTGACTATAGTATGGCGGAAATATGGATAGCATTTTATTTTTGATGGATTGTTTATACAACGGAGAGATATGGAATGAAGATGGACTTTGCCAAGTAATTACAGTCTATGGTGCCTTGACCTGTATGATCACAAATATGCAAATGTATGGATGCGATGCTTAATGCAGCTATTATTTTTGTGTTTTTGATGGATTGATCTTGGTGAGTATGAAAATGAGATGTAAAAAGAGATTTTTAATTTTGTGATGATTTTGAGCATGCATGGAGATGAGATGCAAGTTTTTGTTATTTTTGATGATTTTATTGTTTTTGATATTTCTTATTTTTCTTTTGACCAAGCGATTGGGGGAACCCTTGGAGATTTTTGGATTGACCAAGCGATTGCGGGAATCCTTGGAGCTTTTTGGATTGACCAAGCGATTGCAGGAATCCTTGGAGCATTTTGGGATTGACCAAGCGATTGTAGGAATCCTTGGAGCATTTTGGGATTGACCAAGCGATTATGGGAATCCTTGGAGCATTTTGGGATTGACCAAGCGATTACGGGAATCCTTGGAGCATTTTGGGATTGACCAAGCGATTGCGGGAATCCTTGGAGCATTTTGGGATTGACCAAGCGATTGCGGGAATCCTTGGAGCATTTTGGGATTGACCAAGCGATTGCGGGAATCCTTGGAGCATTTTGGGATTGGCTGCTTTAGATATGGAATGGTCGCAAATGACTGATGTTCAAGGGTTCGAGTTCTTTGACTCCATCAAGGGAAGCTAGCCGGTACGTCCCGGGTCCTATCTTGCTATCAATTACATATGGACCTAACCAATTTGCCACGAACTTGTCCCTGAGATGGGACGACAAACTAGAGTTCTGCTGGTTTTCCTTCAAGACCAAGTCACCAACCTGAAAGTCCCTCAGGTGAACTCTCATGTTGTATGCTTTCTTCAGCCGCTCTTGATAGATACGTAAATGCTCAAGAGCATTAACGCGTCGTTCATCGAGCAACGTAAGCTGGTCTAACCGGGCCTATCGTGCAGTGTCATCATCGATGAACTCTTGCATTGATATGCGCAGGGAGGGAATTTCCAACTCAAGAGGCATGACAGCCTCGGAGCCATACACAAGCGAAAATGGAGTTGCCCCAGTGGGTGTCCGAATGCTAGTGCGGTAAGCCCACAGGGCAAGTGGGATCTGAATGTGCCAATCCTTATGACTGTCGATGACTATCTTTTTGAGGATGGCAACTAGCATTTTGTTTGATGCCTCTGCTTGCCCATTTGCCTACGGATAATAGGGTGTCAAAAAACTATGCTGAATTTTGTACTTTGTGGTCAAAGCACGCACGTCTTTGTTCTTGAATGACGTCCCATTATCCGAGATTATCTTGGATGGAATACCAAAATGACATATGATGTTATGCAAAATGAACTCCACAATGCGGGGTCCAGTCGTAGAGGTTAGCGGAACCGCTTCCACCCACTTGGTGAAGTACTCTGTGGCCGTTATGATAAACGTATGATGACCTGACAACATAGGGGAGATATTTTCGATTAGATCTAAGCCCCACTAATAAAACGGCCAAGCCGACTGGATCGGATGCAAGGCCTGGGAAGGTACGTGTGTCAAATTGGCATGATGTTGACACTTCATGCACTTCCTCACATATGCGCAACAATCTCGCTCTAAATATGGCCAATAGTAGCCCATGCGAAGAATGCGCTTGGTGATGGCCATACCACTGAAGTGGCCACCACACGTACCATCGTGCGCTTGGGCGATCACCCAAGTGGACTCTTGCTGGTCCAAGCATCGAAGGAGGATTCCTTCATAGCTATGACGGTACAAAATGTCTCCTAACAAGACATGCTTTGCCACTTTCTGCTTGAATGCTCATTTGGTGGCATGCGTCAATCCAAGTGGGAGGTTACCTAGCTTGAGGTAGTCCCTTAGGGGTGAATACCAATCCTGCTGATCAGAAGCCTCGATGGTATGAACAACCAATCCCTCTTGAAGTTCATCCCTAGCAAAAGTTGAGCGGGAAAGAACTTGTAAGAATAGCGTGGTGTTGCTATTAAGGGGAGTAGGGGAGAACAAGGCCCCCCAGTTGGCGTGCTTCAAACAGTCATGGATTCGAGAGAACCGATCCTGAGGTGGTTCAATCTGGATCATGTGGATTCCTGGCATTAAATCAGAGCTTGCACGCTCCATCGCGGATTGCGATAATGTTTTGACTTGAATGGTTGTCATATCACCAGAAAGGTCTTGCGGGATTAGTGACCCCAAAGAGGCCATAGTGTCCGCAAAATGATTCGATGACCGAGGGAGTGCCTCGATGTCGTACCATTCAAGATTTGCCAAGAATTTGTCCACAAGGGCTTTGTAGGCCTGCAGAACTGGGCATTTACATTGGAATACCCCTTTGACTTGATTGACGATTAACAACGAATCACCAAAGATGTTCAATCATTTAATGTTCATGGTGATTGTTGTCTGAAGACCTATGAGCAAGGCTTCATATTCTGCATTATTGTTGGTGCATGGGAAGTCTAATTTAAATGACAAGGGTATTGGAGCCCCTTGCGGTGTGAAGAATACAATTCCTTGCCACCACCCCTTGCTCACATTTAGAACCATCAAAAAATAGGGTTATGTCGGCCTGTGACTCAGGCTCATCAGAATCAGGCGATTCCGAGACATGGAAGACCCCATCATCGGGTAGTTCTATGACCAGAGGCTGATCATCTTCGATAGGAGCCTCTGCTAGTTGATCGGCTATGACCTATCCTTTGATGGATTTCTGTCCAATAAACTCTATGTCAAATTCTGTCAACAACATGATCCATTTCGCCATGCGACTACTATGATAAGTACGACTCATCATGTATCGCAATGGATTCTCCTTAGACACAACATACGTAGTGTTGCTCAGCATGTAGTGGCATAGCTTTTTGGTAGCAAACACCACTTCCAAGCAGAGTTTCTCGACGTATGCATAGTTAAGTTCATAGCTAACCAAGGTGCGGCTAAGATAGTAAGTAGCCTACTCTTTGTGAAGTTCATTCTTCTGGGCGAGCATGGCGCCCAGTGCCACCTCAGTAGCTGAGATGTATAAGTAGAACGACACTCCTGGTCTAGGTGGTGCCAATACTGGTGGCGAAGCCAAGTATTGTTTAATGTCATCAAAGGTTGACTGGCACTCGTCATCCCAGTGAAATGCTACCCCTTTATGCAATAATTTGTTCATGGGTCGGCACTTGTCAGATAACTGTGCTATGAAGCGCTTGATCGACGCGACCTTACCCTACAGACTTCGAGCTGCTTGATGGTAGTTGGGGGAAGCATTTCAAGGATTGCCTTGACTTTGTTTGGGTCCACCTCGATGCCTCGCTTTGAGACTATGAAACCCAAGAGTTTTCCAGATGTGATGCCAAAAATGCACTTCTTGGGATTCAGTCTGACTTTATGCTCCATGAGGCGATCGAGGATCTTGCTTAAGTCACCGAGATGATTTGGGCGTAAGAGAGACTTGGCCAACAAATCATCCATGTAATCTTCCAAAGTTTTATGCATGTAATCATGGAAGATGTACGTCATGGCACGTTGGTAGGTGGCACCAGCATTTTTAAGGCCAAAAGGCATGACCTTGTAACAAAATGTCCCCCAGGGCATTGTGAACGCCATTTTTAGTTGGTCCTCAGGATTGATACGAATCTGATTGTATCCCGAGAAACCATCCATGAGGGATAGCATTTCGTGGCCCGTTGTAGCATCTACCAATGCGTCGATGCTAGGCAAGGGAAAATCATCCTTAGGACTCACTTTGTTTAGATCACGAAAATCAGTGCATATGCGAATCCTCCCGTCAGGCTTCTTGATGGGCACCATGTTGGACAGCCATGGCGGATAATCCATGCAGATGACAAACTATGCATCCAATAGTTTTTGCAATTCATCTTTGACCATCAAGGCCACTGTTGGGTGCATCTTGCGTAGTTTTTTCTTAACAGGCTTGACTGTCGGATCAAGCGTTAAATTATGCGTGACTAGCTGCGGATCTAGCCCCGACATATCTCTGTATGACCATGCAAAAACCTCCTTCTTCTCTTTGAGAAGGGCAATGTAGTCGGCTTGCTCTTCGGGGGATAAGCTTACCCCCAACTTGAGAATCTGTGGATTCATTGGATCTGAGCCGATGTCTACGTCGATCGTCTCCTCGACCAGACATGTGGGATCCGTCCTCCAAGCTGGTGTGGAGTTGGGATCAAATGGATATCATTTGCTAAGTTAAGATCATCGTTGGGAACCTCGAATTCCTCTTCAGCATGGAAGATATCCTGAGTTGGCCCCGGGGTAAAATGAAGCATTTCACCGAATGACCAGTACTCTAATGGGGATGGAGGTGAATCGACGTGATCCCAGTCTATGGCATCTATGTCTAGATACAATGACCGTGCTGGATCGGTCAAGTTATGGATGGGGGCGGTTAAATCAATGGAGATCATGTTGATGGAATGATTTTGGTCTCCATTACCGTGGGTGTGGTTACTCGAACATCTTGGATGCTCTTTATGCTTTGGATCTGGCTCTAGAGGGATGGGCACGAATGGATCGGCCCTATGTGCGGATAGGAAGACAGGGTCTACCCTTAGCACTGATGTCACTCTGGGGTCTCGGGGTGGACGGTGCTCATCGTAAACCTGGAGCCATGGATCCAACACCTGGTCCCACCCTGTCGGGTCTACGTACCACTCATGCCCTGGAAGTATGTTCATCTGTTCAAATATGTCGTTAATATCCAAGGGGTATTGTGGCTATCGTCGAGGATGGAGATAAGCCATCTCTATTTCATCCTCGTAATCACTATTGGAGATCCAAAGGCCCTCGTTGGCTCCAACGGCTGTCCGTGACACTAAAGGCTCATCCTGCTCAAGAAAATTTATCTGGCCCCACTGTGGTTGTTCCACTCTCTATGGGGGGACCTGATTCTCTTGACGTATCGCTGGCTTGACTGGAGCCTGTTGGTCCGGCTTTCATGCACACCCCGGGAAAAAGGATGAAGGCAAGGAAAGCTCCGGAGACACCCACGGGACTGATCCCACTCATCTTTAGGATCTAGCTGGTTATCCAAGGTGCGAGTTACAGAGTTGGGTCGAATGGCAATTCACTCTTTTCCACTTCTGGAATAGATTTCAATATGGACTGCTCTGTTACCTTACAGGGGGTTCCTGAACTTGTTCAGTAGTTGCAAAAGTTGTTGACAATCAGATTTGACTTGAATTCTTTGATCTAGCTCTCATGGGTCATCAGATTTAAATAAAAGGCAAATAAAGAAAATAAAAATGGATCATTCACGGAAAACAAAGAGAGGGTAGGGTAAGGCGAGAAAGAGAAGTTTATCGGACTTTAAAGCTGTAAAACTCTAAACTATCAATCTTATCTATGCTATCGGCTTCACAACGAGAACAAATCCCGAGAAGAAAGTGTCCGGTCGGTCTAAGATCACTTTCAACTAAGAGCACAAGGCGAGTGAAACGGATCTAGCGAGAAAATTATAAATCCAAGGGGCGGTGGTTAAAGCTGGTATCTTTCACCGGCGACCCTAGCTCGCACAGTGAAGACAGAGCAATTAGAACAAACTTACACATGAAATCTGTAATTTCCCCTAGCGAGACAATAGAACAAGCTGAAGCCTAACGACATATTTAATCTTGACAATGGCGGATTACTGACATATATCTAACAAACTTTAAATGGAACGGATAACAAAAGAAAATACACTTATCACACTCTGCAAAAGATTAGGCTCCTGGCCATGCTATCACAGAAAAGCTAAAGCACATCAACTCCAAGTCCAGAAACAAAGGATTTCACAAAATTTGCAAGAAATTGCTTATAAGCCTTTATTTCTAAGTCTCCGCCTCCTGCGATTACATTTAGAATTTGTATTTATAGACTCAGGACAGACCCTGATCTTTTCCAAAATATCTTGCTCAAACCCTAAATCTTATCGCACTTAAACCCTAGGACCGGGGATTTACAATAAAAATCCATTTAAAAATCAAAGTCCGGATAGAACTTAACCCTTCGGCAAATACGTGCGATCAGGTTGCCATAAATGGAGAAGATAAAATAAAATGCAACTTGCATTCATTCGCATCTGCAAATAAATGCTTTCATTAGTCTGTTTGGTGAGCCGGATGAGTCACCACTTCTCCATCAATTCGATCTCCGCAAATCCATCCCGAAGTTGAAATGGTCTTCATGCTATCAAGTCTGCAATAAATTTGTTGTTGAATGCTCTCACCGGCATCTTCTCTCCTAGCATGGCGGTCCTTGACTAAATCCGCACTTCATCTTCGCCTTTATGGTCTTTCCCGGTTGTCCCGTAAGTGCCAGGTGGAATCCTGCATGAAAGACAAAAAGATGCATTAGATTAGCATTTTAATTAAATCAGAAGCTTAAAACATTAAAAACAGATTAAATCCGAAAAATAAGCTTGCATGTCGGCTTCTGTTTGTCCCATTCACGCTTTGACACGTGTCGCTACCCCAGGAAGCCTTCTGTTTCCCGCCGGAATGCACTTTCAGGTCAACTATGACTTTCTCTCTCCTGCGCGATTCTGCGACATGTCGCGATTTCGCGACATGTCGCGAAATCGCGGCCCTGCCAGCGCATCGGCAACTTCCTCCCTCGTCGGCCGCGAAAACACGACATGTCGCGATTTCGCGACATGTCGCGAAATCGCGACCCTTCCTGGCCTCCGTACGCTTCTTGATTTTCACCGCGATTTTAGAACACGTCGCGATATCGCGACAGTTCCTCTACTTGCATGCGTTGACCGCGTTGACCGCGATTTTGGAACATGTTTGCGACTTAGCCGATTTTTCATCCTGCAGCCCATTTTCTCTCTCCTGCCGCGAAAATGCGACATGTCGCGATTTCGCGACATGTCGCAAAATCGCGCCCTCCGTACAGCTTGCTTCTCTCTCCAAAAAACTGTCGCGATTTCGCGACATGTCGCGAAATCGCGACCTTTCTGGCACTTAGCCGCATTTTGACTTACCTGTCGCGATATCGCGACATTTCCGAAAAAGGAAGTGTCGCGATATCGCGACACTACCAAAAATGGAAAGTTTGATTTTTAAGTGAATTTATGCAAGCTGTTTTATGGATTTTGTAGGTAACGGTGCAAGATTTTGCTTGTGCATGAATGATTCTAGCATGTAAAAAGTGAATTCTTGGATAACACAGCTAGAATGCAAGAAAAAGCACAACTTTAAAAAGGAGGCAAGCAAAATTTGGATTTAAAACCTGAAAATGATCAAGAGGGTCCCTACTTGCCAAAAATGGAAGTTCATAATTTTCTAAGGATGGAATCTCATTTTTCGGTGGGGGTGTGTTGCTTATCAACAAATGGCGATATCTGCGGGTAAAATAGTAGCACTATTTTAGAACCCAAGACTACGGTTTCAAAACAAAAAGACCATGCATCATGCCTTGCCACGGACATTCTTCACAATAAATTGATCTGCTAACTGCCAGCTGTTAAAATTTCCCAAGGACATATTGGGCTGGATTACTTCAAGGAAGATTTACGATGTGCAATTACAAAGGTATAGAACTTTCTTCAAGGATGACTGAATTGAATGATAAACTTGGATTAATCAACTTTTCTAGATTGTAAAAGGGGAAACCGAGTAGAGCTCTGTTTACTAGTTTAGCTTTTACGACCTAGACAGAGTTACCCTTTAGATTTACACGACCCAATTTACAAGCTGTAGAGGCCAGAATCTAATATTGGCTGCCTCTTTTGATCATATAACTCTTTTTTTTCTTTTTTTCTTTTTTCTTTCTCTCTTTTTTTATCTCTCTTCTTTTTGAAATATATCACTATACGGAAGACCTTAGAGAAATTACAATTTTCTTTTAATATTTGATCAATCTGGAACTGTTTCAGTCTAGGCATTGATAGCCTCCGGTGACACCCAAATAATTGCATGAACCATAGTCCCCTCTTATAACTAGCTTTTCTTGGATTCCCCGGGAGTTCCTCCAACAAAACAGCATAGCAGTTTTTCTATCATTAAAACAACTGTGGCAAGTAAGACACAAGATCCAATCATCTCTCTACCTTCATCCTGGATAACAAAATAGTTCCACAGTTTAGTGCAAGCAGACTATCTCAATTAGAATAATGAGCAAGAATGGGAGAGCCTTGGATTGAGGATTTATCGACTAGGAATAAAACAATTTTCAGCGGGCTGACTTTTCATTGATTGCTCAGGCAGAGGTTAAAAAATAGAATTTTAGAAGCCAAAGGACTTTGTACAGGCTTCCAAGGACAGGCACAGGCTTCTAAAGCAAGACAGAATAAAAACTGCACAGACTGCAAATAAAACTGCACAAGCAACTAAGACTAAAACTAAAACTGAAGACTGTACAGATAGCAAAGAAAAAGAAATGCAGGGAAGAAAATAAAAGCTATATCGAGGCAATAAAAGAAACTAAACTAAAAGAAGCTGAAGCAAAGTAACTAAAGCTGCTAAAGCTAGACAAAGCTAAAGCTGCAACGACCAGAAATAAACTTAAAGCAACTGAAATAAACTAAAATGCAACTGCACAGACATATTAAAAAAATAAAAAAATAAAATAAAAATAAAAAATAAAACTGCACTGAGAACAAGGATTAATCTAACAAACAAACACTGTACAGATAGCACCCAATTAAAACTAAAAAGAAGCAACTAAAGCAACTGTACAGAGCTATTAAAAGAACTAAACTAGAACAAAATAAAACTTACGGAGCTATTTACAATATGTACACATGTTACAACTTCTTTATAGCTTACTCAAATGATACATTGGATGGAGCAATGAGAGAAATAATGCTTCAAGTATTGGCCATTAACGGGGAGGTCCGAGAAAATTACCATCCGAGGTCTTGCAAGCGGAAAGCATTGTTACCCAATATTTCAGCAATTTGGTAGGGGCCTATCCACGGTGGTTGCAACTTTGTGTGCTTACCCTTCTTCTCATGGGCCTTGTCCCACGGAAGCACTAAGTGCTGCCGCCTGAAAGCCTTCACCTTGGCTCTCTTGTCAAACCACCGCTTGACAGTTTCTTGGTGTCTGCTGAAGTGCTCCAGGGCTTGGAGTCTTTCATCCTGCAAGTTAGTGAGGTCTAAAACACGGGCTTCAGCATCATCATGACCTTCAAAATAATCTAAGGCAAACTGATAGGTAGGCAATTTCAAGGAGATGGGGACAATTGGCCGAGTACCATACAGCAAAACAAAGGGAGAGGTCTTAAGAGCCACTTTGTGTGTTATCCGAGTCAGCCCACGGTGCATATTTCAACAATGTATGCCATTGCACGGGTTTGTCTGCTGCGAGACTTTTTGATGGCATTCATTAAGTTCTTGTTTGTTGACTCGGCCGAGTCCATTGCCTTGGGGATAATAGTTGGATGAGAATCGATAACTATCCCCATCTGGTATGCCCAATCTGCAAACTCCAATGATTGGAAGGCGGGCCCATTATCACAGACCAAATTCAGGGGAACCCCAAATCTAGTTATGACATTTGATTCAAGAAAATCAATAACTTCTTGGGTTGTACTTCTTGTAGTGGCTCTTGCTTCAACCCACCTTGTGCAATAGTCGATGGTTGTCGGCACATATTTATGCCTGCGAGGAATTCGGGTTAATGACTCCCACAAAATCAAGTCCCCACTTGCATGAAAGGTTTGTTTATCACAGGCTGGTTGCAATGGCGAGCTCGATTTGCCTCTTTGGCTGCAAATGTACGCGCGATGGCGAGGTTCGACATGTTGATGTGCATCCTTAAAAAGTGTAGGCCGATGTGCTTTGCTCTTAATATTTTATGTCTTTGTAGCGAGATCTGATGAATGCCACTACCCCTAGTTTTTCATGAAAACTAGCCATGACTTCACCGACTTCATTGGGATAAATGCACCTTAGGAAGATGCCAGCATAATTCTCCTTGTACAGAGTACCTGCCTTGAGGAGATAGTGAGAAGCTTTTAACTTTAATGCTCTCCTTTGAGTTCTGTTCAAATGGGATGGGCAAACCCCAAACTGTAGCAGATGAATGATATCCCCATACCAATCATCAGATTCAGAGTTTAATTGATTAACTTCCTGCTGTGGAGGCACTTCAGCAATGTGTCTAGACAAGCCAAGTCCTCTGATCAGTTTAGCAGGCCTAATCTCCAAGTCATATTCTTGCAGCCTGGTGACCCAATTGCCCCTCAGTTCACCCAACTCATTCTGACTTAGAAGGTACTTCACAGTGGAGTGCGGCACTATGGCATGAGTTTTGCTTACGAGTATATAATGTCTGAGCGCTTCCTTGCCCTTACCAAAGCATAAGCTTTGTTTGTCTAATCCGGAATATTTCGGTTCAGCTCCCTTCAAATTAGTGCTCTTAAAAGCAATTGGATGTTCTCCTGTATCTCTCAGTTGAGTCGACATCTGCGGCAAGTGTATGTTCGAGAGAGAAAGTGTACGAGATAGAAATCCTGCTTGAAATGCGGGCTTACTAAGGCTGGTGCTTGTTTAATGGTTGTCTTGATTTCTTGAAAGCGAGTCTTAGCTTCGAGTGGTCCGGGCAATGCGGGCGGTTTGCTTTAACATATCATTCATTGGTTTAACTATCTCTGCAAAGCCTGAGATAAACTTTCTGACAAAGTTAATCTTTCCAAAGAATGATCTCAACTCTTTCTTGGAGTTGGGAAATGGTATGCTAGATATGGCCTCAACTCTGCCTGGATCCATGGAAATGCCATCCTTTGTGACCAAATGCCCAAGCAATTTGCCTTCTGTTACACCAAATATGCATTTCTTTGGATTCAAAGAGATGCCAAACTCTCTGCACTTGTTAAATACAGACTCTAAATGCTTGACATGGTCAAATCTGGATTTGGAAAAGGCTGTTAGATCATCCATGTAAACTACAATACATTTGCCCATAAGCCCCTTGAAGGCATGGTCCATTGCTCTATGAAATGTTGCTCCTGCATTTATTAAACCAAATGGCATCCTCTTGTAAGCAAAAGTACCCCACTTAGTTGTAAAAGCAGTCTTCATTCTATCCTCCTTCTCAACTAGAATACGATTATAGCACGAGAAACCATCCAGAAAAGACATCATCTACGAGCCATTAACAATACGTAGTACTTCATCCATAGAAGGCGGGGGATAGTTGTCCTTTTCAGATGCTTTGTTCAGATTCCTAAAATCCACACAAAGGCGGATCTCCCCATTTTTCTTCCTGACTGGCACCAGATTTGCCACCCAAGTAGAATGCACGATAGGAAAAATAATTCTTGCACTCAAGAGCTTCTCCACTTCTTTCTGAATAAGGGGTTCCTAACGGAGCATTAACATGCCTCTGTTTTTGTATGAAAGGCTTGCAAGATTCTTTCAAAGGTATGATGTGGGTGTAAACTTTTGGATCAAATACCTTTAAATCCTTGTATGACCGAGGCCATTACATCCTTAGACACTGTGCGGGAAATCAATCATATTTCTCTTTATCTACGGATCACGAGTCCTTTGCCAACTTGATGTTCCTTGGATCCTCTTCAGTTCCTACATTCAAATTTTCGAGTATCATTGTCTGTGGTGCCCACATAATCCTCAGAATTCACCCTTTTCCTGATCTTGTCAACATCGAATAGCCTCTCCGGCTCTACCATTCCCTTTGGGATTACATTTGTCCTTCAATCTCATGATTCCCCTGTCATCATCTAGGTTGTTCCATCGGGGTGTCCCTTTGGCCCTCATCAATTATAGCATTCTCAAAGGTATTGGTACTCTGCGAGAAAGTTCACAATTTGTTGATCATCTGAGAAAACTTGAAAGTTTGTCAATATTGTTTGGAACTGAAGGACAGGGGACTAGCTCAATTGAAAACTTATCCCACTTAAAATCTTCCAATGGCCTTAAACTTGCAGCTGAAGATGCCAAGACATCTGCATGTGAATTTTGTTCCCTGGGTATATGTGTTAAGTTAAATGCATCAAAGCCTTCCACAAGATCCCAAGCTCTGTGCTTGTATCCCTTGAGATAAGAGGCTTTACATTGAAACTTACCCACGACCTGGCTTGCCACTAATTCTAAATCAGTGAAAACTTTAATGTTCTTCACATTTTTATCCAATGCAAATTTTAAACCTAAAATCAGAGCTTCATACTACTGCTAAATTATTAGTACATGGGAGCTGCAGGCGGTAAGACATAAAAAATGTCGACTTTGAGGCCCTTTGAGGACTGCCCTTTGTTCCAGAACCACGCTTACATCCGGCTCCATCCACATGAAGTGTCCAAACTTCATTAGTATGTACGAGGATGAGCTTTGTTAAATTTATCATTGTGCCCGAGTTGTTAAATTGTAGACACCAATGTCTACCTCTGCAATATTGACAGTCTCATTTGCAGCATTGTACTCTGTAATGGTGTGTTTGTACCTGGGTTCTCTGTCAACCCGCAATTGATTAGCCACACCCTTCCATGGCAACCACATGTGTGAAAAGTCCTGTTGCCAGATATCCATTCAGAGACTTAGACCAATCCCTACTTAACGACATTCCATACCCCACTGGGATATCCACAACTTGGATTTCGATCTTATGTTGAGCCCTTGGCTCAGATGCCAATTGAATGTGAATGTTTTGCGGCTCTCCCACAACCTTAACTTCTGACTTGTCCAATTGGACAACTCTCCTCTCAGACTTCATTGGGGTCAGCCCCAACTGTTGACAAATTGCCAATGGCATGACATTAGCGAGATGCACTGAATCCACCAAACAATTATGTAAGTTCTTCCCAAAAATTCGACGAGTCGGTAAAAATGGGGGAACTTCGGTCTTTTCCTTGTACATGGCCGGATTGGCATTGGCTATTTTCTTCCCTTTATCCACGGGTTTAGCGAGCGGGGCCGAGTATGTCTTTATCGGATTGTCTCTGCTGCTCGAAATGCTGTGCCGACTCATGCGAGTAATGTTAGCCTTAATCTTTTTCATATCCTCCACTATGTTATATCCTTTGTTAAGTGGAGGAATAGCAACTATCTGGTACTCTTTGAGCTCCTCCCTTTGGTGGGGGTGGATTATTGCTTGGAGAGGGGTCGGGGAGGAATATTGTGAGAATTATCGGGGAGGAGTTGATGTGGTATTTGGCTCGGGATTCCTGTTCCTCGGGTTGTAGCTATCTCTTAAATGCTTGCTGGAAAGCTTGTACTTCATCCATGGGCATTTCAACTACATTCTCGGATTCATCCGGGAAAGAAAAAGAATCCAAGACCATAGGCTGCCTTGTGTCCGGATGAACTTGGGCCCTCGGCGGTTCTTTGATTTTCGGGGAGATCAAATCTCCGACAAAGCTTCAAATGCATTGCAAAATTCCACACAATCTAATTCCCCATGTTGAGAAGTGGCATGAATTACGCACCGGTTAGGCGAGCCAAATCACGAGATGTTCACATCATGAGCTTTACCCTTGTAATCTTTATTAGGCTCATATGGGGGCCTATTAAATCTGTTTGGTTGGTATGAATATCTGTTGGGATTGTCTCCAGTAGAAGTTTGCCTTTTAAAACTCAAAAAATCATTGGCCAGCTTATGAACAATCTTTGAAACTTCTTCAATCCTAGCATTGTCAGCCTCTTTTACGGGGTTACGTACATTCTCAGCGAGTCTTTGTGACTAATGGTGCTTGCTGATGGTAAAGTACGACAAGCGGCGGCATCATCGATGTGGGATAGGATTGAGTATAGGAAGCGAGTTGAGTGATCGAGAGGAGTTTGTTGAATATTTAAAGGGTGGGGTCCCAAGCTGTCTTTCCGGGATTAAAGCTTCTTTATAAGCTTACGTCAAGTTAGTAGCGGTGGCATCCCTCTTCAAGAAGACGAGAGGTCATTGGGTCCGAGAGAGTTCCTAAAAATCTCTAATGCCGAGTCGGCATTCGGTACATAATAGCCGGTGAGTCTACCATAAGCTTTACGGAATCGACATTATAGGATCTAATAGACTCATTCAGTTCTCTTTTGATGCTAGAAAGCTGCGATATAAAATACTTGGGGTCTATCACTTCCCAGAACTGTGACACAAAGACTTTTTCTAAGTCACTCCAACTGGTGATGGAATCATTGGTAAGATTTAGAAACCAATCATAGGCTCCCTCCTGGAGAGTGAACGGGAAGAGTCTGCGAGGCAACATCCTCATCTTTGTACATTTAATAACCCGAGTGCATTCTTGAATGCAATTAAGTGTTCCTCTGCGATTCTTGTCCCATCATGTTTATACCTAGGGAGGTATCTTTACGGATTTACGGGCAAGTCATGGGCTATACCCGGAATGTTCAAAGGCTGTGGAGCCCAACCAATTTGCCATAGCTAATGGATTAACGGGGATATTACGAGCTCCGGTTGGAGTGACTATCAATGGTGATAAAGCATGCGTGATAGAGATGTGGCTCTTATGTGGCTACTTCTTCTCGGAGTTTCTAATTCGGGGACAAGGAGCTCTCCGGCTACGGGGTGGGACCTTGTTACCACGTATGTAGAATCCGGTTTTCACGAGTCTTGACAAACTCTGCGATTACGAACGGGTTACGTATTTTAGCAAGTTGAAATACATGCTTGACAACAGCGACAACACTTTGACAATTTAAAACGGCATAACAATTTACAAAATTGTACTGACAATTTAAAAACTGTCCAGAGTTCACTGTGGGTCCTTCAAATGTTTCTGTTATGCCCTTACAACACTTGAACTGAGTTCGGCCCTCCTTCTAGCGCCAATTAGATGTTGGTCCGGCTTTCATGCACACCCGGGAAAAAGGATGAAGGCAAGGAAAGCTCCGGAGACACCCACGGGACTGATCCCACTCATCTTTAGGATCTAGTTGGTTATCCAAGGTGCGAGTTACGAGTTGGGTCGAATGGCAATTCACTCTTTTCCACTTACGGAATAGATTTCAATTTGGACTGCTCTGTTACCTTACGGGGGGTTCTTGAACTTGTTCGGTAGTTGCAAAAGTTGTTGACAATCGGATTTGACTTGAATTCTTTGATCTAGCTCTCATGGGTCGGTGATTTAAATAAAAGGCAAATAAAGAAAATAAAAATGGATCATTCACGGAAAGCAAAGAGAGGGTAGGGTAAGGCGAGAAAGAGAAGTTTATCGGACTTTAAAGCTGTAAAACTCTAAACTATCAATCTTATCTATGCTATCGGCTTCACAACGAGAACAAATCCCGAGAAGAAAGTGTCCGGTCGGTCTAAGATCACTTTCAACTAAGAGCACAAGGCGAGTGAAACGGATCTAGCGAGAAAATTATAAATCCAAGGGGCGGTTGGTTAAAGCTGGTATCTTTCACCGGCGACCCTAGCTCGCACGGTGAAGACAGAGCAATTAGAACAAACTTACACCTGAAATCTGTAATTTCCCCTAGCGAGACAATAGAACAAGCTGAAGCCTAACGACATATTTAATCTTGACAATGGCGGATTCTACGACATATATCTAACAAACTTTAAATGGAACGGATAACAAAAGAAAATACACTTATCACACTCTGCAAAAGATTAGGCTCCTGGCCATGCTATCACGAGAAAAGCTAAAGCACATCAACTCCAAGTCCGGAAACAAAGGATTTCACAAAATTTGCAAGAAATTGCTTATAAGCCTTTATTTCTAAGTCTCAGCCTCCTGCGATTACATTTAGAATTTGTATTTATAGACTCAGGACAGACCATGATCTTTTCCAAAATATCTTGCTCAAACCCTAAATCTTATCGCACTTAAACCCTAGGACCCGGGTTTTACAATAAAAATCCATTTAAAAATCAAAGTCCGGATAGAACTTAACCCTTCGGCAAATATGTGCAGTCAGCTGCCATAAATGGAGAAGATAAAATAAAATGCAACTTGCATTCATTCGCATCTGCAAATAAATGCTTTCATTAATTCTGTTGGTGAGCCGGATGAGTCACCACTTCTCCATCAATTCGATCTCCGCAAATCCATCCCGAAGTTGAAATGGTCTTCATGCTATCAAGTCTGCAATAAATTTGTCTTTGAATGCTCTCACCGGCAGCTTCTCTCCTAGCATGGCGGTCCTTGACTAAATCCGCACTTCATCTTCGCCTTTATGGTCTTTCCCGGTTGTCCCGTAAGTGCCAGGTGGAATCCTGCATGAAAGACAAAAAGATGCATTAGATTAGCATTTTAATTAAATCAGAAGCTTAAAACATTAAAAACAGATTAAATCCGAAAAATAAGCTTGCATGTCGGCTTCTGTTTGTCCCATTCACGCTTTGACACGTGTCGCTACCCCAGGAAGCCTTCTGTTTCCCGTCGGAATGCACTTTCAGGTCAACTATGACTTTCTCTCTCCTGCCGCGATTCTGCGACATGTCGCGATTTCGCGACATGTCGCGAAATCGCGGCCTGCCCGGCTCATCGGCAACTTCCTCCCTCGTCGGCCGCGAAAACACGACATGTCGCGATTTCGCGACATGTCGCGAAATCGCGACCCTTCATGGCCTCCGTACGCTTCTTGATTTTCAGCCGCGATTTTAGAACACGTCGCGATATCGCGACAGTTCCCTTACCTGCATGCGTTGACCGCGTTGACCGCGATTTTGGAACGTGTTTGCGACTTAGGCGATTTTTCATTCTGCAGCCCATTTTCTCTCTCCTGCCGCGAAAATGCGACATGTCGCGATTTCGCGACATGTCGCAAAATCGCGCCCTCCGTACAGGTTGCTTCTCTCTCCCAAAAACTGTCGCGATTTCGCGACATGTCGCGAAATCGCGACCTTTCTGGCACTTAGCCGCATTTTGACTTACATGTCGCGATATCGCGACATTTCCGAAAAATGGAAGTGTCGCGATATCGCGACACTACCAAAAATGGAAAGTTTGATTTTTCAGTGAATTTATGCAAGCTGTTTTACTGGATTTTCTCGGTAACGGTGCAAGATTTTGCTTGTGCATGAATGATTCTAGCATGTAAAAAGTGAATTCTTGGATAACACGGCTAGAATGCAAGAAAAAGCACAACTTTAAAAAGGAGGCAAGCAAAATTTGGATTTAAAACCTGAAAAGATCAAGAGGGTCCCTGCTGCAAAAATGGAAGTTCATAATTTTCTAAGGATGGAATCTCATTTTTCAGTGGGGGTGTGTTGCTTATCAACGGAGCCTCTAGAGGAAACATTGTCAAAATATTCTCATGATAGTCATCCATAGGAATCACTTGTGAGTGATTGCTATCTGATTCGAAGGGGTCATATGATGCTGGCTCATAGTCTAACTCATCCTCCGAAGATCCTTCTTGACACTATTTATATCCACCCTAAAATTTGGTCCCCAAAATTTTGCCTCTCTCTAGCAAAGGGGAAGGGCTATTGAGGTTACCAAGGGTGGTTGTTGACCATGGGAGATAATCCCCCAATGTGTATGTTGTGTTAGGGTTGGCATATGGATCTAATGCAAATCCACCCTTATGGCCTATCCTCGGGCCTTGCATGTCTTCGACCAAGATTTCTAAGGGTAGGGGGTGGTTGAAACCTACGCCTGACTTGTCATAAGGCATTTGGTATCTTGGTTGGCAAAGGACATGCACTCCTTGCTCATACCGGCCTAACTCGTATCCATGCCAATTGCATTGGCCAAGATATCTCAGAGTGAAGTCCGGGTTGGACAGATAGTTTACATCCTCTGCGAAAGGCTCTTCATCTTTGTCCTCTTGCATGCATGGCTCAGTGCCATGATCAAGGCCCCCATACACAAAGTTTTTCTGGTTTGATGAGTAGCCTAGAGGAACAATTGTACCAATGGGGAGGCGAGGTCTCCCCATGTCTTGCATGGACTCTAGTGCGGGCATTGCTACAACATTCCACACCAGATACTCACCCAGGCCCGTATTGGCCATTTCAACAGTGATTGTTGGTGACTGAGGGGGAGGGAATGGAAGCTCTTTCGGACTCCACTCCATGTCGGGTGGGCTAGGAGCCTCCACTTCCATTTTACTATGCATCTCTTCAATAGAGATGTTTGAGACTGATTGTGGCACCTCTTCTAGAGGTCGTGCCTCCTCCAGGGGTTTCTTCCCTTTGTCCTTCTATTTGGCCATGATAGGTGGTGTCGTTGATGAAGGACCAACTGATGAAGATGGGCCTAGCTGGGGTTTTGGTGGATCTGCCTTTGGGGATGCTTGCAAAATTGGACCCTGTTGAGATAAATTCAACTGGAAATCCAAATGCGTTGATGGAAGGGTCGATTGCGGCATTAGTTGCACCACATTATAGTACTTGAAGGGTTCTAAGTCTGTCGGGACCACATGTACCTCCCCTTCAAACGTATACTTCAGACATTGATGAGCTATTGACGAGACACACTTCATGTCCTTGATCCATGGTCGGCCTAATAAGATGTTGTAAGCCATCTCACCTTCCAAAATATGGCACAATGTAGGTATCATCTTTTGTCCCACTTGAATGGGTAGGATGATTGTGCCGACTGTCAAGCATATTGCATCGTTAAATGCTCATAGTGTATATGTGGAGGCCGTGATGTGAGATGTTGACAGCTTCAGATGTTTCAATGTCGTTGTAGTAATGATGTTACTAGACAAGCCAGTGTCTACCAACACCCTCTTATAGGGGATCCCGTTGACTCGTGTGATAATGTGCAGGGGTGGATCCGCTATGTCATCAGCCACTAACTTCACTTCATCTTCCCGAAAAGTGATGACTGGCTCGGTGCATCTTTTGAAGTGCCCCATAAAGTTGTTGAAGGAATTCGGTTCCTGGGGCTGCAACTCGATAGCCTTCAATATCTCCATAATAGCCTCCCGATGGGGTGTTGATTGTTGAATAAGCTCATATATGGAGAGCCTAGCCGACGTGGTTCGTAGACTTTGGGTAAGTCTAGTCCGAATCATGGCCACGGGTCTAGGCGGGGGCAGCTGCGTAGGGTTCTATTGAGGCTATGACGTTGATGGAACTTCTCTTGTGGCTGCCATGGGAGTAGCTCCTAGGTATTTCTTGTTCCTAGTCACTATACTTATCATCCCTACATATCCCTGCATGGGACAATTCTATTGCATCTCATTGATTTGAAGGGGTTTTGCCTGTGCCTCATTGATTTGAAGGGGTTTTTCCTATGCCTCATGGGCAGGCAAGGGGTCTCTGAAAACTCCCATTTGCTAGTTTTTTGGTGCTACGGGGTTGTCTACAACCAATGTCTTGTTGTCAATCAGGTCTTGTATCAAGCCTTTGAATTTCCAACATGCATTAAGGTCATGTCCCTTTCGTTGGTGGAATTTACAATACAAGTCCTCTCGATACCCCTTAGGCTTCGGTGCATTGGGATCTATGGTTTGAATCTCCGGGAGGTTGATCAAATTTGCTGCTGACAAGCGGTCAAATAGGGAGTCCATAGACTTTGTGTAGGGTGTAAACTATCACCTAGGGCGACGCTTCTAATTTTGCCCCTGTTTCTGGTTTTCTCTTTCATAATTGTTAGGGGGCACTGCCTGATAGTTAGCCTTTTGAGGCTGTATTTCTTGTGCAGGCTTAGGAACATTTATAGCAACTTGGTTAACCGTGGCAGGTTTCTGTTACGTAGTCCTTGTTTTGGTGTTTTTGTTCCATTCTTTTTTCTTAGGTTTGGCGATCTCGCCATCCTGTATCTTGATCTCTTTGATGATTCTGGCTTGCGCCAAAGCCTCTTCTAAGGTGGCATATTGCTACAGCTGCAATAGCATAGAGATCAATCTCAAAAAACTTCTTGAAAACATTTGTGTAAGGTTGGACATAGGGGGAAGGTAGGGTAGCTTGGAAAGCAGAGTCCTCCATCGATTCTCGTAGGCCGCCATAGTCTCTTCCTCATACTGCCTGAGGCTGGCCAAATCACTTAGTGATGCCTTCTTCTTGGTGTTGAAGGTGAAGCATTCGAGGAACGCATCCACTAACTGATCCAAGTTGCTAATGTTGTGCTTTGGCAATTGGGTGAACCAATCCGAGGCAAGTCCTGCGAATGTGGTTATAAAGGTTTTCAAAAACAAAGCAGCATTGTCATGAATGCCAAAGCATTGGCTCAGGAACCTCATCACATGCTCTTGGGCATCCTCCTCACCTTTAAAGATTGCCAGTTGAGGCAAATTAAAGTGCTTAGGATAAGGGGGTGCAGGCACGGACGGATGCACCGGATGACTACGGAGTTGACGTAACGTGGGCTTTTGGGGCCCAGCAGCTTTGGTTTCCATAGACTCCAAATGCTCTAACAGTGCTTTATATGCATCGGAAGACTTAATCTCTTCCTCTCTAACTTGCTCTTGTTGTGGGTTGTGGGTTGTGGGAGACTTGAGGCCTGTGGAGAGGTGGCCGGATAGCAACCCCTCCGCCTTGATAGGGCATTTCGGCCTACTCTTCTTCTTGTTCATACTCCTCATAGGCTTCTTGAGGAGTCTTTGGGTGAGACCTATGACCATGAGTGGGTCCCCGCGGAGGGAGCCCATCATTGTTCCGGGGAGTGGCCTCCCGTTCAAGTCTAGGAGGTCTTGGAGGCAGCATTTGGTAAGGTCGCGAGGACCTGTCTTGTACCAAGGGGTTATGCCTCTCATATGGTTTTGCCCTTTGGGTGTGAGGGGTCAGAACCCTCTCCGACATGGTGTTATGGAACAGATCATCTGTTTGGAGCCTAATGCGCTCTTTATTGAGGTGATATAAATGCTCTAGTTGTTGTTGATCTTGCTCAAGCTGCGTAATCTATGCTTGGCGGGTGGCATGCCTGGTGACTGCCAGGTCAATCTGTTTCACCATCTTGAGTCTCAAAGGCCTATATGCCTCTCCTATGCACTTATCTTGATCGTGATGATCCGAAATCTCTATAGGTCGCTTCCCCCTATTGAGGTTGGTGGAATTTACTCGAGGCTCTGGCCTCGAAGGATGGTTTTGGTAAATAGCAAGTGCAGAGGTGCATTGATCCCACGCTGTATATTGCTCTTGAGGAAGATAGGGGTCTTCCTCGTTTTCCCTTTCATAAGTGTGAAAAGTGCGGGCGGAGTTGGCTCGCCCTACCAGAGGAGCCTTGTGCTCCGGATTTGTCCTATTGTTTCTGACAGTGAGAGGAGGCAATGGAGGGATGATATAATCTTGAGGCCTCTCCTCATGGACCCTCTGCCATTCCAGTGCTTCATCACGCGGTGGCCACTCATATCGATCTTCTAAGGGAGCCCTTTTATCTATGTTTAGTGCCATGTGTAAGGACTCTTCCTAAAAGGGGCTATGATGGACGGGCGTGTCCCCCAAAGGGGTGTCCCTATAATTCCATCTTGACATGGACTGATGTGGACTCTCTTGCGGGTTAGGACACTAAGGCAGTATGACTAAGTCCTTAGGGCTATAGCGGAGGTGACTTGTGCCCCCTTGTACACTTTCTACAGCTTTCGCCCTTGATTGGGGTTGGCTATGTGTGTACACCATGGTGGTGCTTTCCTACAAGCTATGTAGATTTTTATCTCTTTTATGATTTTCTATGCTACACTAAACATAAATGAGCACACACATACACAAACGATGATTATATCGTTTAAATATTGAGAGTGTGTCCTAAACCTGGTTTAGTGTGTTTTTTATTTTTGTTTTTATTTTTGAAGGTTTTTGTAAAGAACGTTTAAATGCAAATGATGGCTCTTATGACTCCCATAAATGATCACCCCTTCGATATACCATTGCCAGGCTAATATACCAACCTCTATATATACCCGCCCTTACGTGAGGGAAACTGTATGTACGTGATAGCAGATGGTACATGGAATGTAGGCGATACGGAAGGGGGATCGCCCTGTTTATGACACCTACCATAGAAGACTTATCCTCGTGCATTGGGAATCACCCCAGCTACACTCGGTCAGATTTTGTCAGGATTTACGTCTAGCAACAGTAGCGATCGAGGTAATGAATGTAAAATTCAAGCCAAGGTGGTGATGAAATCCACCGTTGGTCTTGATCAAGGGATGGGGTTTTACGACCAGCTCCTTGGTTTTTATGATGTCACGTGATGTGTGGGGTTCTTTTTATTTTTGCAAAATGAAACAAGCAAATAGCAAAGGAGAACTACTTTCCCTAAGCAAACAAGTAATCTATGAAAAATAGAAAACTGGAAACAGAAAAAGATAGGAAAATTTTAGAGTTCTTACCTCGCCCCTGCCCAAATCTGCTGATTTTGAGTTTTTGTCCTAAAACCGCACAGATAGAAATTCGTCCCGAGGAGGAATGAATTACAGTACTGAATTCATCACAAGCTCAGGAAGATTCCAATTTGTCCTTGGGAAGGATGAATTACAGACTTGTATCCACCTCAGGCTAGAACGAACAGCAGTCCCGCATCCAAAAACTTGGTACCTGCAAGAAAAACCACCAAATTTCGATCAGATCTCAGATATTAAAAATAGAGGACTAGGTCCCACTGTGATCACCACTGAAAGCATGAGGATAAAAAAATAAAAAGGGAAAAAATCCAAGTACGATGCGAGAACAAAACTAAACTTGATGCTACAAATTAAAAATGCATGACATGGAGAAAGCATAGACAAATTGGAACCCAAATGGAATGAAACAACCCTCTTATTTTATTGATGTATTTCAAATTCGGTTACAATTTGCTTCCTCCCTTTTTAGAGGTGAGGAGCATCAAACTTGTCTCTTAGTCACATCAATGGAAAGCCATCCCTCTTCCGCGTGCCCACATGTAAGATGGGCGGACCAAACGTCGTCGTTGCTTGTGTATACGAGTGTTGATTCCTTGCTACTCCTCCGATGTCTAGACCCTGCGTTCAAAGGAACAAGGAACCGTTAGTAGCACCTACGAATAAGACAAAGCATGCGATCCTCAGGCCTACCATAAGCGGATGAGAAAATGAATTAAACTGTAACTAAAACTTATCTAAATGACATGAAAACTTGGCAAGGACATAGAAACATCACCAAGAAGGCATTGTAAAAAGAACAGTCAGGGAATTCCTCACCGATTTGAATTCGCTCTGGGGAGGGATGGATTCGACTGTAATTCACTCTAGGGTAGAACGAATTCACCTGCAACAAAGTGCCGAAGTGATACTACCCAAAATGTCGCATCTAGGGAGCTCCAAAAGACCTACAAACTTGGGGTTAGCTAATTAGAGGCATTTTTGGAAGACCCAGATGGTCATATTTCCCCAATTTGGCCTCCATAAATGAGAATTTGATGTTGCTACCTGCAATTTAGTGAGGACAACAAAAGCGACAAAACATGATAAGATTTGATCAAAGCATTATGAAATCGAAATTACAAGCTATCTAAGCAGCATAATATGGAATGCAAAATAAACAAATGACAAAAATAACAATCTACCATGAATCCTCGATCGTTCCTAAAAAGGAAGATTAGGCTCGTAGCAGTGCGAGGGGTGCTCGGGCGGGCCGCCCACCGTTGGAACTTGATTTCGACACCAATCCACTTGGGATGGGTCCAAAATCTCTTGTAATGTGTTGTCAAAAAATTAGGTGGGATATTGTGGCCAAATGTCGGGTTTGGTTCCGTATTTGTGCTACCAATGACCATCTAATGACCTCTTCTCCAAAAGAGATCAAGGATGTGAAAGGCACAATTCAAAAGGGGAGTAGGTGTGAAAGAAAAACGACAGCACTTCATTGCTCCAAAATGCTCCTTTTCTCCATCTTTTAGGGTGAGGAAACTCACCAATTTGTAGACCTGGAGGTCTCTTGAATTGGGCATGTAGAGGTGCCACTTGGAAATCATGCCTTCCTAAGGGGAGGGAGATTCCTCCCTGAATAGGGACTTCATGACTGCCCTTGTAACAACCTCTAACGCTCGAAAACGCTCACCCACACTCCCATGCTATGAAGGAAGCGTTAAGTGGCGGATCTGAGTTGCCATTTGTCAAGATTTGAATTTTTTCCCGTCAAACCTGGAATTCGTCCCACCCTAAAGAAGATTCTGTATTTGTCCCAGGGGAGGACGGATCCCATTTTGAATTCATCCCAGGGAGGGACAGATTCTGAACAAAGTGCCTAGAAGGTGCCAAATTGATCTTTGACCTCCCAAAACTATTGTGAGAGTGGTTAGGACCACTGTTTAACCTCTAGGGGCTGCCCTTGGGGCTATGTGTGTTAATGCGATCAGTGTTTGTAGTCACATAATCGGATTGGTGTTGTTTTGGTGTCTACACAGTGGCCTAAAGGACAATCTCTAGGCCGAGGCCAAGATGTTCAAGCCACAAAAAATCATGTAGGCTATAAGCTTGGTACGGTTGGTCGAATCCAAATTCTTAGCTCAAAGGAGGATGTCTAAATTACCACAAACTAAACCCTCATTTCCTCGTATGTTTTTAACTCATAATAAAAATAAAATTGTTCCCCACAAATGCTTGACCAATGTTTATGCTACAATTATGATGAAAAAGATGTTTGAGGGCATAGGTGCACCCAAAATAAGTTCCTCATAGATGTTGAAGATCCTATCAACAATGACCAAAGTGATGATGGAACAGAACCAACATAAGACCTACTCCAAAATGAGGAAGAAATATATGAAGTATCGCAAACAATATTTTTTGTTCATGCTCTTGCCAGGATTACTACACCATAAACCTTGAAAGTTATGGGTTTTAAAGGCCAACATATTACAATCCTTATTGATTCAATAACTACACATAAATTTATTGATCCTTGAATCACCAAGCAATTCAATTTTTACATACACACATGTAATTCCTTTCAGGTTAAGATGGCCAATAGAGGGACTTTACCTTACAAAGGTAAATGTTGCAATGTTAAAGTGAAAATATGGGATTATGAGCTTAAAATTGATATGTTCACTCTAAAATTAGGGGGATGTAATATTGGATTGGTATCTTAGTGGTTAGGTACATTAGAAACCATATCATAGAATTTTACAGAGCTATGGATGTAGTTTTCATAGAATGGATAGTATTACACTCTACGGGGTTCAAAAGCAGGGCCTCCTCAGATTATTAGCTCAAACTGCATGGAGAAGTAGTGAAGAAAATATTCTCATGGGGTCATTGCATAGATATTTGTAATCTAGCCACCTACTTCAGAAGTGGACCAAATTCCTAAATATTTACAACTTGTTTTGACAAAACATAATGTAGTTTTTGGTAAATCATCAGACTTTCCACCACGTCGCTCCCATGACCATGTCATTCCATTGGTACCTGGTAGTGTATCACCTAACATCAGGTTGTATAGATACCCTCATGCCATTAAGTATGAGATAGATAAAGTGCTAGAATTATTAAAATCTAGAGTCATTCACTCGAGTAACAATCCTTACATTTATCATGTCTTATTGGTACAAAAGAAAGAAGGATCTTGGCGATTATGTATCAATTTTTGTGAGCTCAATAAGCTCACCATTAAGGATAAGTTTCCTATTCTTGTGGTGGATGAATTACTAAATGAGTTGCATGGGACTATGTTTTTCTCCAAATTAGATCTTCACTATAGGTACCATCAGATCAAACTCAAGGATGAAGATATTTCCAAAACCACATTCCATACTCATGAGGGTCATTATGAATTCTTGGTGATGTCATTTGGCTTGACCAATGCACCTTCCACATTTCAAAGCCTCATGAACAATATTTTTCATCCATTTCTTTATAAATTAATTATGATTTTCTTTGATAAAATTTTGGTTTATAGTCACTCTTGGGAAGAGAACCTCTCCCATGTGGATCAAACTTTAAAAAATTTGGCACAACATTAACTTTATGCTAAGTAGTCCAAGTGTTCTTTTGGGTTGATGAAAATGGAGTATTTGGGACACATTATCACCAAATATGGCGTTAAAGTTGAACCTAGGAAGATTCAGGTTGTTCAAGACTGACTGAAAGCTCACACTCTAAAAGGTCTTCATGGATTTTTGGGGCTTACAAGCTATTATGAAAAATTTATCCGTAATTATGGAGAAATTGTTGCTCCCTTAAAATCCATGTTAAAAAAGAATTCTTTTACTTGGATCGGTCCATTTGAACAAGATTTTCTATATTTGAATAACATTATGACAACCACTTCGGTCTTAGAAATGCCTAATTTTTCCAAGCGTTTTGTAATTGAAAGCAATGCTTTAGGCAATGGTATCCATGCGATGTTGATGCAGGAAGGGCACCCCTTGACTTTCACTAGTAAAGCACTTTTCTAGTCGTAATCTAGGCAAATCAAATTATGCTAAGAAAAAGCTTATCATTTTACATGCAGTCACTCATTGGCAAGATTATCTCATTAGGCATAATTTCTCTATTAAAACAGATCATCAAAGTCTCAAATATTTCTTAGAG
Source organism: Wollemia nobilis (assembly GCA_028583015.1). NCBI lineage: Eukaryota > Viridiplantae > Streptophyta > Pinopsida > Araucariales > Araucariaceae > Wollemia > Wollemia nobilis. The sequence goes on from JAQPPZ010002437.1 coordinate 63,641, forward strand.
CAATGTGTTGTCACACCCAAACAACAGAAGTGGGTCTCTACACTCATGGGCTATAATTATGAAATTACTTATAAAAGGGTAAGGATAACATTGTGGAAGATACCCTTTCTCACCAATTTGAGGCTCATAGTATGTTATGTGTCATTTCTTCACCCATTCCCCAATGAATAAATTTTCTTCATGAGGAGGTGCTTAAGAATTCAGTCTTGCAAACTTTGATTTTCTTCCTTCAAATAGAGCCTACCTCATGTCTTGGATACACTTAGGATGGACACGATTTTTACTACCACCAGTTCCTTGTTGTTCCTCACATGTCTCCACTTTGAAATTTCTCATGAAGGAAATGCATGCTTTCCCCACTACAGGTCATTATGGGTGCCTCAAAACATATGAAAGTATTAAGTGTACCTTTTATTGGAAATGAATGAAGAAGAACATACACAATTTTGTGGTAGCATGTGACTCCTTTCAACAATTGAAGGGCAAAATGGTGCATTTTTTGGAACTCTACATCCCTTACCTATTTCTAAATAGGTTTGGATAGATATTTCCATGAACTTTATTGAAGGGTTATCTAAGTCTGGAGGCAAACCAATTATTTTATGGTAGTGGATCATCTTTCAAATTATTCTCATTTTTGTTCCCTCTCTCATCCTTACACGACCTCCACTATTGCCCAAATTTTTCTCAATTCTATATTTCACCTTCATGGCATGCCTACCTCCATTGTGTCTGATTGTGAGCCTACATTCACTAGTAATTTTTGGTAAAAAATGTTTGAGTTGTAGGGAACTCGACTCAAAATGAGTTTAGCTTATCATCCAAATATAGATGGCAAGACTGAGATTATCAATAAATGTTTGGAGACCTACCTTCGTTGCTTTACCTCTAATCATACTAAACAATGGATGAAGTGGCTTCCCTTGCTCGAGTGGTGGTATAATACTTCCTATCACACAAAGTCCAAGGTCATCCCTTTTGAAGCAGTTTGTGGATGACCTCCATTCACACCCTCCTCTTACATTTTAGGCATATCCAAGGTCTATGTGGTTGACGCTACACTTAGCCAATATGCCAAAGTCCTATATCAACTGAAGATAAAATTGGAAGTGACCTAGAACCATATTTGCCAACAAGTTGATCAACATCATTCTGAGTGTAGCTTTGATGTTGGTGATATAGTCTTCCTTTACTTGCATCCATATAAATAGTCATTCCTTTAGCTTTGTAGATGCCAAAAACTTGTTACCAAATACTATAGGCCCTACCAGGTTTTACAACAAATTGGTGCCATGGCCTACAAATTGATCCTATCATCGACTTCGAAGCTCCACCCTATTTTTCATGTATCCTCTCTCGAGAAGGTTGTGGGCAATTAGGTACAGGTTCAATCTGCCTTCCCAAAACTGGATGAAGAAGGTTCTATCTTACTTGAGCTAGAACAATTATTGGATCATAGGATGTACACTCTTCGCAATCAAGCCAATACTGAGGTCCTTGTTCAGTGGCATGGTCTACAACCAAAAGATGCTACATGGGAGAGACTCCAACACCAGTTTCCTCATCTACAACTTTGAGCATAAAGCTATTTGAAGGTGAAGGACATGTTAGGACCCCATCCTAACATTAATTTTGTAATTCTCAATTGATTATGTAATGACCCATATCTAACATGGGGACCCCCTTATAATGTTATTTTGTAATACTTTGGTAATGGTATGTGGCAAGTAAGGCGCATAGATAAGTGATGTCATTTCCTGTAACTGCTATCAAGAACGTAATTGATGTTTGATAGAAGATTTTAGTTTGAGTGGCATTTTGTATATAAGCCAACCCTTGAGCTTAGGGTTAAGATTGCATGAAACTTTTATTTAAAAAACATGGATCTATGTATGAATATATCTTTTTGCATGTTAATGAAATATTGAAAAAAATTACCCCTTTGAAAAGACTCAATACTGAATTATTTTGTGAGATTATTTTAATTCCACAATTAATTTCGAGGGTCCGAGGTGTAGACCAATTGGTTCATCCAAACCCCATAAGGGGGCGGAGGTCCAAGGTTCAAATCTCGTGCCTCGTCAGACTGAACGCTTGTCCCTTTCCTGGTGCTTTTAGCGACGTAAAAGGTTTTAAATGATTGTGGCATGGTGGTTATAGGGGCGGACTGCGTGAAGATCTATGTGGCGGCTTCGAGGCGGATAACGCAAAATACTGTGGCGGCCATAAAAAGCTGGACAGCCTGCCCGAATTCATGGCGGCTACCGATTCCACCATGTGAATTCAAAAAAAAAACAATTAATTTCGACGTAATATTATTCTATTATTTAATAAATTTATGTTTATTATAATATTTTGTGCAAATAGATTTATTTTTAATAATAATTTCCTAACACATATCCCTTAACTAACTCTTTAATCCCTTAAGAAATTATTGTGCCAAATAAATTAGCTTTTGCGGGAGTCGACCCTCATACATGCAACTTAAACGGACAAAGTGCGAGGTGAATCGACATGACGTCGCGTCTAAACCTAAAACAAAACCACTTATTTATCTGCGTCCACACAGAACTTGATATACCCATATGAAATGTTTTTTTCCTCTTCTTAATGGTACACATCGCTTCATTTATAAAGGAAAGAAAAATTAAAAACAAGTTACATATTGGATTTTATAGAAGACGAAGAAACCTATACACTGCAGAACGTCGTCAAAACTGGTCTCCACAGACTCGCATCGCTTCTTCAATTTGACGTTTTTGTCTTCAATTATTTGAGTATTATAAGGGAATTATAAAGAACAGACAAAGGTGAGGTGGGGACATTGATGAGATTTTGGAAAAGACACGGGTACGTCATTTTAATTTGTATTTCAATGTTAACGTATGACAAGAAAGAAGTAAGAGATCAATATTTAGATGTCCGTGTTTAGTTTTTACATGCTATTGTTAAGATTTAACATAAAGTTGATTTTAATCTTATATATTTTTTAATTTTTTTTGAAAAAATTATATTTAAACAAAAATTATTTATAAGTTGGGATGAGATTCTTTCTAGCCTTAGTTAAAGAGAATACATGTTTACAACATTAAAAGAAGATTTGCATTAGAGCCAAATCCCCTAAACCATATTCCTACAATAGTTGTCCACCTGTTTACAACTGTAAAAGAATATCTTCATTGGAGCCAAATCTCTTAAATCATATTTCTACATTGGTTTTCCAAATTAGTTAAACATTGGATTTGTTCACCAACTTGCCTAATCATCTCATCCTCAATAGCCATGTCACTGTGCCATTGAATCCTTACCTCCTTCTCAGTACCCATCTTAGCCAGGAAGTTTACCACTTTATTTAGATCTCTACTCACATAAACTGGAATCACATCATCTATTTCCCTTCACAATTCCTTAATTTGAGTGACAAGAATCCTCAACATCTATGTCTTGAAAGCAAAGTTCCTCATGCAATCTAGAGCTCCTACCAATATTTGTGAATCTAATTCTAGGATTACCCTCCTATAACCTTGTTTTATTGCCTAAATAGAAATATATTTGATCGCTAAGGTTTATGCTTCATTGTTTGTGGCCCTTCCCAGACCTTGTAATTCTCAATAGAGCACTATCCCAACATGATTCTTGCAAACCATTCTAATTCCAGCTCTACCTAGATTATCTTTTGCAGCTCTATCAGTATTAATTTTAATCCAACCTTTTGGAAGTGGTTTCTAACTAGCTCTGTCCTGCCCCTCTTGCACTTCAACTTCCTTCTCCATTGTCCCTATAATAGCCTGAGTTTCCTCTTTAGCATACACTACCATAGTTTTTATGATTTTGCTCTAAATGACCTGTCAAACACCATCTAAAGATGAAAAGGTTTCTTTAAATTTTTTGCTATTTCTCTCCAACCACACTTGCCACCAAATGAAGTTTAATCTAAGTTGCCAACCGATACAAAGAGCTTTAGATTTAAATCGAGCCCTCTTCCATATTTTCCAAATATTAATCTAATTCAAATCACCATTGATTTTAATTTTATAAGATAAAAACCATTGCTCCCAGATTTGGCGAATGAACGGGCACTCAAACATCAAGTGGGCAGATGTTTTGTTGCTCTTGTAGCATAAAACACATTGAGATGGATCGATGATTCCCCTACGTTTGAGATTATCAAAAGTAAGAATTCCATTGTGCATGAACTACCAGGAAAAGAAGTTTACTTTCTTCCAACCTTTCGACTACTAAATATTTCTCCAATCGTCAACCTGATATGCATGAGGAGTGATGAGAACATCCAAGAATAAGCATTTATTATTGTTACATGAGATTCAAAATCATGTTTGATTGAGTTGTTAGCTGTTTGAAAGCTAGCTTTAGTTAGCACTTATTTATTTAGTTATGTGCTAATTATGTATTTTTGTGTGCTATTTAAGCACCTACTAATTAATGCAAATCAGTTCGATGTTATTCCACATCAGTTGGTATCAGAATAGGAAATTCTTTATTGTGAGAGAAGATTTTCGTGATGAAAATCCCCCCTCCTCTTTTCGGCATTCATCCCTCTCATATTTCGCAAAATTTAATCTCTTTTATTTGTAGTTGTGGTTGTTCATTTAAAATGAAGAGCACCAAACTTTGCATCATCTATGTGTTGTTTGATCTAAGTTAGCTCCTTCTCCCTCACTATAGACCATAACAACACATAGTGTATCCAACACCACCAGCACACCGGGTTTTCCATCCCTACAAATCAAAGTAACCAGTGCTACTTAATGGGTCATACGTCGATGATGAGAGTGATTTTCTAGACTAGAGACGCCATTGACAAATGGGCACATGACAAGGAAGATCGAGTGGAATCAAGGAATGTCATAGCTTGTAGCATAGATAGGAAGCCAAATGGAAAATAAACCTAGATCTTTACCATGGATGTGTAAATATCTATCCAAATTAATTTCCAATCACCCAACAAAGACAATAATTCTGCCTATGATGTTGCATTCGATGGCCATGATGTGAGGTCCAAACTAGACCAAGACAATGTTTTGGCTGTGTTTGACATTCAATACCAGCCACACAGATATCCATGTTGAAGGTTGGAGACAGATCTAGCTTCCTTGATTTGAAGGTTCATTTGCCATGTAATTTGCACACTGCCACTCGATGACTTCAACTCTACAATTGACTACAACAATGGAGGAGCTAGATGACTTGATCTCTTCGACCATTTTTGTTGATATTTCCAATTTTATATTGGTACCCACAACCAGCGATAGACTAACGAGCTTCCCCACGTGCCATTGTTTTCACTATGGTACAACTGTGATCTCCCGGAGAGACACACGGCCCCAACATAGAGGAAACAACAATTCTAGTAGTGGTAACATTTGGCGGTCTATGATGACTTTAGGGGTCACGAAAAATTGATCTCGATGCCTTTCAAATCATCGATGATCATGAATTCCACATTGAATGGATGAACGAAACATCCACATTTTTGATGATATCAGCTACGATTGCAATGCATGGATCCCTAACTGTAGACACAAAAATAACACCAATCCGATTATGTGGCTGCAAACACTGATCGCTTTGACAAACACAGCCCCCAGGGCAGCCCTCAGAGGTTAAACAGTGGTCCTAACCACTTTCATAGCAATTTTGTAAGGTCAAGAGGCAATTTGGCACATTCGAGGCACTTTGCTCAGTATTCGTCTCACCCGGGGACGAATTCAAACTAGGATCCGTCTCACCCGGGGACGAATTCTGAATTCGTCTCTGGTCAGGACGAATTCCAAGTTTAACGGGCAAAAAGAAGAATGGCGCCAAGTGGCAGCCAAGGACAGTCAGTTGATGACTCCTGCCTCGCACGCGTGTGTGGGTGGACAGATGGGCCGTTAGAGGACTGTCACAAGGGCAATTATGAAAGCCCAAGTCATGGAGGACTCCCCTCCCTCATGGGAAGACATGACCGCCACATGGCACCTATGACCAACACATGGCGCTTATGCTTCCCTCTCAAAAGAGACCCCATGGGTCTATAAAAGGTGGGACTTTTCTCACCCAAAGAGGACAGATTGGAGGCGATTTCAAGCAACGAAGTGTTGTCCAATTGAATACCCATTTGCATCTTTTTGATTCACCTTCTCACATCCACTAATCTCTTTTGCAAGGGAGGTTATTGGGTGGCTTTTGGAAGCGTGGATCCAACCCAAATCCAACATTTGACCACCTTACACCACCAATTTGTAGACACCCCAATCCTAAGAGGTTTTGGGCCCATCCCTAGTGGATTGGCACCGAAATCAAGTGCCAACGGTGGGAGGCCCACTTGGGCACCCCGCATTTTCTAAGTTTTATTCTAAAGCATTCTAGATTATTTGTTCATGTTGCATATTATGTTATTCTATTTAGTGAACTCATAGCTTCAATTCCATAACATTTTGATCAGATTTTATCATGCCTTTTGTCGCTTTGTTGTCCTACTAACTTGCAGGTGGCGATATCGAATTCTCGAGGATAGAGGCCAAATTGGGAGAATCCGACCATCTGGGTCGTCCCAAAATGGCCCCAATTACATAACCCCTCTATTTGTAGGTGTTTTGGAGGTCTCGGGAGTCGACATTGGAGCAGTATCACTTCGGCTTTTCCAACACGGTCGAATTCGTCCCACCCGGGGACGAATAGCAGTCGAAATTCGTCTCGCCCGGGGACGAATTCCGGGTGAAGGTAGATTGGCCGATTGTTTCAATGGCAGTGGCCCTTCGGTAATGTCTTCTGACCTCTGTCAAATTTGCGGGTGACTTAGACCCATTTTATTCATTGTATTTGACAATCTTTTGCATGCATCTTTTGGCGATTTCAAAGAACAAACTTTCCTTTTTGTCATAGGTGCTACTGACATCTTTGTTGTTTCTTTGTTCGTAGGAGGAGCAGCAGAGGTTAAGGACTCATCAACATCAGCGGCGGCATCGTCTTGGCCCGCCCATCTCAAGTGTGGGCACGCGGAAAAAGGAACATTAAGTCTTGATTGTAATCAAATTATTTTAACGCTCCTAACCCTTGAAAAGCGAGGAGGTGTCTTTGTAACAGAGATCAAGAGAGTTTAATGAAAGGGCTGTGTTTTCTCCATTTTCTTGTATCTCATTTCAATGCGTCTCTTTCATTTCATGCATTCTACATTTTTAGGACTTAAGCGTATTTGATTTTGAATGCATCGCAATTAGTGTTTCCTTCGCCCGAAATCTCGTGCTTTCAGTGGCGATCACGGTGGGACCCTGTCCCCTGGTTTTAAGATCAAATAACTGATCCTTTTTTTGTGTTTTGTGCTTGACAGGTACAATTTTTTTTTGCAGACTGTTATTCGTCTCTGAATGTGATGAATTCTTTACTGTAATTCGTCTGACCCTGAGACGAATTCAAATTCGTCTCTGGCGAGGGACGAATTATGTTCTGCAATTCGTCTCACGGAGGGACGAATTCTTGCCTATAAATTTTTAGAGCGAGAAGGTCGAAGCAACCGGTCCAGGGAGAGAAAGAGGTAGGGATTTTTATAATCTTCTTTGTTATTTTTTTCTATTTTTGTTCTTTGGTTGTTTTCAGTTTATCCTGCTTGCTTAGGGAAAGTCATTTATGCTTGTTTCATTTTCGTTAAATAAAATGAATCCCACACACATCACGTGGTAAATTAAACCAAGGAGCTGGTCGTAAGACCCCAACCCTTGAGCAAGACCAACGGTGGGTTCATCACCACCTTGGCTTAGCTTTGCATCCATTTCCCCGATTGTCACTGTTGTTAGGCATAAATCCTGACGAAAGCTGACCGAGTGTCGGTGGGGTGATTCCCATGCGCGCGAGGATAAGTCTTCTATGGTAGGTGCCATTAACGGGACAATCCCCCTTCCGTACCGCCTACGTACCACGTACCATCTGCTCTCACGTACCTATAGTCTCCCTCTCGTAAGGGCGGGTATATAGAGAGGTTGGTATATCGGCCTGGTTGGTATATTGAAGGGGCGACCATTTTGGGAGTTATATGAGCCTTCATTATGCATTTAAACGTTCTTCAAAAACATTCAAAAACAAAACAAAACATCAAAATGCACTAAACCAGTTTAGGACACACCATTAATCCTTAAAAGAGATAATCACGGTTTGTGTATGTGTGTGTTCATTTACGCTTAGTGTAGACAAAAAAGAAAAATCATCATAAACGAGATAAAAATCTGCTTAGATAGTAGAGAAGCACCGCAATGGTGTACACCCGTAGCCAAGCCCAATCAAGGGCAGAAGCTCCGGAAGGTACACAAGAAGCAGGCACAAGTCGCCTTCGCTTTAGTCCTGAGGACTTAGTCATACCCCCTTGGCGGTCTGGCCCACAAGAAGGTCCACGTCAGACCACATCAAGAAAGAATTATTGGGATCCCCCTCGGTGGGGTATGCCCATTCAACACAGCCCCTTTCGGGAAGACGCTTTACATGTAGACCTTGACGTAAATAGAGAATCACCTTTTGAGGTTAGACATGAGTGGCCACAGCGCGATGAAGCGCTAGAGAGGCACACTATCCATTTGGAGAGACAACGTGGATATGGCGTCCCTTCTTTACCTCCCATTAGAACAGAAAGACAAAATCCAGAGCGCAGGGCTCTTTACACAGGGCGAGCTAACTCCGCCCGCCCCTTTCAAACCCATGAAAGGGAGTACGAGGAAAGCCATCGCATTCCTCAAGGACAACAAACAGCGTGGGAACCTTGCATTTCTGCACCTGCTAGGTATCATGATCACACATCGAGGCCGAGCCTCAAGTAAATGTCGCCTACCTCGACAGAGAGGAAGCAACCCATTGAAATTTTAGATCATCAAGATCGAGGCAAATACATAGGAGAAACATTCAAGCCTCCTGAGCAAAAGAGGGCGGACCAAATTGACCCGATAGTCGCCAGACATGCCGCTCGCCAAGCCCGAATCTCGCAGCTTGAGCAAGGTCATAAGGAGTTAGAGTACTTATGCCGCTTGAATAAAGAGCGCATGCAACGTGAAGTGGATGAGTTACGCTATAAACTACCTAAGAGGGTGCCAACCCCTCGCACCCAAAGAGCAGAACAATATGTGAGGCACAACCCTTTGGTGCAGGACAGGTCTCCGCGACCTCGTCAAGCTTTGCCTCCGAGACCTTATAGACCCGAGAGGGAGGCCACTCCACGAAATAATGATGGGTACCCTCAGAAGGGACTCAATCAGGGTCATAGGTCTCGCCTAGAGACTCCTCAAGAACTTTATGAGGAGTATGAACCAGAAATAGAACATGTGCTGAAACTCCCCATCAAGGCGGGAGGGCTGCCATTCGGCCACCCCTCCATAGGCCTCCAGTCTCCCATAACTCACAACGGGAGCAAACAAAAGAGGAAGAAATAAAATCTTCAGATGCATACAAAGCGCTATTAGAGCGTTTGGAGTCCGTGGAGACAAAAGCTTTTGGGCATCAAAAACCCACATTACGTCAACTCCGTAGTCATCCAGTGCATCCCTCAGTGCCCACACCTCTTTACCCCGAACATTTCAAGTTGCCTCAATTGGCAGTCTTTAAAGGTGAAGAGGACGCACAAGAACATGTCACAAGATTCCTAAGCCAATGCTTCGGCATCCAAGATAATGACGCATTGTTGCTTAGGACATTCATAACCACATTCGTAGGCCCTGCCTCGGATTGGTTCACACAATTACCAAAACACAGCATAAGCAACCTAGATCAATTAGTAGATGCGTTTCTTGAACGCTTTGCCTTCAACACAAGGAAGAAGGCATCACTGAGTGATCTGGCTAGCCTCGAGCAATATGAGGAAGAAACAATGGCGGCATACGGGAATCGATGGAGGGCTTTGCTTTCTAAGTTACCCTACCGTCCCCCTATGTCCGATCTCACACGAGATGTTTGCACGGAGTTGCTTAAAATCAATCTCCGGGCTATTGCATGCTGCAGCAATACGACGGCTTAGAAGAAGCTTTGGCGCAAGCCAGAGTCATAGAAGAGATCAAGATAGGTGAAGGCGCAATCGCCAAGCCTAAAAAGAAAGAGTGGAATAAGACCACTAAGACCGGGACTACGCAATCACAACCTGCTGCGGTTAACCAAGTTGCGATAAATGTCCCCAAGCCTGTGCAAGAAATGCAGCCCCAAAAGGCTAATTACCAGGCAGTGCCTCCTAGTTATGAAAGAGAAAATACAAGACAGGAGCAGAATCAGCAGCGTCGCCCTAGGCGACAATTCACCCCTTACACGGAGTCTAGGGACTCCTTATTTGACCGCTTGTCAGCGAAAAATTTAGTCACCCTTCCAGAGATCCAAACTATAGACCCTAACGCTCCCAAGCCTAAGGGATACAGAGAGGAATTATATTGTAGATTCCATAGGCGAAGGGGACATGACTTGAATGGATGCTGGAAATTCAAAGGATTAATCCAAGATTTGATCGACAATAGAACATTGGCCGTGGACAACCCCATAGCGCCAAATAATCAACAAATGGGGGTATTCAAGGACCCTTTGCCTGCCCACGAGGCACGAGGCAAAACCTCTCCAGATTAATGAGGTGCGACAGAATCTTCCCATGCAAGGATTTGTGGGAATGATTAGCATAGTGACCAAGGAACAAAAAGTACCCAGCGGTTGCCCCCGAGGTAGCCACGAGGGAAGTTCCAACAACGTCGCAGCCTCAACAACGCCCTGTGCGGTTGCCTCCGCCTAGACCCGAGGTCACGATACGGACCAAACTCACGCGAGTTTGCGGACCACATCGGCTAGGCTTTCCATTTACGAGCTTATTCAACGAGTCGACACCTCATAGGGAAGCTCTTATGGAAATTTTAAAAGCCATCGAATTACGGCCTCACGAAGCAAATTCTTTCAACAACTTCGTGGGACATGTGAAACGATGTACGGAGCCGATCATTACCTTCAGAGAGGATGAAGTCAAAACAATATCGAATGACATGGCAGATCCACCCCTGCACGTTATCGCGCGGGTCAACGGGATCCCGTACAAGAGAGTGTTGGTAGATACTGGCTCGTCCAGTAACATCATTACCACTGCAACACTAAAACATTTGAATCTTCCAACCTCTCACATCACAGCCTCCACGTACACACTGCGAGCTTTTAACAATGCAATATGCTCGACGGTCGGCACGGTTGTTACGCCTATCCGGGTAGGACAAAAGACAATACCTACATTGTGCCATGTGTTGGAAGGCGAGATGGCTTACAATATACTTGCTAGGGCGGCCTTGGATCGGGGGACATGAAGTGTGTCCCTTCGATCGCTCACCAGTGCTTAAAGTATGCTTTTGAAGGAGAAATACATGTAGTCCCGATGGACTTAGAGCCCTTCAAGTATTGCAATGCGGTACAATTCATGCCTCAATCGACCCTCCCTTCAACGCATTTGGATTTCCAGTTAAATCCATCTAAACAGGGTCCGATACCGCAGGCACCATTGGTGACCAAATCAAAAAAATCCCAACCGGGTGAGTCTTCATCATCTGCTCCTTCATTATCAATGCCACCTGTCATGGCCAAATAGAAGGACAAGGGAAAACAGATCATGGAAGAGGCTCAGCCCCTAGAAGAGGGGTTGCCCACAATATCAACGGTATCAACAGAGGAAATACCTAGCACAACGGAAGCTGAGACTCCTAAAACACCAAACATGGAATGGACTCAGGAAGGACTCCCGTTCCCTCCCTCCCAAGCATCAACAATCAACTGTTGAAATGGCCGGTACGGGCACTGGGGAGTATTTAGTGCGAGAATGTTGTGGCAACGCCCGCATTGGAATCGGTACAAGACATGGGGAGACCTCGCCTTCCCATAGGAACAGTTGTTCCTCTAGGCTACCCACCAAACCAGACAAATTTTGTGTATGGGGGCCTTGATCATGGTCTTGAACCATGCAAGCAAAAGGAGGAAGACGAAGAGCCTTTTGCTGAAAATATCAACTATCTGTCAAACCCGGATTTCGCTCTAAGATATCTCGGCCAATGCAATTGGCATGGATACGGGCTAGGCAGATATGAGCAAGGGATGCATGTCCTTTGCCAACCAAGATATCAGATGCCATATGATAAGTCGGGAGTAGGGTTCAACCACCCCTGCCCTTAGACATCTTGGTAGAAAATATGCAAGGCCTAGGAATAGGCAACAAGGGGGGATTGGCACCAGATCTTTATGCCAACCCAAATACAGAATATACATTGGGAGATTACCTCCCATGGTCAACAAACACCCTTGGCAACAACGGTAATCTCTCTCCTTTGCTAGAGAGAGGTGAAAGTTCGGACATTAATCCCCAAAGAGAACATCAACGGTGTCCGGACATCTTTTTGAAGCTATTCCCCTTAGAGGTTCCAGTTGAATCAACACAGTGTCAAGAGAATCAGGTCCCTCCACCAAGAGTGGAACAACCGCAATGGGACCAGATTAACTTACTGGAACAAGGAGAACCCTCAATGTCGCAAGTAACAGTTGTTGAAGAGAATGAACATTTTTGGATCTCCGAAAGTGATTCAGAAGATGAGACTGAGATGATCTATCTCAGACATGCGCGATGGAATAATCGCCCTTTAACTCATGAAGATCTAATGGGACAGATGGGCATAAGGTTAGGGCATGAATGGTGGGTAGACCCAGCGAGGTGGGACCAAGTGTTGGATCCATGGCTCCAAATTCAAGATGAGCACCGTCCACCACGAGACCCTATCATGACATCAGTGCCGAGAGAAGACCCTGTCTTCCTACCAACACATAGGGCCGATCCGTTCATACCCGTCCCTACAGAACCAGATCCAGAGCATAGGGAGCATCCAGAATGTTCGAGTTATAACACCCACGGTAATGGAGACCAAACTCATTTCATCCACATGATCTCCATTGACTTGACCGCACCCATCCGCAATCCGGCCGATCCAGCATGGTCATTGCATCTAGACATAGATGCCATCGACTGGGATCGCGTCAATTCACCTTTATCACCATCAGAGTATTGGCCTTTCGGTGAAATGCCTCATTTTACCCCAAGGACAACTCAGGATATTTTTCAAGCTGAAGAGGGACCCGAGGTTCCCAACGCAGATCTAAATTCAGCTAATGATATCCATTTGATCCCGACTCCACATCAGTTGGAAGACGGATCCCACATGTCGATCGAGGAGACGATCGACGTAGATATCGGCACAGATCCAATGAATCTACAAATTCTTAAGCTAGGGGTAAGTCTTTCCTCCGAAGAGCAAGTCGACTACATTTCCCTTCTCAAAGAGAAGAAGGAGGTTTTTGCATGGTCGTACAAGGATATGCCGGGACTAGACCCATGGCTAGTCACGCATAATTTAACGCTTGATCCGACAATCAAGCATGTAAAGCAAAAACTACGTAAGATGCACCCAACAGTGGCCTTGATGGTCAAAGACGAATTGCAAAAGCTGTTGGATGCACAGTTTGTCATCTGCGTGGATTATCCGCCATGGTTGTCCAACATGGTTCCCGTCAAAAAGCCCGACGGGAGGATTCGCATATGCACTGATTTTCGAGATCTAAACAAAGCGAGTCCTAAGGATGATTTCCCCTTGCCAAGCATCGACGCATTGGTAGACGCTACAACAAGTCACGAAATGCTATCCCTAATGGATGGTTTCTCGGGATACAATCAGATTCGTATCAATCCCGAGGACCAACTCAAAACGGCGTTCACAACGCCTTGGGGGACATTTTGTTATAAGGTCATGCCTTTTGGCCTTAAAAATGCTGGCGCCACCTACCAACGTGCCATGACGTACATCTTCCACGATTACATGCATAAAACTTTGGAAGATTACATGGATGATTTGTTAGCCAAGTCTCTTTTGCGCTCAGATCATCTCGGTGACTTAAGCAAGATCCTCGATCGCCTCATAGAGCATAAGGTTAGACTGAATCCCAAGAAGTGCGTATTTGGAGTCACATATGGAAAGCTCTTGGGTTTCATAGTCTCAAAACGAGGAATCGAGGTGGACCCAAAGAAAGTCGAGGCAATCCTTGAAATGGCTCCCCCAACTACTATCAAGCAGCTCAGAAGTCTGCAAGGAAAGGTCGCATCGATTAAACGCTTCATAGCGCAATTATCTGACAAATGCTGACCCATGAACAAATTATTGCACAAGGGGGTTACATTTCATTGGGATGACGAGTGCCGGTCAGCCTTTGACGAAATCAAACAATACTGGCTTCGCCACCGGTATTGGCACCACCTAGACCGGGAGTGTCGTTCTACTTATACATCTCAGCCTGCGAGGTGGCACTGGGCGCCATGCTAGCCCGGAAGAATGAACTTCACAAGGAACGAGGCTACTTACTATCTTAGCCGCACCCTGGTCGATTATGAACTTAACTATGCATACGTTGAGAAACTCCGCTTGGCGGTGGTGTTTGCTACCAAAAAGCTATGCCACTACATGCTTGAGCAACACTACGTATGTTGTGTCTAAGGAGAATCCATTGCGATACATGATGAGTCGTACTTATCATAGTAGTCGCACGACGAAATGGATCATGTTGTTGACGGAATTTGACATTGAGTTTATTGGACAAAAATCTATCAAAGGACAAGTCATAGCCGATCAACTAGCGGAGGCTCCTCTTGAAGACGATCAGCCTCTAGTCATAGAACTACCCGATGATGGGGTCTTCCATGTCTCAGAATCGCCAGATTTTGATGAGCACGAGTCACAGGCCGACATAACCCTATTCTTCGATGGTTCTAAATGTGAGCAAGGTGGTGGCGCGGGAATTGTATTCTTCACACCGCAGGGTGCTCCAATGCCCCTGTCATTTAAATTAAACTTCCAGTGCACCAACAATAATGCAGAATATGAAGCCTTGCTTCTAGGTCTTCGAGACAACAATCGCCATGAACATCAAACGACTGAACATCTTTGGTGATTCGCTGTTAATAGTCAATCAAGTCAAAGGGGTATATAAATGCAAATGCCCAGTTTTGAAGGCTTATAAAGCCCTTGTGGACAAATTCTTGGCAAAACTTGAGTGGTATGACATCGAGGCACTCCCTCGATCATCGAATCGTTTTGCGGACACAATGGCCTCCTTGGGGTCACTAATTCCGCAAGACCTTTCCGGTGATATGACAACCATTCAAGTCAAAACCTTATCGCAATCCACGATGGAGCGTGCAAGCTCAGACTTGACGCCAGGAATCCACATGATCCAGATTGAACCATCCTCGGATAAGTTCTTTCGAATCCGAGATCGTCTGAAACGTGCCAACTAGGGGTCCTTGTTTTCCCCTACTCCCATTAATAGCAACACAACGCTATTCTTACAAGTTCTATCCCATTCAGCGTTTGTTAGGGAAGAACTTCAAAAGGGATTGGCTGTTCATACTATCGAGGTTTTCGATCAACAGACTGGTATTTACCCATTAGAGACTACCTCAAGTTAGGTAATCTTCCCCTTGGATTGACGCACGCCGCAAAACGAACATTCAAGAGAAAGCGGCTAAGTATGTCTTAATAGGAGACATTTTGTATCGTCGCAACTATGAAGGAATTCTTCTTCGTTGCTTGGACCGACAAGAGTCCACTTGGGCCGTCGCCCAAGCGCACGATGGTACATGTGGTGGCCACTTTAGTGGTATGGCCATTGCAAAGCGCATTCTTCGCATGGGATATTATTGGCCATATTTAGAGCGAGATTGTTGCGCATATGTCAAGAAGTGCGTGAAGTGTCAACATCATGCCAATTTGATGCACGTACCTTCCCGGGCCTTGCGAGACAGTCCGATCTGCTTGGCCATTTTTGCAATGGGGCTTCGATCTAATTGGAAAGATCTCCCCTGCATCGTCAGGCCGTCACACGTTTATCATAACGGCCACAGAGTATTTTACCAAATGGGTGGAAGCAATTCCGCTAACCTCTACGATAGGACCCCGCATTGTGGAGTTCATTTTGCATAACATCATATGTCATTTTGGTATTCCATCCAAAATAATCTCGGATAATGGGCCATCATTCAAGAACAAAGACGTGCGTGCTTTGACCACAAAGTACAAAATTCAGCATAGTTTTTCGACACCCTATTATCCGCAGGCAAATGGGCAAGCAAAGGCGTCAAACAAAATGCTAGTTGCCATCCTTAAAAAGACGGTCGCAGACAGTCATAAGGATTGGCACATCCAAATCCCACTTGCCCTTTGGGCTTATCGCACTAGCATTCGGACTCCAACTAGGGCAACTCCATTTTCGCTCGTGTATGGCTCGAGAGGCAGTAATGCCTCTCGAGTTGGAAATTCCTTCCCTCCGCATATCAATGCGGGAGTTCATCGATGATGACACTGCACGGCAGGCCCGGTTAGACCAACTTACGTTGCTTGACGAACGACGCGTTAATGCTCTCGAGCACTTACGTATCTATCAAGAGCGGCTTAAGAAAGCTTACAACATGAAAGTTCACCTAAGGGACTTTCGGGTTGGTGATTTGGTTTTGAAGGAAAACCAACAGAACTCTAATTTTCCGTCCCACCTAAGGGACAAGTTCACGGCAAATTGGTTAGGTCCATATGTCATTGATAGCAAAATAGGACCCGGGACATACCGGCTAGCTTCTCTTGACGGTATCAAGGAAACAGAACCCTTGAATATCAGTCATTTACGACCATTTCATATCTAAGAGAGCCATATCCCAAAAATGCTCCAAGGATTCATCAGATCGCTTGGTCAACCCAAAAATGCTCCAAGGATTATCGCAATCACTTGGTCAACCCAAAAGCTCCAAGGATTATCGCAATCACTTGGTCACCCCAAAAGCTCCAAGGATTATCGCAATCACTTGGTCAACCCCAAAAATGCTCCAAGGATTATCGCAATCACTTGGTCACCCCAAAAGCTCCAAGGATTATCGCAATCACTTGGTCACCCCAAAAGCTCCAAGGATTATCGCAATCACTTGGTCACCCCAAAAGCTCCAAGGATTATCGCAATCACTTGGTCACCCCAAAAGCTCCAAGGATTATCGCAATCACTTGGTCACCCCAAAAGCTCCAAGGATTATCGCAATCACTTGGTCACCCCAAAAGCTCCAAGGATTATCGCAATCACTTGGTCACCCCAAAAGCTCCAAGGATTATCGCAATCACTTGGTCACCCCAAAAAGCTCCAAGGATTATCGACAATCACTTGGTCACCCCAAAAGCTCCAAGGATTATCGCAATCACTTGGTCACCCCAAAAGCTCCAAGGATTATCGCAATCACTTGGTCAATCCCAAAAAGCTCCAAGGATTATCACAATCGCTTGGTCAAACCCAAAAATGCTCCAAGGATCCATCAAAATCGCTTGGTCAATCCCAAAATGCTCCAAGGATTCTTATAATCACTTGGTCAAAAATCAAGAAAATTCAAAAACAACAAAAATCATCAAAAACAACAAAAATTTGCATCTCATTTCTAGGCATACTCAAATTCATCAATAGAGAGCTCTTCTCGCACCTCATATTCATATTCACAAAAATCAATCCATCAAAAATACAAAAATATGTAATTGCATTAAGCATTGCATCCATACATTGCATATTTGTGGTCGTATAGGTCAAAGGCACCATAGGCTGTAATTGCTCTGCTAGTCCATCTTGTTCCACACTTGTTCCATTTTACAAAAACAACAAAAACACCATGCATTGCTTTTACCACACTAGAGTCAGTGGTCTTTTAATGTATCAAGAGTTTTCGTGATTCAGTCATCATTTTGCTCTTTAGCCATGTAATGTATCAAGTCAAACAGATTTTATGAAGGTAGAGTTACACTTGAAATACACCTTGTTACGTAACATCCCAACACAAATTAAAACACATAAAACAATTCCTGAGTTGTGTGAACGAAAGATGAAACCTGCATAGTAATCCAGGTCACCAAAAGTGAAACGGTTATCTTGCTCATCCCCCTGTGCGAATGACCCCAAGAATGCTGAGAGTTGGCAAAAGGACAAGCATCCTCCCTACCCAATTCCCTAAGAATCCCTAGTTCTCAATAGTTGCAAAACATCAAAAATTTGCAAAACGTCAAAACTCAAATATTTGACATCCTACAGTGCACACATCAAACGGCACAAACGATAGTGATTTTCATCACTCCATATCCCCAATCCCTTGCTCAAAAGAAAAACAAATCAAAATAAACAGTGATCTTATCACTACAAACGAGCAAGTATCCCAATATAATTGAAGAAAAGAAGGGAGTTGAACTTGAATCCCTGGAACTCTCAGCATTCTAACAGGTCATGAGGCAAGCCTCAATACCGGTTTGGTTGATAGCCTATCGGTAACTGGCGGTAAACTTCTCGCATGACGATATATCTGTCACATTAACTTGCGTACAGATCAATGTTTGCATGTGGATGAGCTAGCTTATGGCATCCTGGATAACACCGCAGATTAATCTAACTGAATACAACAAAGGAGTTAGTGGAGCTAATTAGGTGATCCTCGATACGAGTTCGGTTGAAAGCCCATTTGGCACCGGCGGTATCCGACAAATACCACATAAATGAACTCAATTGCACACACGGGGATGTGAAATAGCTTGGTCAAAAACAAGTCCGATTCATACCTTGTTCAAAAGTCTTGTAAGATAAAGTACGAGTCATGGCTAGTGAGTTAAAACCGTACGAGTCTCAGAAAACCTTAGCTACATTTCTAAACCAACTGCGCTACTTTTCATCCTTACAATACAATCAAAAAATACAAAAAGAGAAAAACCACATGTATACATACAAAGTCATTTACCATAGCAATCGTCTAAAAACAAAATAAACAGAATCCTAAACAGTCTATGGTGCCATAGCCAAACATCACAAATTCCATTCATCCATTTCATTTTGCATATCACATATAAAATCAAAAACATTTGCATTCATCATAACATACGCATCCACAAAATAAATAAACATGCATACATCCATAGTCATCAGCCATCATGCATAAAGATCAAATCATCACATGTACATAACCAAAATAAAACCGTATAAAAAATATATATATATATATATCGTCAAAAAAATGCCTGCAGGCTACAAAACTGGTCCTCAGACCTCGCAATCATATAACAAAACCCAACCTAAGGCGTCGACCACCATGATCACGCAGGATCGGTGTGACGGGAACTACCCCCCGTGGTGTGGGTCCTATGGGACCCTGTAGGGCGGCTACTACTAGCCCCCGCATCACGCCTGCTACCGCCTCCCTCATCTAATCGCCTGCGACGAGATGATGCTGACTGCTCAGTCGCACTATCCCTCATTCGGCGCGAAGATCCACTTCCCGAGGGCTCAGGTAGCCGCCCACCAAGGTGGATGACCTCCCTCTCCAAGTCTAGCCGATGTCGGAACCACTCTGCCTCCCGTCGATGGTAGTAAGATACTGCATCATCGCGCTGTGCCAGAACCCTATCCCGCTCTGCTAGCTGGGCCCGCGAGGAGATCCCTCTCCCGCGGCGCGTCCCCCGACTCCGGATCCCGTATCCGTAGCAGCTCCGTCGGTCATGCATTCTTAGCACGTATCCCGGACTCCATCTCCTCTGTATCTGCCTGAAGTACAGGACCCTCCGGAACAACAGCCTGCTCTGGCTCCCACTGCTCCTCCATGTCCTGCATGTCCGGCTGATCCGGAGCTCCCAACTCTACATCCTCATCCCCCACCTCAACCATGTCCGCGTCATCCAATGGAACTCCCCAATCATCCCCTGCTGCCTCAGCACCCTCCACTGCCACCTCCGTGCCTCCCAGTGGCCCCTCTCCTCTCCATCATCGCAGTACCCACCACGAGTCATACTCAGTGGTAGTCCCGACGTCATCCACATCCGGGACGTCAATCACCGCATCTGACTCCTCGCCCAATGGCGCGATGACCGGTCGATCTAGAGCCCTCTCATCTCCCCGACGTCGATAGACCACGGGCTCACCAGGAAACCCCTGGCGCACCCCAAACTGTCGTGTAACCCGGCTATAGGAGAAGAACTCATGCTCGGTCCCGTGCCGCCCGATCAACCACCGCTCCCTGCGTACCACGTCGGAGCCACTCTCCAGCCTCCGGCCAGGCTGGGACGGTCCGATAAGGGCGCCAAACCACCTCCCCTAGAGTGAGCCGAGAGAAGGCATCAGTATAGTGCTCTACGGCACCTGCCCATCGTCGACTCTGCCCCTGCTCCGCAGACCGCCGCCACAAAACTGCGTAGCCTATCTCCTTGTCCTCCATCGCCGCCCGAGTCATCCATGGTAACCCGGTTGGCCTCTCAACAGCTATGTGTTGCCAACCCCAGCACTGCAATAGATAACTGCAGATGACCCCCTTTTGTTGTCGACAGCGGACCCCATACAGCTCCCCGTAGAGCTGTGCCAACAATGTCTGTCCCCATCTCAAGATCAGCGGTGCCTCTATCGGGCACTCTACCAACTGCCACACCAAATCCAGTAGGTTCCACGGGAACCTCGCGCCTGACGAGTCAGGTAGAAGCATGTTAGAAATGAGGCCCATCAAGAATGCGTGCCTCACTCCTAACACCCCCCTCTCCTGCCACCATCCAACCAAAATCCCGCCGACTGGCAGTCCACCTCGGTTGTCTCCACTGGGTTCTCTACACCCAGCCGCTCCCCATGCCCGAAGCATCTCGTAAGTATAGCAGTCCGGCGATCAAACGACGATGTCCTAATAGGCAGTCCATCTATCGAAATCCGAAGCAACCGATAGACATCCTCCCAAGTCACAGTCATCTCCCCTGTCGGGAGATGGAAGGTGTTGGTCCGCGGATCCCAAAGTTTGATCAGGGCCGTCAGGATAGGCTCGATCCGGGACCACGAGGCTCCGGTCGAGCCACACTGCTTGAGCCCAAGGGCATCAAGCCATTCCCGATCATCATCGAGACAATGCCCCTCGCGCCTCAGTAAAAGCGAGAGGTACACGGTACCGGCTCCTAACAACCTGCAAAAGAAAAAAATTCAACAAAAAAATAAAATTAAAATCATGGAAAAAAAATAAAAAAAAAATAAAATATTTTATTTCAAATATTAATAAAAAAAAAAATCAAAACAAAAAAACCATACACCATATCAATATTTACCTAGGTTTTACGTTACATTTAATTGTACACTAAGTCTTAGTTGTCTTCAATTCAGTTTCAGGGTTTAAGTTTTAAAATTTTTGAAAAACATCACAAAAATAATTAAATAAAACAATTACAATCTTAAACAAAAATAAACTCTAGGGAGCACTTACAGGTCTCGCTTCGGCACCGCCGCTCGAACCAGTTTGTGCACTCATGATGGCAAGGAAAATTTCAGCAGCGCTTCACTTCGTAGAATTACCTCCTCCTCCCAGAGCTCCAAAATCGCAAGAAAAATTTGACACAAATGAGCCCAAATTCAAGTTTTGGCCCTTAAATAGGCCTTTTGAGCTGGAATTCATCCTTGAGTGGGATGAGCGCTCTGGTTAGCGCTCGTCCCACCCAGGGACGAATTCTACAGCTGGAATTCGTCCCACCCTGGGACGAATTCAGGCCAGAAAATTCAAAAACATCAAAAAATGATCAAAAATGCACTAAAAAACAACAATAAATTTGCCCGATAAGAGTGTTGTTGCACTTGACATCCCGGGCATACAAAATAGACGTTGGGGTCACAAATTGTCATTATCCTACTCCCTAAGAAGGCTACTTTAGCCGGACCGCTCCATGGGAAGATGGATTTTCGCCAATTTCAGCTCCAAATAGCGTCGCAAAAAGGGTCAACACCCACCAAAAACAGGTCCAAATGTTGGAAAAATTGCACATGCTTAACGATAAACCATCTAAAGGCACCCTTGCACAAGTCATCTTGGGTCAAGCGACTCGTCGCTTTTCTCACGAAGGTCATTCCCTCATCGATTCGTCGCTTGAGGGGGTAGTCACACTTAGTCACCAATCAACAATCACACACCCAATTAAGGAAAACGACATGCATTCAAAGAATCATTGACAAAGACAATTACGCTCCTGCTTGGGGCAATAAACAAGCAACAATCAAATTGATCAAACGCTTGGCATTCGTGAATCATGAACACAAGGTTCCCCTGTGGACAAAAGGTTGCGCCCTTTGCCTAATCATGACTGATCAATGTCCAAGCTCAAGTCACACCTCACCAAAATAGGTTAATACTTGAAATCAAACTCCTTAGCTCGTCAGAAGCAAGGATTCAAGAATGCATGCCCTTTCCATGCTTGGGGCATCAAAAGTTGGTTAGGTTACCAAGAAACCCTAATCATTAGTGCTTTGGTTATCTATTTTTGCTCGACGCTGCGCCATGCACAGCGCATCCCAAAAAGGGGCATCTGTAGACACCAAAACAGCACCAATCCGATTATGTGGTTGCAAACACTGATCGCTTTGACAAACATAGCCCCCAGGGCAGCCCTCAGAGGTTAAACAGTGGTCCTAACCACTTTCATAGCAATTTTGTAAGGTCAAGAGGCAATTTGGCACATTCAGGCACTTTGCTCAGTATTCGTCTCACCCAGGGACGAATTCAAACTGGGATCCGTCTCACCCAGGGACGAATTCTGAATTCGTCTCTGGTCAGGACGAATTCCAAGTTTAACGGGAAAAAAGAAGAATGGCGCCAAGTGGCAGCCAAGGACAGTCAGTTGATGACTCCTGCCTCGCACGCGTGTGTGGGTGGACAGATGGGCCGTTAGAGGACTGTCACAAGGGCGATTATGAAAGCCCAAGTCATGGAGGACTCCCCTCCCTCATGGGAAGACATGACCGCCACATGGCACCTATGACCAACACATGGCGCTTATGCTTCCCTCTCAAAAGAGACCCCATGGGTCTATAAAAGGTGGGACTTTTCTCACCCAAAGAGGAAGGATTGGAGGCGAGTTCAAGCAACGAAGTGTTGTCCAATTGAATACCCATTTGCATCCTTTTGATTCACCTTCTCACATCCACTAATCTCTTTTGCAAGGGAGGTTATTGGGTGGCTTTTGGAAGCGTGGATCCAACCCAAATCCAACATTTGACCACCTTACACCACCAATTTGTAGACACCCCAATCCTAAGAGGTTTTGGGCCCATCCCTAGTGGATTGGCGCCGAAATCAAGTGCCAACGGTGGGAGGCCCACTTGGGCACCCCCGCATTTTCTAAGTTTTATTCTAAAGCATTCTAGATTATTTGTTCATGTTGCATATTGTGTTATTCTATTTAGTGAACTCATAGCTTCAATTCCATAACATTTTGATCAGATTTTATCATGCCTTTTGTCGCTTTGTTGTCCTACTAACTTGCAGGTGGCGATATCGAATTCTCGAGGATAGAGGCCAAATTGGGAGAATCCGACCATCTGGGTCGTCCCAAAATGGCCCCAATTACATAACCCCTCTGTTTGCAGGTGTTTTGGAGGTCTCGGGAGTCGACATTGGAGCAGTATCACTTCGGCTTTTCCAACACAGTCGAATTCGTCCCACCCAGGGACGAATAGCAATCAGAATTCGTCCTTCCTAGGGATGAATTCCAGGTGAAGGCAAATTGGCCAAATTTTTCAGTGGCAATGGCCTTCTGGTAATGTCTTCTGACCTCTGTAAAATTTGCAGGTGACTTAGATCCATTTTATTCACTGTATTCGACAATCTTTTGCATGCATCTTTTGGCAATTTCAAAGAACAAACACTTCTTATTTGTCAGCGAGTGCTACGACATCTTTGTTGTTTCTTTGTTCGCAGGGAGGAGCAGCGAGAGGTTAAGGACTCATCAACATCAGCGGCGGCATCGTCTTGGCCCGCCCATCTCAAGTGTGGGCACGCGGGAAAAGGAACATTAAGTCTTGATTGTAATCAAATTCTTTTAACGCTCCTAGCCCCTGAAAAGGGAGGAGGCGTCTTTGTAACAGAGATCAAGAGAGTTTAATGAAAGGGCTGTGTTTTCTCCATTTGCTTGTATCTCATTTCAATGCGTCTCTTTCATTTCATGCATTCTACATTTTTAGGACTTAAGCGTATTTGATTTTGAATGCATCGCAATTAGTGTTTCCTTCGCTCGGAATCTCGTGCTTTCACTAACATCTTTCAATATTTTTTTATTGTGTTTCATGTTATCTCACACTCTTCCCACAACCGTTTAACGTGGCTTCCAAATCCATAGCATGATGGAATCATTGATGGTCTGAGAACCACCAACGAGGTCGGGTAATTTTCTTCATTTTGTCTATTGCTAAACACTCACTTGCATCCACTTTTTTTTGAACATGCTGAAGTGATCTGAGGCTCATCCCTGAACTCCAAATTGTTGTACACCTAAAATAGTCATGGTTATCCACATTCGTTGCCCCCAATTGTGTATTTTTTATGATCATTGTGACAAAGAAGGTGCATGACACTGGATGATGGCCTCATAGTGGCCACAACAGGCTTATGTGGACGATTCCATGAAGAGAAGTGAGGTGCATGCCAGATACGTGGTCCTGTCAAAACACAGAGGAGTATTTCATCACTTTGATCGTGTTGGTGCATCAGATCTACGATTTCACTTCAGGGATGAAACACTGTATTAGGCCACCCATTTTAGTAGATGCTACTTCCCAAATTTGCATAGAGAAGAGAGCGAGGTCAAATCCTGTGTGTGTCATGAGATCCTTTGGGCTAGGGCAGACGAAGGATGAATTCCTCAAACACGTGCTTGATGTAGTGTGCATTGAGTAGATCGAGATGGCCTTCACCCTGGTCACATGGTCTTTGGCTAGATATGATCATGGCATCATTGAATAAGATCCTTCACAACCAGTTGAAGGCACTTGAAGGTCAAAGATTTGTACCATGTGGTAAAAAGTACCAGTTGCTTGGCACCAAGACGTGGTAATGACTTGCATATTCCCATCTCACACATGGCAACTTTAAATGTGTGATTCGTTTTGATATGATATTTTACCCGAAATCCTAATCGAAATCAAAACAAATCATAGCGAATCCCAAACAAATCAAATCAATCATCTTTACACTAAAATTAAGGCATTTGAAGCCCTAAAATGTAAGGTCATATTTGGAGCAAATTTTAACCTATTAAATCATCTTACAACTTCATTATCACCACTATTACTATTAGATCAGGATCGAAAAGATATTTCCAATGAGTACAAATATGCCTATGTTTGGATATATATTATGGCAAATTAACCCTATAAAAACATTGATCCTAAAAATTTTAGGCAAATGGACCGACGTCAAGGGTCCTCATACTCACCAATTTCCAATTTTGGAAATCCTAATATTCATCCAATTTGTGAATATTCGTCACTGTGCATAACCCTAATTAAGGGGGATCTCCTAACATCGTTATGAAGGTTGTAGTTACTTAGGATTAACAACAACATTTGATCCAAAAATGTGGAAATCTTAGGGTTATTTGTACTCATGATATTTTTGGACACATATCTAATGACCATTTACAATTAAGGGGGATCTTCTAACATCGTTATGAAGGTTGTAGTTACTTAGGATTAACAACAACATTTGATCCACAAATGTGGAAAGCTTAGGGTTAGTTGTACTCATGATATTGTTGGATACATACCTAATGACCATTTACAATAATGTGTCCCTTGAGATTATAAACAAATTATCTATGATTTGCTATTTAAAAGAAAATGATCTTAAAAGTTGTCTAATTTAATTTTGGTAATCTTTGAAAAAAAATTAATAAAGTAAATGAATTTTTTATTAATTATTAAATCACCTTTAACTTGGTCTAACTAATCATAAGGAAATGCTAGTCCTATAAAAGCATTCAAATGCAAATACATATTTTGATAAAATATTATGTTAAGTTGCAACATGAAAATATTAATTTTTTTTAAATTTATTATTAATTTAACAAAAATTAATATATTTTAAGTTTGGATTTAAGTTTGGTATTGATAATTTAATGTAATTAAATTTATAATATCTATTTATACATATACCTTTATATAATAAAAAACATCTAATTTTTCTAAATAAAATTTTAAAAATAAAATTATACATTATATCTCAATAATTGAAATATAATTAAATAACTATAAATTAGATTCAAGTTTATTTAGAGGCAATAGATGAATTAGATTTACACTAAACAATTTTTTTTTTAAAACTAAAATTATATTAATTTATTTATCAAAAATATGTAATTCATTAATCGAAAATTTATAAAAATATTATATTTTATCAAAATATAATATTGCATTAATTCTTTTATCAAAATATTTTATATGGGCTCTGCTAGGGTTTGATGAGGAAAAACTACTATGCTAGGGTTTGATGAAGAAAAAATGCTCTACGGGGATGGCAGCAACTTTCGGAGGAGGTCTAAAAAATTGGATGAATGTCATGATGGCATCATGTTCGACACAGAGAGTGCATGCTCATGATATTTTTTCATCTAAAAATGACTGGAAGGAACAAGATTTTCCAGTGCATGTCAGGAACCGCTTGTTAAAGAACAATGGATGTTTGGAACGATGTGAAGCCAGACTAGTTCTAGTGGTTCAACCAGACTCAGTTGCAGAATATGTGGAGTATCTAACCAAATATGCCTTTATTGGTAAATTTTTGGGCATCCAAATTCCTCTCCCCTTTGTGGAGGCTTGTGTCAGGAAGACATGGAATCTTGAAGGCAATGTGGAGGTGATGCTGAGTGCGAATAACTATTTTACGATGGTTTTCTCTTGTATTGCAGATCATAACAAAGCATTTGAAGGGGGTCCTTATTTCTATAACTAGGTGGGACTCTTTCTTAAACCTTGGCATGTGGGTTTCAACCCATTAGAGGAGCAATCATCGCGGGTTCTAGTATGGGTTTGGCTTCCATGGCTCCCATTGGAATTCTAGAGAACTGATATCTTGCTTAAGATTGCCCTTCTGCTTGGGAAGCCGATTGGACCGTCACAACAGACAATGGATAAAAAGGTAATCACTTTTGCTCGTATTTGTGTTGAAATTAACTTAAATAATCCTATTCCAGATTCTATTGAAATACAATTTGGATCAACTACATGGGTTCAAAAACTTGACTATGAAGCTCTTCCATTTCGTTGTTAGATTTAGCGTGAATATGGCCACCTACAAAGAAAATGCCCTAAGTTTGTCTCGCCTATGGATTCAAATCCTCGGCCCTCTCGATTTGGATAAATTTTGGATAAAGGAAAAGTCTTGATAAAAGAATGGGAACGGGATAAGGAAGGTTTTGTTCTGGTAAAAGCCCGAAACAAGGGACGAAGGGCAAACAAAGACCTTAAGGATAGCCAGCCAGATGCTCTACTCAGCCATTTTGAAATATTATATGATCTTGATCAGTGCATGGAGATACCTGAAACATCGCTACCTGATGCAAATATAACAAGGCCGAATCAGATGTCTCTTCTTGAAGGGGAACTTAAGGAATCAAATCTAGGGGGTTTAAATGAAGAACAAAGGTCTTTGGATCTGAGTATAGGGGACATGGTTGCATCTAGCCCTATAAGGGAAACTATTTTGAAAAGTGGTATAGATTTAGTTATGCCCTCTCCTACTCAGGCACTGATGCAGTCATCCTTGGACTACAAAACTCCTACGGTGTTGGGATTGCAGCAAAAAATAATTAAAAAATGTTTTTCGGATAAGAATATGAAGGTGGGTCGAAATAAGGACCAAGATAAAATTAAGTTAATGGGGGAGACTTTGGTGGAGTCAGGCTTGGTGAGAACATTGGACTCCCATTTTTATAACCCCCAAAAATGATTATTCTCTCATGGAATGTAAGGGGGTTGAATAACATCCCCAAACAAAAAAAATTTCGTGATTTGTTTCGTGTGCATTCTTCGGATGTGGTGTTTATTCAGGAGACTAAATTGGCTATTAATAATATGTTCAATATTGCTCCCAAGTTGTGGAGAAGGGGACAATGCCAGTGTATTGGTGCATGTGGATATGCTAGTGGCGTCGCTTGTTTATGGAATTCAATTAAGATATCCCCTCTTACTTGGATTTCCAGCAGATGGTCTATTTCAATGGTCGGGCATGCTAATAAATCTGGTGAAATCATCCTACTTACAAATATGTATGCTCCTGTTGATTACAATGTTAAAGTGAATTTGTGGAAGCACATTTGCTTTGTGAGAAGTTTGGTTCCCCTATACCCATGGATTTTGGTTGGAGACTTCAACTCTATCACTTTTCTAGAGGAGAAACGTGGTGGGGTGGACCGTCTCGAGCCTTTTTATTCTGTCTTCAGTGCTCATATCCAGGCCCTAAACTTGGTTGACATTAAGCCAAATAATGGGATATTTACTTGGCACAATAGAAGGTGTGGGGAAGCTTCCATATCAAAGAGACTGGATAGGTTTTTGATATCCAGTTATTGGATGGGTAATAACAAAGGTACTAGTTCTATGATTTTGGAGAGTAGGGGATCTGATCATTGGCCTATCAAACTCTCTACTTTGGAGTTAGGGCTAAAAAATAATCCCTCCTTTTAGTTTCAACTTATGTGACTTCATGATCCTAAGTTTCATGATTTAATGTGAGGCTGGTGGACCACTGTCAAACCTCCTTATGGCACCACTATGTATTCCTTTATGAAGTGACTACAATTTGTAAAACATAAATTGAAGATATGGAATAGAATAAATTTTGGGAACCTTTCCTTGGCTAAGCTAGCAACTCTTAGGAGGATGGAAGAAGCTTTAAGGAAGATTAGAGATCAAGGATTCATGAAGGAGCTTCTTGTTGAGGAATTGGAGGTTACGAAAGACCTTCTTTGAATGGGAACTGAAGGAAGAAATTTTTTGGAAACAAAAATCTCGAGTAGATTGGCTTCAGGAAGGGGATAGGAATGCAACCTTCTTTTATAACTCAGTTAAGGCTCGTCGTAATGGTAACCTGATTACCTCTCTTGTGAATTCTCAGGGTGTCCTACTCTCTTCTTTAAGGATTATTTCAGAAGAGACTAAGAGGTATTTTTCCTCTCTTCAAGGAGGACTCCCTATCAAATGACGAGAATGAAAAGATTATTCGAAACTGTATTCCAACGATTGTTTCTAGAGAAATGAATGAGCATTTGATGGGTCCAATTTCCCTTGAGGAGTTGGAAAATGTTGTATTCAAGATGAAAAAAGGAAAATCCCTAGGCCCAAATGGATTCTCGATTGAGTTTTATCAAGAGTTTTGGGATTTAATCAAATTTGATCTTTTGGAGGTGGTCCATGAGTCCCAAAATAAAAAACAGATGCTAAGGGCCCTAAATGTTACCTTTGTGGTGCTTATACCCAAAAAAGAGGGAGAAAATTCCTTGGAAATGTTCAGGCCTATTGTTCTCTGCAATGTTGTGTATAAGATCATCACAAAAATTATTGCTGAGAGGCTGAAGATATGATTGAGAAAAATCATCTCTGAGGAGCAAGGAGGGTTTGTTGCTAGCCGATAAATCTTGGATGAGGTTGTTATTACTACAGAAGCTATTCACTCGATGGAAACTTCTAAGGAGAAAACTATGTCCATTAAGTTGGACATGGCCAAAGCCTATGATCGGGTCAGATGGTCCTTTCTTCGGAAAGTTCTTATTGCTTTTGGATTTGAGGAGGAATGGATTAGATGGGTGATGAGCTGTGTTTAGTCTTCCTCATTCTATGTTATTGTTAATAATGAGCCATCAGAGCTATTTGAGGCCTCAAGGGGATTGAGGCAAGGAGATCCTTTCTCTCCTTATTTTTTTATCATTATGGCGGAAGGGTTGGGAGGATTTTTCAAGTCTCAAGTCATGCAAGGTCTCATTCAGGGGTGGAAGTGGGATAGTAGTTTGCCACCTCTTTCCCACCTTAAATTTGTTGATGATACTACTTTGTTGGGAGTTGCCACTATCAAGGAAGATGGAAATATTAGACAGTCTCTTGAGATATATCTTGGTGCTTCTAGA
This sequence comes from Wollemia nobilis, assembly GCA_028583015.1. Lineage (NCBI taxonomy): Eukaryota > Viridiplantae > Streptophyta > Pinopsida > Araucariales > Araucariaceae > Wollemia > Wollemia nobilis. The sequence continues at coordinate 93,625 of JAQPPZ010002437.1, forward strand.
CAGTTGATTAATGAGGAAAAGTCTTCTATTTTCTTCTTCAATACCTCTCCTCTTATTCAAGCCAATATTGCTCGCATTCTAATATTCTAGGTTGGGACTCCCCCCTTCGTTTATCTTGGTATTTCGATTTCATATCACACTCTACCTAGATATTCTTGGCATTCTATGCTTGATAAGTTTAGAAGGAAGGTGAGTCACTGGACTTTCATATGGCTATCCACTGCAGGTAGAGTGTTGCTTTTAAAATCTGTTGTTCAAGCATTACCCATTTATAGATGTTTTGTACAAATAGCTCCCTCTCAATTCATCAAGGACATGGATGCTTTGTCAAGACAATTTTTATGGTCTGGAAAACTCGATCAATCTAAATGGAGTTTGGTTAGGTGTGATTCTATATGCAGGTTGGTGCAAGAGGGAGGCCTTGAGTTGCGACAGACAACTATTTTTGGGCAGGCTTTGGCTACAAAACTTTATTAGAGATGGTGTACCTCTCAAGATCATATTTGGGCTAAAATATTATCTTGTAAATACTTGAGAGGTATTTTTGAGGCTGAAATATCTAGATTCGGATTTGTTGGAAAAGGTTCAGTTATATGGGACACTCTGAAAAGAGGAGCTAATTTAATCAAGCAGGGTTTGTTTTGGATTTGCAATCAAGGATCAAATGCTCTTTTTTGGGAGGATTCTTGGGATGACCACCCTCCTATATTGAATCAATATCCTAGGTTATATTCCTTAAGCATTTTTTTCTTGGAAGCAGGCTGGTCTCGTGTGGAGGACTTTAAAAAATCTAGTCTTTTGGAAATATGGATATGTACAGGTGGAAAGATCCGCAAGAATGGCCCCAAGGGGGACTGGCCAAGGACAGAGAGGTGCTTGCTCTTATTCTTACGGGGAGGCCTTGTTCTTCATTGAGGGGTAAAGATATTCTAGATTAGAACCCTGATCCTAAGGGAACCTACTCGGTAGCCTATGGTTATCAGGTTCTTGATAAGCAAAAGTATGGGAGTCTTCCTGTCACTTGGTGGAAAAAGGTGTGGAACAAATTTGCTTGGCCAAAATGTAACTTCTTTCTCTGGTTGGTAGCTCGTAATAAATACCTCACTTAGGATAATGTGAGGAAGAGGGGATTTCAGGGTCCCTCTTTTTGTGTCCTTTGCGGTAAGAATGAGGATGACTCTTCTCATTTATTTTTTGAATGCTCCTTTTCCAGATACATTTGGCACCATTGGTGGAGTGCCTGGAACCATCCATGTTTTCATGTGTTGTCCTTGGTGGAGTTTTGGAGTAGTCTGGACAGACCTCCGGCCAAGGCCCCGTTCCTTCGAGTGGCTTGGAATTTGGGCCCTTCTTGCATCATCTGGAAAATCTAGCTCGAACGAAACCGATGTATATTTTAGGGCAATTATTTGGTTGTTCAATAGATCTGGCAAAGGATCATGTATATGGTTCAAGAAACCATCCATAGCAAATGTGATGTGGACCCTCTTTTGGATTCTAGGGAGGAGAAGGTACAGCAAGCCCTTGGTCTCTTTGGGGATGGTGTGAACTCTTTTATCCCTAGTAGGGTTCCTCAACTCAGCAAGAAGGTTAGGAGAGATGGTAGGTGGAGGCCACCCCCTAGAGGAGTTTTAAAAATTAATATTGATGGATCGTCCAAGGGTAATCATGGACATGTTGGCATTGGCGGTGTTGGGAGAGATTCTACTAGTGGTGTCAATTTTTTCTTTTCCATTTATAAAGGTGTTCACTCCAAAAATTTTATGGAAGCTCTTGCAATTCTTGAGGCCTTGTGGAGGGGGTTTTCTCTTGGCTTGCATAGGATTATCTGTGAGTCTGACTCTCAAATTGTGGTTAATATTTTAAACAGTAAAAGGGTGGAGGAAGTTAATTGGCAGTTGGCCTCTGTAGCCATTCAAATTCTTAGAATGAGTGAAGAGTTTGAATTTATATCCTTTGTGCACATTCCAAGGGAATGGAATGTGGTTACTGATTACCTGGCCAAAAGGGCTTCTGAGCTGCTAGATCCTTGGAGTATCGATAATTGGGAGAGTCTCCCATCTGGGGACTCTCAATGCGTGTGGGAGTTGATCCACAATGATGTATAGACTTAATGTGATTTATTCTTGTTGTCTTTTCTAGGTGTCATTCTAGTCTAGTGGTTTTAGCATGTTTAGCCGTTTATTTGAGTCTTGGTTGGAAGCTCAGTTGTACTTTGTAATCCAAACTTTTTATCAATAAATTTTTACCTTTTATTTAAAAAAATATATTTTATATTAATTACCAAAGAATTTACAATAAAAACCAAGAATGTTGGACATTTAAACTTACGCGATTTTTTTTTTTTTTTTTTAAGAAAAAACTAAGATTAAATGTTCTCAATGTCCAACATTATTGGTTTTCATTCTGAATTTGTATCTTTAGATGTATATATACATAAGCTTAAATCTTTGTCGCTTATGTATAATGTATGTTTATATGAAATAATATGCAAGTAAAACATATTGTTTTAACAATCTGCCAACCGTTGGCAGATTTTTGCGTTCAGGCTAGGCTTCTAGATTATATATGCGTCTTAAGTATTTTAAAAAAATTAAACCTAGAATCATCATTATTAAAGTAGTAACGAGGAGAGAAATGCAAGTTAACTATTAAATTGAGTTAGAGTTTTTGCATTGAGAACATTTATTTTTTATTAAAAAAAAATCAAATTAAATACATTTTAATTTTTAAATACATTAATTATGTTTTAAATTTATAAAAAATATTTTAAAAATATATGTTTTTTAATTTTAAATTAATTATTATTATTTAATAAATTTATATTATTGAAATTATTATCTAAATTTTTTTTTAACAATATTATTATATTAAAAAATTTAATAACTTTAAGAAAACAATATCAAATATATTTATTAACGTCATAACATATATGAGAGAAAGTTATGTTCCGCTTAAATTTCTATGTGTTTTTAGTAAATATTCAATACTTATTTTTAGTGTTTTGTATAATTTTTCTCTTTTGTTTATTTTAATTATAATTTTAATAACAAAAGATTAAGTTATAATTTTTTTAATGTATTATTTATTAAATTTTTATAATATATTTAACATTACAAAAAGTAATAATAATATTCTTTTCAAATAAAAGTATAATATGCAAGTTATTTCAAATGGAGAGACAAATTTGCCAAGGCCATATCTAGAAATATCTTTATTTAAGAGAAGAATAAAAATATAATTTTAAAAGTTGCTTATAACTAAAGTTCAAAATGAACTACCGGTTTGAAAAGGTAGATGGTTATTGTTAGTAGGAAGAGTGCAACTAATTAAATTAGTCTTACCAACCATTCCAACATATTATATGTCCTTCTATATTATACCAAATCAGTATAAAAATGTTTAATCTATATTTATCTAGTATTTTTGAGGTCAAGTACATGATAAAAGAAATTTCTCTTTAGTGAAATAAAGCAAGGAGTGCGATGATAAAATTGAGGAAGATCTCAATTTAAGAGTTTTAATGGATGCAAACTTAACTCTAAGGGAAAAAGTAATTTGGAGATTGTACAAAGGGAATCACAAACAATGGAAAATAATTATAATAAGTACAAAGGGAAAAAGTAATTTGGAGATTGAAGTCATATCACCCAAGCTTAATCTTTACTTCATTCTCACCACCAAAATATTGTCCACTATGGAATGGTTTAAAAAATTTAATTGATCTAGTGATTAAAGGTCTAATATAAGTGGTGGGAACTAGAGGAAATTGTTTTATATGGTTTGATACTTGGTGTGATAAAAAACCACTCAATCTAGGTCCAATTTTTAAACCACGAATGAGATTAATTCAAGAAAAATATGGTCATGGGGTTTAAAAAATTATATACAAGGACTAGAAAGGAAAATGCAAATAAAAATAATATTTTTTTACAAGTAAACTAGACGTTGTGGCTAGGAGGTAGTTGAGCAAAAAGATAACAACAATGATTACTCTAAGGGGAGCCGAGGATAAGCTACTTTAGGAGTTGAATAGCTCGAGAATACACAACAAGAAGTGGATATAATGTAAAGCACCAAAAAAATATGAATATCATAAGAATATGGAGAGATATTTGGGATATCTTGAACATTCCAAAAATCAAAATGTTTGTATGGTTAACAGGTCATATTAAAATTTTATCTTGGGATAACCTAATGAAAAATGGTTTTCATGGCTCCTCACAATGTGTTCTATGTAAAAAGGAGGAGGAGGATATAGACCATCTCTTGGGACACTGCTCAATATTCTAGGAACTATGGAAATGAATTTTTTATATGTTTGGTAAATGCATGGTGATGAATGGTAGAATTGAAGAATGGTTATAGCAATAGAAAACCACTTTTTAAAGTGAGCCTTTATAGATAATTTGTGATACACTGAAATATAGAACACTTTGAAAGGTATGGCAAGAAAGGAACAAAATATTATTTAAAAGAAAGGAAAACAAAAAGGAAGATTTTTTTAGCCATAGAGGAGTCTAAACTAACCCTATCAACTCACCCAATCCTTAATCTCAAAGTACAATCCTTAATAGATGGATTCAATTCATCAAATGGAATTATGTTGTTGGGTACAAGAGAAATAAAAGAAAGGCAAAGAATATAAAGTGGAAATATCCAAAAGTGGAGTTGGTCAAGTTCAATTTTGATGGAGCACTAAAAGAAATCCAAGATTAGTAAGAGGAAAAGGAATAATAAAAAATAATAAGGGTGAGATCTTGTCACATTATGCTTTTAGTATTGGATTTAAGACAAATAATGAATCTAAAGCTTGGGTGGGATTAGAAGGATTAAAAATATGTAAACAAATGAAATAGAATAAAGCATGGATTAATGGTGATTCACTAATAGTAATAAATACAATTTATGAGGAAAACAAAGGCTCCATGGAACATATACGATATCATTGTGGAAATACAATACCTTGGTATAGAGTTGGAAGAAATTAGGTTTTCACATATGTTAAGGAAAGGGAGAAAATGTGCAAATAGGCTTGTTAATAGAGGGGTTTAATAGACAATCATGAGGTTAAATTTTCTTCTCCATGGTTAGGAAAAGTAGTAAGTATATCTAAAGTTGAAAATAATAATTTGGAAGGAGAAAATTCAAATTAGTGATTCAAAGGACTCTAAAAATGTTTCATGGGACCCATTTATATATCTTTGAAATGAAGGAAACTAACAGTGGGTAAAGTAGACTATGATAACATGAATTGATAAGAAGTTTTGTATGCTATGTGAGAAGCAGAACTAATTCTCAGTAATGTGATGAAGTATAAATAATACATTCGAGCCAAGATTAGTTCGGAGGTTGTGGAACCACTCGAGACTAAAATAGGCGCAGTTGCAACAAATAACAACTAGCCTAAATTAAATCAAATCCAACAATATAAGATTGTTAGGATCGAATTAATTAAAAAGAAGAAATATTGAAATATATTCTAACATCCCCCCTTATTACAATATTTGAGGAAACTTATAACTACTAGCTATACTAGCATCCCCCCATTATTTTGAAATACATAGAGAGCTACGAAACAATTCAAATTTGACACGTGCAAGTGCCTTAGTGAATATGTCTACAACTTGAGCATTGGTGGAGATGTACTGAAGCTGAATTCGGTGCCTTGGTACTTCATCTCGAATAAAGTGGCATTGTGTATCAATGTGCTTGGTTTTTTCATGATGCACTGGATTCTTAACAAGGTTCAAAACACCCATGTTGTCGTAGAACAAGTGTATTGGAGATTTTTATGGAAGACCCATACTTGTCAAGATGCGATGCAACCATATCACTTTGCACACAACTTCATGTGCGGCACGATATTCTACCTCTGTTGATGAGATAGCAACCACCTGTTGCTTCTTGTTGTGCCAAGAGACAGGACCAGATCCAAGATGAAACAAATATCCTGAAGTTGATTTATGATCATCATATGACCCGACATAGTCGGAGTCCATGTATCCCTGTAAGAAGAATTTGTTGTTCCTCTTGTATTCTAGGCCATATTCCATTGTGCCATGGACATAGTGAAGAACTCGCTTTGCTGCTTTCCAATGTGTAGTCTTAGGTTCCTGCATGAACCTCGAAAGATAGTTGACAACAAATACGATATCTGGCCTAGTGTTGGTTAGATATATGAGACTCCCAATCAGCTGATGATAGAGAGTAGCATCTACCTGAGGTGATTTGTCATATCATGATAACTGAAGTCCTGATTCCATTGGTGTTGCCATCGGCTTGCAATCAGTCATGCGATATTTTTCTAGTAGTGTCTTGGCATATTTTTTCTGGGACACTTTGATGTAGTGCTCCTTTTGGTTCACTTCCAGACCAAGACAATAATGGAGAAGTCCGAGATCTATCATTTCAAAATATTTGCTCAAATCCTATTTGACAGAAGAGATCATTGTTTCTGAACTCCCTGTAATGAGCAGATCATCAACATAGAGTACAAGCAACACTATTTTGGAGCCTTGATTCTTGAAATAGAGGTTTGCATCCGATGGACATCTCTTGAATCCATGCTGTAGTAGGTGATTATCCATTTTTATATACCAAGCCCGAGGGGCCTGTTTCAAACCATATAAGGATTTGACCAATTTGCAAACTTTCTGTTGTTGGCCTTCCACTTCAAATCCTTCCGGTTGAGTCATGTAGACTTCCTCTTGGAGATCACCATTTAGAAAGGCACTCTTGACATCCATTTGGTGCACTTTCCACCCATATTGTGCTGCCATAGCACAAAGAACTTGAATGGTTGTCATCCGAGCAGTAGGTGCAAAAGTTTCCTCATAGTCAATGCCTTCTCTTTGAGCATAGCCCTTTGCAACAAGTTGGACCTTATGCTTATCTATCATCCCATATGCCTTGTACTTGACTTTGTACACCCATTTGCAACCTATGGGCTTCTTTCTGTATGGCAGATCGACAAGCTTCCAAGTTTTGTTTTTCATCAGAGACTTATACTCTGCATCCATAGCGGCCTTCCACTGAGGCTCACTAAGGGCATATTGCACTGAAGTAGGTTCAAGTTCATCTATTGAAGACATAAACACCCTGTCATCATCAATATCCATATCTTCTGTATCTCTCTCTGGATCTACAGAAAGTTCCTCAAAATATTGACAAAGATCATCAACCCCAGTAATATCTGCTGCAGCTCTCTCCTATCGAGCCATGCTACGAGTACGAGGCCTATCCAAAGTCAAATATGGTGGAGTGGATAGCTTAGAGTCTCTGATTGTATTTGTATACCACTTTGGATTCTTCTTCTATGGGTTTGAAGAAGATGAAGAAGGACCTCCAACCTTTGATGATGAAGGAGACTTCTCAACTTTGGATTCCACAAGTTCTAGGTATACATCTGATGTGTTTTCTGATGTGAAAGCCTCATCAAAAACTACATCTCTACTGATGTGAATCTTCTTGGTCAAGGGATCAATCAATCGATAACCCTTAGAGTGCTCATCATACCCAAGAAGAATGCACTTCAATGTTTTCTCATCTAGCTTCTTCCTCTTTTCTTTCGGTATGTGCATGAATGCTTTACAACCAAAAATGCATAGATGAGAGATGGAGGGTTTCCTGCCACTCCATGCTTCCTGTGGAGTCATTCCTTGTAGGGCCTTAGTGGGTGCCCTATTCAATAGATATACTATTGTGGTGACAACTTCTACCCAATATTGTTGCCCAATTCTAGCTCCTGTGAGCATGCAACGAACCATTTCCATGATGGAACGGTTCCTCCTTTCAGCAACTCCATTTTGCTGAGGAGTATAAGCAGTGGTTAACTATCGTGTGATCCCATTTTCAGTCAAGAATGCAAAAAATTCTTTAGAGGTGTACTCCCCCCTCGATCTGAGCGGAGGGTCTTTATAGAAGTCCCTGACTCCTTTTCAACAGATTTCTTGAATTGTTGAAAGAAGCCAAATGCTTCAGATTTTAGTTGAAGAAAGAATACCCACATCTTGCATGAGTAATCATCCATGAATAACTAAAAATACCTCTTTCCCCCATAACTGTTGGGTGATAAAGGACCGCACAGATCGGTGTGAACCAACTCCAGAGGTTTCTTTGCTCTTGTAGAGCTTCTCTCAAAAGGTACTCTATGTTGCTTTCCTGCCAAGCAGTTAGAGAAAACTGGCAATGTGGTAGAAAGGGAAGGAAGACCCTTTACCATCTCATACTTACTCAACTCAAGTAAGTAACCAGAACTCATATGTCCATATCTCTTGTGCCATAGGGAAGTTGCCTCCCTTGTAGAGACAGTCATGGCAACATTTGGAGTAGAGATAGCATCTAGGGCAAATAAGCCATGCTTATATGAAGCGGTTGCTATGTTCTTACCCCTCCTGGTAATAGAACAACACTTCTTGCCCCCCTCAACACTAAAGTTTACAACCATATCCTTGTCCAAAATTTGTGTGACTGACAACAAGTTGTTTGCCAATCCTGGAACATAGAGAACCTTTTCAATCTGGCACTTGCCATCAGGAAGAGTAACAAAAACTGTACCTTCTCCCTGAACCTTGTAGGTTTTATCATCGACAATAGTGATAGGTTTGCCCTCTTTGGCCTCAAAAGACTCAAACCATGATTTGTCGCCAGTCATGTGCTTACTGGCTCCAGAATCGACATACCATACAGGATCCATCTGCTTGGATACTATGGTAGTCATGAGCACTTTGTGTGCTCGCTCAGAATCTATGTCAGATTCCTCAATAGCAACATTCACTTTGGGTTGCTTGTTCTTGTGTGGTTTGTTCTGGCCTTTCTATTTTTGTTGCTTATTCTTATGCCAACATCTGTTTGTATCATGACCTTCCTTGTCACAGATTTTGCAATATCTCTTAGTTTGTTGAGGTTGTTGAGTGTGTTTCCATTTTGAATCCTTTTGAGAATTCCCTCCCTTCTAAAAATTACCCTTCTTCTTGGGGCCCTTCCTGTTGGTGTAGAGGGCGGTGTTAGAAGAATCATCTCACTGTAGTTGGCATGCTTCCTCTTCTTGGAGCAAATTTACCAACTCAACAAAGGTAACTTTCCTTTGTGATACCTGAAGTGAGGTGATCAACACTCAAAAATAATCAGGTAATGCTCTCAATACCACTGAGGTAAGGAGCTTATCATCAACTGGTGCTGCCAAAGAATTCAACTTTCCTTTCAACTCAGACACTCTATAGAGAAAGAGTTCAACTATTTCTCCCTGTTTCATGCTTAGATTGTGTAATTGAGATTGAAGAAATAGAATGGTGGAATCATTATTTCCTTCATAAATAGTTTTAAGAGCATCCCATGCCTCTTTACTATTTTGACAATCAACAATATGGGGTTGAACTTCATCAGAGACAACAAGCAAAATGAGCACTTTTGCCTTGCTATCTATCTTATCAAAGTCTTTCTGATCAGCAGTGAGAGTTGTGGCTCCAGCTACAGATGAAGGTCTTACTATTGTTCCAGAAACAACATCCCAAAGATCATCCATCTCTAGGATTGCCTTCATTTTGTTTTTCCATGGTGTATAGTTTGGACCTTTCAACAACTGATGAGCATCAGTCATTAATTTTGCAGACATTGTGAAGGTTCCTTATAACACCAAATGGTCCCCCTTTCGATATACCTTAATTCCAGGCCGTTATACCATACAAAATACCCGCCCTTACGTGAGGGAGACTATAGGTATTTTGAAAAACCAAAAAAATTACCCGCCCTTACGTGAGGGAGACTATAGGTAATTTTAATGATTATACGATACGTGGTACTTAGGCGGTACTGAAAGGGAATCACCTCGTTGATGGCACCGACCTTAGAAAGTCTTCAATCCTCATGCGTGGGGCGTAACTTCCCCTAAACACTTTGGATATCCGAACGTTCATCTGGATTTAAGCCTAAACACGAGAGCGATTGGGGTAGTGGATGGAGTAAAAAAATAGCAAAATGGTAAACTTATCTCTCCTCGACGATTAATAGAGAACTAGCTCAGACATCATTTTGGAAGCTATATTAGGTGGTGGATACAATAGCGCAATCACGACAGCTTTACCTGTAAGTGTTGGCTAGAGGTATCACAAATACCGAACACTGCAGTGCAATAAATTGCATGGATGGGTTTTATTTATTTCGGGGACTTAGGGAGTGAATTTGATTTTAACTTTTAATGATGTAGTGCAAAATAAGAAAAAATGCAACATACAACATAAAAGTGCCCACAAAAATAAACCACTAGGTGTCGGGCGCTGTCAAAAATGCACCTTTACAATAATGCCAAAATTTGCTTTTTCTCAAAAAATTACTCTCTATCCCCCTTTGATTTTTGAAAAAAATACTCCCCCCTTAAAAATTTCTCTTTTTAAAGCATTTTTAAAACATTTTTTTTATAACTAAAGTTAAAAATAAATAAATTATCTCATATAGCAAAAAATTATTTTATAAAAAAAATAACTTTAAACCTATAAAAAAAAATTTAAAATAATTTAATTTTTTTTAACTTTAGAAAAAAAATATGAAAAAAAATAACTTTAAAAAAATAAAAATTTTACCTTTGCTTTGGGGGGGGTCGGCGGGTTTTGACCCCGTGACCTCAGGGCTCCCGGAGCCCTTACCACTCGGCTCACAACCAGTGAGCCAGTGGGCTGATCCGAGATTTGATCTCGATGCCCTCCCTCAAATAGCGTAGCCACGAGCGAAAAGAAAACTCGCGGTGGCTCTTCCACCTCGGCCGCAGCTCAGGCGGTGCTCGGGCGACGGTTCGGGGCGACAGCAGGGTGGCGCGCGGGCGGCAATAGAGTGGCGCATGGGTGGCGATAGAGTGGCTATGGGGTGGCGATTCAACAGTGCAAAAAAAAACATGTTTTTTTCACTCAAACTGCTCGCTCGATGCATGAAATGCTCTCAGCAATTGATTCCCACAAATATTGTAGCTAAAAAACTCAGTAAACACCCTGAACAGATAGCTTTTCAAAGTGAGTTTGACGTCCTTCAAGAGAAAAATTCTCTTCCTCGGTGAGATCTGAGAATAAAATCAAAAAACCAATCTAGCAGATCGTGTCGGTTTTGCCTCCTGAATCCTTTAAAACTCTCAGAATCTGGATAGAGCACTCACAGACATAACAAAAAATAGGAGGTGGTGTGTTTAGGTGACGTCGTTGACGGTTTGGTCGTAGAGTGCAGGTGACAAATTTCATTTTGTGGTGAGCAATTGTCCCACATCGACGGGACTGCGAGATATTAAAGTGTTTAAAACACTTTATACTCCATAAAGGAGTATCTCCTCTCGGGGAGAGGCTCTCCCGAGAGGGCACGGGATTTCCTCCCATGTGGTGCTGGTGGCCTCAGTGTTGGCTACCACGTGGCTCACTTCTATTGATCTTCCCCTTGCTTGCTTTCATTCGATTCTATGACTTTCGACCTTTCTCTCGACTTTCGACCTTCGACCTCTCTTTCGACCGGTTGGTCGATCTGGGTTCCACCTTTCGACCGGTTGGTCGATCCCAAATTTTTGGGATTATGCTGGCACGAATTCCAATAGGAATTTAAAAATTCACAAAAAAAAACCAAATTAATTCGCAGCTTTGCCTCCAAAGCTTCGCTCTCTAACCGCTACTACAAGATCATTAAAAATGAGAGTGGCGGAGAGGGTGGAGATATCGCTCTGATACCATGTGAGAAGCGGAACTAATTCTCATTAATGTGATGAAGTATAAATAATACATTCAAGCCAAGATTAGTCCGGAGGTTGTGGAACCACCCGAGACTAAAATAGGCGCAGTTGCAACAAATAACAACTAGCCTAAATTAAATCAAATCCAACAATATAAGATTGTTAGGATCGAATTAATTAAAAAGAAGAAATATTGAAATATATTCTAACATGCTAAAGTAAGAGAAGATGATATTGAATGGACTTCATGGATGAATGGATTATTTGAGTTCAAAGATGAAACACTTGGTTTTACTCTAGATGAAGTGAATATATTTGTAGTTTTTATGAAAAATGTATAGGTATCTAACTATAACAATTCAATTAACACTAGAATTGAATATGTTTGTAAACAATAAAACTCTAAAGGAAAGATTTTATAGTTTATCAAACATAATATATATATAATTGCATAATCTCTTTTGTTTATTTTAACGGTAACATAATAGAATAAACTAAATATACAACTATTATATGTTTAGAAAAGAATTTAAATACAATTATAATTTTTTTAAATCTAAATCATTATTGTTAAATGTTAAACTACTTTTAAATAATTACTAAATTCAAAATAATATCGTTGTTATAACATGAACCCATCTATCAAATGGTATTATCTCAACTACTTATATTGTTCATTTGTCTTGAGGAAACTCAGGTTTTAATTAATATTTTTTAAGGTGCCACCAAGGGCTAGGTGGATTGGTAGTTGTAAAGATCTAGGCTCAAACCTTGAGGGCATGCATGTTGCAAAGGTAATAGTCTGATTTGAATCTTTTAAGTGTATGTTAGATCGACAACGATGATATGAATCTTGAGTGATTAGTGGTACCTTTCACACCATATCAACAATAACAAGGTGATCAAGATAATATAAACTTGTTAAAAGCAGCTCCTCTCATTTAAACAAAAATTACTAAAAATTAATGTAAATGTAAACAACTCCTCTATATATTTAAAATGATAATTACTTTTTAAAAAGTGATTCAATTTATACTACACCCACAATTTTTTATTTTTTTTGACCCAAGCACGTATTATATATACATTCATATGCAATTTTATTTATTTTTTTAACCCAAACACGTATTATATATCAGAATAATCTAATATAAGTAATTTAATTTTCATTGACCAAGTAAACCCGTTTCAATTTAAATTTTTTAAAATACAATCTGATGCATTTAAGCACGGCCCTCGTTGTTACACAAACCGACAAATTCACTAAAATGAAACTCCTTACAAAACACTGCATTGGCTACGAGCTCAACCAATCAGTTCCTTGCTACAGTAATGTTAATCTCTTCTAAAATGTGTTCTGTGCGAAATGAATTAGCTTGGCGAGTCATACATACACAAACTTAAATGAAAATGCGCTAGGTGAATCGACATGACGTCGCGTCTAAACCTAAAACAAAACAAAATGCGCTAGGTGAATCGACATGACGTCGCGTCTAAACCTAAAACAAAACCCTGTATTCTTTATTGATGTTACTTGCATTATCAATGATATAATCCGAGCTCAATCTCCATATATATAAAGTATTTACTCAATAAAAATACACTAGAGCTAAATATACCCACATCAAATTATTTCATTGCATATAAATGTTTTTTTTTTCGCTTAAGTACACATCCCTTCAATTATAAAGAAAAGAAGAATTAAAAAACAAGTTACATATTGTATTTTATAAAAGAGGAAGAAACATATAGACTACAGAGAGTCGTCAAAACTGAGCTCCACATATCCGCACCGCTTCTTCAATTTGACATTTTTAGCTTTCATCATGGTCCTATATTCCCCATACAAATACGACACGAATCCCCAGAGGGACAACGCAAGCGCCATGCCCTTCTCCCCGCTAAACTTGTCGTGGTATACAACGACGCCCAGCACTCCCGTCACGGGAATATAGACGGCGATGAGGATACCACTCAACAGAGAATTGGACAACGAGGTGACGCCGAAGACGCCGATGAAGAAGAGCTGCCAGCAGATGGCGTTCCACACGAGCCCCATGTAATAACCGACCTCGCCCACATCGGACGCCTCGGCCTCCCTCCGAATCGCCTGGAAGTCCTTGTTCACCACCATGCCCACCGTACAGAACGCCGTGGCGGCGAACGACATGATGACCTGCACCTCCATGACCAAGGTGTAGGTCATCCTCCGCGTGGTTCGCTTGTACATCAGCTCGATCAGGGGCAGTATCAGGCCATACACTGAGGAGCAGGCGATCGTGACCAGAAACCCTACAACGTACCGCCCGTTCGTTACGTGCTTGGGCCTGTCGCCGCTGGTGTGGAAGGCCAGCAGCGCGGACCCGAGGCTGAGCAGGACGACGGCGTTGATGGAGTAGGGACTGAATTTCTGCCGTACGATGAAGAAAGCGAACACCGCGTTGAAGGCGAGCTGACTGGACGTGAGCAGCGACGACGTGGACACCGGGAGGTAGTCGACTCCCCACGCGTACAGGAAGTTATCAGCCCCCGTGAGGAGGCCGAGCGCCAGGCTGGCAAGACAGAGCTGCGGGGTGACGTGGCTCTCCGGATCGGGGCGCCTTCTGTAAGCGAGCCAAAGGGGGAGAATCAGAATCGGAAACCCTGCCGTCTGCAGCCAAGCCGAAAGCCATCGCCTCTGGCCGCCGTGGAGGAAGTAGAACTTCAGTAACAGGGGTCCAGCTATAGCACCAATCGATAAGGCCAGACAGCTCAGCAACAACAACACCCAATACATCAAACCCATTTTCTTCTCCCCCTCCTTGGACGGCTCCATTCTTTTCCTTGAGGAAACCTTCAACCTCTTCTCTTCGATTGTTTTAGTTTTATAAGGGAATTATAAAGAAGGGAGAAAAGGTAAGGTAGGGAGATGGATGAGATTTTTTAAAAGAAATAAATGCTTCTGCGACATCCATTCGTGCCCTGATGTCCGCCTGATCATTCTGGATGAATAGGCCTGGGTAACAAGATTCCATGTAGGGCTTTTGCAAATGGATCCGTAAATGCGCCAAAATGGAATTTACCCAATCCTGCATTGTTTTACAGTGTGGTGATGATGTCGAGTTGGAATGCGTGATGGAGAATCTTTTAAACAAAGGGCAGCAGATTTGTTTTCTTTTGACCTAAATTTGAGTAGCCGACCTGCTATTGAATGTGAGAGTGATTGCAGTGAATGGAGATGAGCATTATAAGGACGTGTTTATTCTCATAGCGGCCGTGGAAAAATCGACTGATATGACTGTCGTGACGGCCCACTGAGAAAGGAGGTAGAATAGGAAGCGATAAATTCATTGATTTAGAGGAAATTTTAGTTTAATTTTGACTGTTACACATTTCGAGGAAATTTTCTCTTGAGCTTGGATTGTTACACATTTATTACCGGTTGAGATTTACTATACGGTGTCATTTATACGAGGAAGAAGTGTGGAATTAATATATGTGGAGAACTTGGGATTGGAATTTGTTAATTTTAAGTTGGTAAACATTTAATGTAAAATTGGACGATTTACTACCTTTACTCTGTATAAAATTGACAGTTAAATATCACTATTTATTTAAGTTATTTTTCCTTATTTTTATTTAGTTTTAAATATTTTTTATATTAAAGTCTTGATGTTTATAAAAGAATAAAGTTTCAATACTTATCATATTCTATATAATATAACGGGTAAACTATTACAATAACAAATTGGATAAGGACAACACAATGAATAAGGCTTCTTGAGATACTCAAGAAAAGAATAGGTTGGATAGTAAGGGTCGAGTGGTTGTTGGTTGATTTCTTAAATTGATGCTCTAGAGGGTCTGGGTCTTGATGACTTTATCTAACTTAGTGGGTTAAGATTTATAAGGACAGGGAAAGTCTAAGGTTCAAACCATGGTTGAGTGTTTATTGGTTGGCTTTCCAATCCAATGCCCTATAAAGTTGGGGTCTTGTTGACTTTATCTAACCTAATGACCTAGGGTTTATAGGGGTAGGGGAAGTCTAAGACTAAAAATATGGTATACCCAATAAGGAATAGGTTGGATGGTAGTGATGAGTGTTTTCCTGCTGGCTGTCCTAGCCTGATGTTTTAAAGGGTTAGGGTTATGTTAACTTTGTCTAATACCTTATAGGGTTAGGGCCCTATTGATTTCTATTAACCTAGTAGGCTAAGGTTTATGTGTTATTGATTCCGTGTGTATTTAAAAATTACTGTTACACTAACGATATATAATTAAAATGTATCAAAAATAAACTCAATATTAATATTATATAACCCATTAAAAATATTATCTTTTTAAATTGAGCATATGTATATAGGATATGCTTTTTTTCTCTCTTTATATTTATAAATTTCCATTTTTCATTCATTTATATTTATAATATTTTAAATTTTTTTATTGAGTTTAGTGTGAGAAACCCTGTGACGGACGCTCAATGTTAAGTATCCCATCCCAACCATGACCTCTAATAAGAGTGAGAGATAATATTTCATTTTTATATTATTTAGTTATTGTCCACGCTACTATGCTGAAATTATTTATATTCAATTCTTTTATAATCTAGTATACTCAAGCAATACTTCTATACAAATTAGAATTAGTATATATATTTAAGAGTAGATAGAACAAATTTTATAAATTTATTAAGTTACTCTTCAAATTGAAATTATTTGATGGTATCTACTTTTATATTTTTACATGTTCATAAAATAATATTTATGAATTTTAAGTTAATAAGAAATTACTAGTTGTTTATTCATTCTATGGACCTCCACATGAAAGCACGAGATTTCGGGCGAAGGAAACACTAATTGCGATGCATTCAAAATCAAATACGCTTAAGTCCTAAAAATGTAGAATGCATGAAATGAAAGAGACGCATTGAAATGAGATACAAGCAAATGGAGAAAACACAGCCCTTTCATTAAACTCTCTTGATCTCTGTTACAAAGACGCCTCCTCCCTTTTCAGGGGCTAGGAGCGTTAAAAGAATTTGATTACAATCAAGACTTAAGGTTCCTCTTTCCGCGTGCCCACACTTGAGATGGGCGGGCCAAGACGATGCCGCCGCTGATGTTGATGAGTCCTTAACCTCTGCTGCTCCTCCTGCGAACAAAGAAACAACGAAGATGTCAGTAGCACCTGCTACAAATAAGAAGTGTTTGTTCTCTAAAATCGCCAAAAGATGCATGCAAAAGATTGTCAAATACGAGTGAGTAAAATGGGTCAAAGTCACCTGCAAACTCGATAGAGATCAGAAGACATTACCAGAAGGCCATTGCCATTGAAACAGTCGGCCAATCTGCCTTCACCTGGAATTCGTCCCTGGGCAGGACGAATTCTGACTGCTATTCGTCCCTGGGTGGGACGAATTCTACTGTGTTGGAAAAGCCGAAGTGATGCTGCTCCAATGTCGACTCTCGAGACCTCCAAAACACCTGCAAACAGAGGGGTTATGTAATTGGGGCCATTTTGGGATGACCCAGATGGTCGGATTCTCCCAATTTGGCCTCTATCCTCGGGAATTCGATATCGCCACCTGCAAGTTAGTAGGACAACAAAGCGACAAAAGGCATGATAAAATCTGATCCAAATGTTATGAAATTGAAGCTATGAGTTAACCAAACAGAATAACATAAGATGCAATATGAACAAATAATCTAGAATGCTTTAGAATAAAACTTAGAAGGTGCGGGGGTGCCCAAGTGGGCCTCCCACCGTTGGCACTTGATTCCGGTGCCAATCCACTAGGGATGGGCCCAAAACCTCTTAGGATTGGGGTGTCTACAAATTGGTGGTGTAAGGTGGTCAAATGTTGGATTTGGGTTGGATCCACGCTTCCAAAAGCCACCCAATAACCTCCCTTGCGAAAGAGATTAGTGGATGTGAGAAGGTGAATCAAAAAGATGCAAGTGGGTAATCAATCGGACAACACTTCGTTGCTTGAAATCGCCTCCAATCTCCCCTTTTGGGTGAGAAAAGTCCCACCTTTTATAGACCCATGGGGTCTCTTTTGAGAGGGAAGCATAAGCGCCATGTGTTGGTCATAGGTGCCATGTGGCGGTCATGTCTTCCCATGAGGGAGGGGAGTCCTCCATGACTTGGGCTTTCATAATCGCCCTTGTGACAGTCCTCTAACGGCCTATTTGCCCACCCACACACGCGTGCGAGGCAGGAGTCATCAACTGATCGTCTTTGGCTGCCACTTGGCGCCATTCTTCTTTTTGCCCGTTAAACCTAGAATTCGTCCTACCCAGGGACGAATTCAGAATTCGTCCCTTGGTGAGACGGATTCCAATTTGAATTCGTCCCAGGGTGGGACGAATTTGGAGTAGGTTGTCCGAAGGTGCCAAATTGCCTTCTGACCTTCCAAAATTGCTATGAAAGTGGTTAGGACCACTGTTTAACCTCTGAGGGCTGCCCTGGGGGCTGTGTTTGTCAAAGCGATCAGTGTTTGTAGCCACATAATCGGATTGGTGCTGTTTTGGTGTCTACAGATGCCCCTTTTTGGGATGCGTTGTGCATGGCGCAACGCCGAGCAAAAATAGATAACCAAAGCACTAATGATTAGGGTTTCTTGGTAACCTAACCAACTTTTGATGCCCCAAGCATGGAAAGGGCATGCATTCTTGAATCCTTGCTTCTGACGAGCTAAGGAATGTGATTTCAAGTATTAACCTATTTTGGTGAGGTGTGACTTGAACTTAGACATTGATCAGTCATGAATAGGCAAAGGGCGCAACCTTTTATCCATGGGGGAACCTTGAGTTCATGCTTCGGGAATGCCAAGCGTTTGATCGCGTTTGATCGATTTGTTGTTATTGCTTGTTTGCTGCCCCAAGCAGGAGCGTGATTGTCTTTGTCAATGATTCTTTGAATGCATGTCATTGCCTTGATTAGGTGTTTGCTTGTTGATTGGTGACTAAGTGTGACTACCCCCTCAAGCGACGAATCGATGAGGGAATGACCTTCGTGAGAAAAGCGACGAGTCGCTTGACCCAAGATGACTTGTGCAAGGGTGCCTTTAGATGGTTTATCGTTAAGCATGTGCAATTTTTCCAACATTTGGACCTATTTTTGGTGGGTGTTAACCCTTTTGGTGATGCCATAATGGGGTGAAAGTGTCGAAAGTCCGTCTTCCCATGGAGCGGTCCGGCTAAGATAGCCTTCTTAGGGAGTAGGAGAGTGACAATTTGAGCCCCGACATCGATTTTCTATGCCAAGAGGTTAAGTGCAAGAGCACTTGTGTCCGACAATGCTATTGTTGTTGGTTTTTTTATTGCTTTGTTTTTATGTTGCATTTTTTTGTTGTTTTGATTTTTTTTTTTTCTACCATTTGGGATTAAAGAAATCCTCCCGTGGAGTCCTATGGTAGCCTTCTTCGGAGTAGGATAGTCAATTAAACCTTTAAGGTAAAAACTTGTCAATTTATTGTTGTTTGTTGTTTTGATTTTCTTATTGTTTTTGAGTGGGCTTTGACCCATTTGTGACGTCATTTGGGGGTGAAATTGTCAAAAATCCGTCTTCCCGTGGAGCGGTCCGGCTATGGTAGCCTTCTTAGAGAGTAGGATAGTGACAATGTAAACCCCAACATCAATTTTTCTATGCCAAGAGGTTAAGTGCAAGAGCACTTGTGTCTGGCAATGTTTATTGCTTTTTGTTTTTGTGTTGCATTTATTTGTTGTTTTTGTTGTTTTGATTTTCTTGTTGTTTTTTAGTGGGCTTTGACCCATTTGTGATGCCATTTAGGGGTGAAATTGTCAACAATCCGTCTTCCCGTGGAGCGGTCCGGCTATGGTAGCCTTCTTAGAGAGTAGGATAGTGACAATGTAAACCCCGACATCAATTTTTCTATGCCAAGAGGTTAAGTGCAAGAGCACTTGTGTTCGGCAATGTTTATTGCTTTTTGTTTTTGTGTTGCATTTATTTGTTGTTTTTGTTGTTTTGATTTTCTTGTTGTTTTTTAGTGGGCTTTGACCCATTTGTGATGCCATTTAGGGTGAAATTGTCAACAATCCATCTTCCCGTGGAGCGGTCCGGCTATGGTAGCCTTCTTAGAGAGTAGAATAGTGACAATGTAAACCCGACATCAATTTTTCTATGCCAAGAGGTTAAGTGCAAGAGCACTTGTGTCTGGCAATGTTTATTGCGTTTTGTTTGTGTTGCCTTTGTTTGTTGTTTTTTTGGTGGGCTTTGACCCATTTGTGATGCCATTTGGGGGTGAAATTGTCGATAATCCGTCTTCCCGTGGAGCGGTCCGGCTATGGTAGCCTTCTTAGAGAGTAGGATAGTGACAATGTAAACCCCGACATCAATTTTTCTATGCCAAGAGGTTAAGTGCAAGAGCACTTGTGTCTGGCAATGTTTATTGCTTTTTGTTTGTGTTGCATTTTTTTTGTTGTTTTGTTGTTTTGATTTTCTTTGATCTTATGCATGATGGTTGATGAATATGGATGTATGCATGTTGATTTATTTTGATGGATGCATATGCTATGATGAATACAAATGTTTTTGATTTATATGTGATATGCAGAGATGAAATGGATGAATGAGATTTGTGATGTTTGGCTATGGCACCATAGACTGTTTAGAACTCTGTTATTTTGTTTTTAGGCGATTGCTGTGATGCATGACTTTGTATGTGTAGCTGTGGTTTTTCTTTTTTTGTATTTTCTGATGGTATTGTAAGGATGAAAAGTAGCGCAGTTGGTTTAGAAATGTAGCTAAGGTTTTCTGAGACTCAGACGGTTTTAACTCACTAGCCACGACTGTACTTTATCTTACAAGACTTTTGAACAAGGTATGAATCGGACTTGTTTTTGACCAAGCTATTTCACATCCCCGTGTGTGCAATTGAGTTCATTTATGTGGTATTTGTCGGGATACCGCCGAGTGCCGGATGGGCTTTCAACCGAACCTGTACTCGAGGATCACCTAATTAGCTCCACTAACTCCTTTGTTGTATTCAGTTAGATTAATCTGTGGTGTTATCCAGGATGCCATAAGCTAGCTCATCCACATGCAAACATTGATCCGTACGCAAGTTAATGTGACAGATATATCGTCATGCGAGAAGTTTACCACCAATTACCGATAGGCTATCAACCAAACCGATGCATTGAGGCTTGCCTCATGACCTGTTAGAATGCTTGAGAGTTCCAGGGATTCAAGTTCAACTCCCTTCTTTTCTTCAATTGTATTGGGATACTTGCTCATTTGTAGTGATAAGATCACTATTTATTTTGATTTGTTTTTCTTTTGAGCAAGGGATTGGGGATATGGAGTGACGAAAATCACTATCGTTTGTGTCGTTTGATGTGTGCACTGTAGGATGTCAAATATTTGAGTTTTTGACGTTTTGCAAATTTTTGATGTTTTGCAACTATTGAGAACTAGGGATTCTTAGGGAATTGGGTAGGGAGGATGCTTGTCCTTTTGCCAACTCTCAGCATTCTTGGGGTCATTCGCACGGGGGGATGAGCAAGATAACCATTTCGCTTTTGGTGACCTGGATTACTCCTGCAGGTTTCATCTTTCGTTCACACAACTTGGGAATTGTTTTATGTGTTTTTATTTGTGTTGGGATGTTACGTAACAAGGTGTATTTCAAGTGTAACTCTACCTTCGTAAAATCTGCTTGACTCGGTACATTACGTAGCTAAAGAGCAAAATGATGACTGAATCACGAAAACTCTTGATACATTAAAAGACCACTGACTCTAGTGTGGTAAAAGCAATGCATGGTGTTTTTGTTGTTTTTGTAAAATGGAACAGTGTGGAACAAGATGGACTAGCAGAGCAATTATAGCCTATGGTGCCTTTGACCTATATGACCACAAATATGCAATGTATGGATGCAATTGTTTGATGCAGCTATGTATTTTTGTATTTTTGATGGATTGATTTTTTTGTGAATATGAAGATGAGGTGCGAGAAGAGCTCTCTATTGATGAATTTGAGTATGCCTAGAAATGAGATGCAAAAATTTTTGTTGTTTTTGATGATTTTTGTTGTTTTTGAATTTTCTTGATTTTTGACCAAGTGATTGCGATAATCCTTGGAGCTTTTGGGATGACCAAGTGATTGCGATAATCCTTGGAGCTTTTGGGGTGACCAAGTGATTGTGATAATCCTTGGAGCTTTTGGGGTGACCAAGTGATTGCGATAATCCTTGGAGCTTTTGGGGTGACCAAGTGATTGCGATAATCCTTGGAGCTTTTGGGGTGACCAAGTGATTGCGATAATCCTTGGAGCTTTTGGGGTGACCAAGTGATTGCGATAATCCTTGGAGCTTTTGGGGTGACCAAGTGATTGCGATAATCCTTGGAGCTTTTTGGGGTGACCAAGTGATTGCGATAATCCTTGGAGCTTTTGGGGTGACCAAGTGATTGCGATAATCCTTGGAGCTTTTGGGGTGACCAAGTGATTGCGATAATCCTTGGAGCTTTTGGGGTGACCAAGTGATTGCGATAATCCTTGGAGCTTTTGGGGTGACCAAGTGATTGCGATAATCCTTGGAGCTTTTGGGGTGACCAAGTGATTGCGATAATCCTTGGAGCTTTTGGGGTGACCAAGTGATTGCGATAATCCTTGGAGCTTTTGAGGTGACCAAGTGATTGCGATAATCCTTGGAGCTTTTGGGGTGACCAAGTGATTGCGATAATCCTTGGAGCTTTTGGGGTGACCAAGTGATTGCGATAATCCTTGGAGCTTTTGGGTGACCAAGTGATTGTGATAATCCTTGGAGCTTTTGGGGTGACCAAGTGATTGCGATAATCCTTGGAGCTTTTTGGGTGACCAAGTGATTGCGATAATCCTTGGAGCTTTTGGGGTGACCAAGTGATTGCGATAATCCTTGGAGCTTTTTGGGTGACCAAGTGATTGCGATAATCCTTGGAGCTTTTGGGGTGACCAAGTGATTGTGATAATCCTTGGAGCTTTTGGGGTGACCAAGTGATTGTGATAATCCTTGGAGCTTTTGGGGTGACCAAGTGATTGCGATAATCCTTGGAGCTTTTGGGGTGACCAAGTGATTGCGATAATCCTTGGAGCTTTTGGGGTGACCAAGTGATTGCGATAATCCTTGGAGCTTTTGAGGTGACCAAGTGATTGCGATAATCCTTGGAGCTTTTGGGGTGACCAAGTGATTGCGATAATCCTTGGAGCTTTTGGGGTGACCAAGTGATTGCGATAATCCTTGGAGCTTTTGGGGTGACCAAGTGATTGCGATAATCCTTGGAGCTTTTGGGGTGACCAAGTGATTGCGATAATCCTTGGAGCTTTTGGGGTGACCAAGTGATTGCGATAATCCTTGGAGCTTTTGGGGTGACCAAGTGATTGCGATAATCCTTGGAGCTTTTGGGTGACCAAGTGATTGCGATAATCCTTGGAGCTTTTGGGTGACCAAGTGATTACGATAATCCTTGGAGCTTTTGGGGTGACCAAGTGATTACGATAATCCTTGGAGCTTTTTGGGTGACCAAGTGATTGCGATAATCCTTGGAGCTTTTGGGGTGACCAAGTGATTGCGATAATCCTTGGAGCTTTTGGGGTGACCAAGTGATTGCGATAATCCTTGGAGCTTTTGGGGTGACCAAGTGATTGCGATAATCCTTGGAGCTTTTGGGGTGACCAAGTGATTGCGATAATCCTTGGAGCTTTTGGGGTGACCAAGTGATTGCGATAATCCTTGGAGCTTTTGGGGTGACCAAGTGATTGCGATAATCCTTGGAGCTTTTGGGGTGACCAAGTGATTGCGATAATCCTTGGAGCTTTTGGGGTGACCAAGTGATTGCGATAATCCTTGGAGCTTTTTGGGGTGACCAAGTGATTGCGATAATCCTTGGAGCTTTTGGGGTGACCAAGTGATTGCGATAATCCTTGGAGCTTTTGGGGTGACCAAGTGATTGCGATAATCCTTGGAGCTTTTGGGGTGACCAAGTGATTGCGATAATCCTTGGAGCTTTTGGGGTGACCAAGTGATTGCGATAATCCTTGGAGCTTTTGGGGTGACCAAGTGATTGCGATAATCCTTGGAGCTTTTGGGGTGACCAAGTGATTGCGATAATCCTTGGAGCTTTTTGGGTGACCAAGTGATTGCGATAATCCTTGGAGCTTTTGGGGTGACCAAGTGATTGCGATAATCCTTGGAGCTTTTGGGGTGACCAAGTGATTGCGATAATCCTTGGAGCTTTTGGGGTGACCAAGTGATTGCGATAATCCTTGGAGCTTTTTGGGTGACCAAGTGATTGTGATAATCCTTGGAGCTTTTGGGGTGACCAAGTGATTGCGATAATCCTTGGAGCTTTTGGGGTGACCAAGTGATTGCGATAATCCTTGGAGCTTTTTGGTTTGGATTATGGTTCTTCAAGGGATAGAGGTACCCCCAGCTTGATGGTCTTTGCACTCTGGATCTGGCTCTGGAGGTATGGGCACGAATGGATCGGCCCTATGCACGGATAGGAGGACAGGGTCTGCCCTCGACACTGATGTTGCTATGGGATATCTGGGCAGAATTTGATCTCTGTATGCCCAACGTGGTGGATGTAACGCTTGGTCCCACTGCGGTGGGTTAACGTGCCACTCATGCCCTAGTATTATGTTTATCTGTTGACATGCTTCTTCAATTTTTATGGGATGTCGATGCTGTCGCATGTAATTGCTGTGGGCTATCTCTGTTTTATCCTCACCTTCGACCAGTGAGTACAGCTCATCAGAATCTAGAGATTCTGAGACATGGAGGACTGTATCATCAGGTAGCCCTATGGTTAAAGGTTGATCCTCTTCGAAAGGAGCCTCATGTAAGTTGGGCCTTGGGAGCTCCAAAATCTTGGTCTCTACCAACTCTAAGTGCTCTAGCGCTTTGCATGTATCGGGAGATTTGAGCTCCTCCTCTTTGGTTGGTTCTTGTTGAGGAACTTGGGGCTTATGGAGGGGTGGCCAGATAGCACCCCCCATGCCTTGGGAGGGTAGTTCATCCCACTCTTCTTCTTGCTATGATTCCTTAGAGGCTTCTTGATGAATTTCTAAGGGTGGCTCATAAGCCTGGGTGGATGTCTGAGGAAGGCACCCATCATTGGTTATAGGAGCAGCCTCCCGCTCATGTCTAGGAGGCATTGGGGGTGGTGCTTCAAGAATCGGGAGAGTAGCCTCCCGCTCCTGTCTAGGAGGTGTTGGGGGTAGCGTTTGATGAGGTCGCGATGACCTGTCTCGCCCCCATGGGTTGTGCCCCTCAAAATGTTTTGTCTTATGCGTGTGAGGGGTTGGAGTCTTCTCCTGCACAGTGTGTTGGAACAACTCATCCTTCTGGTGCTGAAGGTGCTCTTTGTTAATATAGTATAGTTCCTCTAAACGTAGTTGCTCTAGCTCAAGCTGCATGAATTGCATCCGACGTGTGATGTGCTTGATAGATTCTAAGATAGTTGGTCCTACCGCCTCATGTCTAGAAGGCCTAGATGCCTCTCCTACATATCTATCTCGGTCGTAGTGATCCAATATCTCTATAGGCCACCTCCCTCTATTGGGGGTAGCGGCATTCCCTCGGGGCTTTGGCCTCAGTGAGTGGTCCTGATAGATAGCAGGTGCGGAGGCGTGTTGCTCTTGCACTGTATATTGCTCTCGAGGAAGGTAAGGGTTTTCCTCGTGCTCTCTTTCATAAGTGAAAAAGGAACGGGTGGAGTTGGCTCGCCCCGCCTGAGGAGCCTTGTGCTCTGGATTTGTCTTTGTAGTCCTGACAACTAGAGGGGGTGAAGGAGGGATAGTGTAATCATGTGGTTCCTCCCGTCGAACCCTATGTTGACTTAGCGCTTCATCACGTGGTGACCACTCATAGCGAGCATCTAAGGGAGCTCTCCTATGGATGTACCCCTCATGGAAGGGTGTGTGCTGGGTGCTATGCTGAACATGAGTGCTCCTAGAAGGGGTGCCCCCATAGTCCCTATCCGTTAAGGTGTGGAGGGGTCTGCCTTGTGTGTCAGGCCACCAAGGTGGTATGACCAAATCCTTGGGGCTATACCGGAGGTGACTTGTGCCTCCTTGGATATTCCCCATAGCATCCGCCCGTGATTGGGCTTGGCTACGGGTGAGCACCATGACGATGTCTCTCTAAAAACCCTAAAATTGAAAATGAGTCGGATGGGGCCCAAAATTGGCGTGTGCATCCCTCTTATAGTAGATAAGACAAAAATGAAGTTTCAAGTCCTAACTCTAAATACATTAGGAGATATTGACATCCGAACAGCTCAAAAAGTGCAAAAAATTGGGCACGCAATTTTAAAACCTAATTTCGGGGCACTAGATGATGGAATTTGGCCTCAAAAACTGACTTTTCTGGGAAAATAGGATTCTAGGGAATCATATTTGTTTAAAATTATCCCAACTAACTCCCTGTAAAATTTCAAGTCAATCGGAGCTACGGTTGAGAAGTTATGGCCCCGACAAGATGCACTAAAATTTAGGGAAAAATATAAGATTTCCCATACTTTGTTGGATGGTCCTGCATCACTTATGGGCACCTTTGGGGTGCTTTTGGGTTGACCAAAGGGTTCATGGACACCTTTGGGGCATTTTGGGGATGACCAAGCGATTGCGGGAATCCTTGGAGCTTTTTGGAGCGAATGACAAAATGCATAGATTTTTATCTTTTGTTTATGATGATTTTTCTTTTTGTTACACTAAGCAGAAATGAACACACACATACACAAACCGTGATTATCTCTTTTAAGGATTAATGGTGTGTCCTAAACTGGTTTAGTGCATTTTGATGTTTTGTTTTGTTTTTGAATGTTTTTGAAGAACGTTTAAATGCATAATGAAGGCTCATATAACTCCCAAAATGGTCGCCCCTTCAATATACCAACCAGGCCGATATACCAACCTCTCTATATACCCGCCCTTACGAGAGGGAGACTATAGGTACGTGAGAGCAGATGGTACGTGGTACGTAGGCGGTACGAAAGGGGGATTGTCCTGTTAATGGCACCTACCATAGAAGACTTATCCTCGCGTGCATGGGAATCACCCCAGTGACACTCGGTCAGCTTTCATTAGGATTTACGCCTAACAATAGTGACAATCGAGGAAATGGATGCAAAGCTAAGCCAAGGTGGTGATGAACCCACCGTTGGTCTTGCTCAAGGGCTGGGGTCTTACGACCAGCTCCTTGGTTTAATTTACCACGTGATGTGTGTGGGATTCATTTTATTTAACGAAAATGAAACAAGCATAAATGACTTTCCCTAAGCAATGCAGGATAAAATGAAAACAATCAAAGAAACAGAAACATAAACAAAAAATTTAATAGAGATTATAAAAATCCCTACCTCTTCTCTGCTTGGACCGATTGCTTCTGAATTTCTGCTCTAAAAATCTACAGGGAGGAATTCGTCCCTCTGTGAGACGAATTTCAGAACAGAATTTGTCCCTTCCAGAGATGAATTTGAATTCGTCTCAGGGTCAGACGAATTACAGTAAAGAATTCATCATAGTCAGAGACGAATAATAGTCTGCAAAAAAAAAATGTACCTTTCAAGCACAAAACACAAAAATTTGATCAGTTTTTGTGATCTTAAAAATAGGGGACAGGGTCCCACCGTGATCGCCACTGAAAGCACGAGATTTCGGGTGAAGGAAACACTAATTGCGATGCATTCAAAATCAAATACGCTTAAGTCCTAAAAATGTAGAATGCATGAAATGAAAGAGACGCATTGAAATGAGATACAAGCAAATGGAGAAAACACAGCCCTTTCATTAAACTCTCTTGATCTCTGTTACAAAGACGCCTCCTCCCTTTTCAGGGGCTAGGAGCGTTAAAAGAATTTGATTACAATCAAGACTTAAGGTTCCTCTTTCCGCGTGCCCACACTTGAGATGGGCGGGCCAAGACGATGTCGTCGCTGATGTTGATGAGTCCTTGACCTCTGCTGCTCCTCCTATGAACAAAGAAACAACGAAGATGTCAGTAGCACCTGCTACAAATAAGAAGTGTTTGTTCTCTAAAATCGCCAAAAGATGCATACAAACATTTGTCTAAAACAGTGAGTAAAGTGAGTCCAAATCACCGCAAACCTGACAGAGGTCGGAAGATATTACCAGAAGGCCATTGCCATCGAAACAGTTGGCCAATCTGCCTTCACCTGGAATTCGTCCCGGGCGGGACGAATTCTGATCGCTATTCGTCCCTGGGTGGGACGAATTCTACTGTGTTGGAAAAGCCGAAGTGATGCTGCTCCAATGTCGACTCCCGAGACCTCCAAAACACCTGCAAACAGAGGGGTTATGTAATTGGGGCCATTTTGGGATGACCCAGATGGTCGGATTCTCCCAATTTGGCCTCTATCCTCGGGAATTCGATATCGCCACCTGCAAGTTAGTAGGACAACAAAGCGACAAAAGGCATGATAAAATCTGATCCAAATGTTATGAAATTGAAGCTATGAGTTAACCAGATAGAATAACATAAGATGCAATATGAACAAATAATCTAGAATGCTTTAGAATAAAACTTAGAAAGTGCGGGGGTGCCCAAGTGGGCCTCCCACCGTTGGCACTTGATTTCGGCGCCAATCCACTAGGGATGGGCCCAAAACCTCTTAGGATTGGGGTGTCTACAAATTGGTGGTGTAAGGTGGTCAAATGTTGGATTTGGGTTGGATCCACGCTTCCAAAAGCCACCCAATAACCTCCCTTGCGAAAGAGATTAGTGGATGTGAGAAGGTGAATCAAAAAGATGCAAGTGGGTAATCAATCGGACAACACTTCGTTGCTTGAAATCGCCTCCAATCTATTTTTTGGGTGAGAAAAGTCCCACCTTTTATAGACCCATGGGGTCTCTTTTGAGAGGGAAGCATAAGCGCCATGTGTTGGTCATAGGTGCCATGTGGCGGTCATGTCTTCCCATGAGGGAGGGGAGTCCTCCATGACTTGGGCTTTCATAATCGCCCTTGTGACAGTCCTCTAACGGCCTATTTGCCCACCCACACACGCGTGCGAGGCAGGAGTCATCAACTGACTGTCTTTGGCTGCCACTTGGCGCCATTCTTCTTTTTGCCCGTTAAACCTAGAATTCGTCCTACCTAGGGACGAATTCAGAATTCGTCCCTTGGTGAGACGGATTCCAATTTGAATTCGTCCCAGGGTGGGACGGATTTGGAGTAGGTTGTCCGAAGGTGCCAAATTGCCTTCTGACCTTCCAAAATTGCTATGAAAGTGGTTAGGACCACTTGTTTAACCTCTGAGGGCTGCCCTGGGGGCTGTGTTTGTCAAAGCGATCAGTGTTTGTAGTCACATAATCGGATTGGTGTTGTTTTGGTGTCTACACCACATATTTAAAGGGATGGATTATAAATTTTGGGTAGCATGATATATGATGATAAATCACTCTCTTGATTGACTAAAGCACAAATATTATAGTGAGTGTACGATAGGATGGATTGGGATGGATTATAAATTTGGGGGCAATATGACACATGATGATGTATTATCATCTTTTGATTGACTAAAGCAAAAATATTATAGTGAGTGTGTTGTCATTGGTGATCAATTTTCTTCATAGGTGGCTGGTTATGAAGAGGAGATTCATGGATCCTTATCATTCTAGGAAGTTCTTCATGTACTAAGTATGGGACCAATATTATTTTTATATATTGCATTACTTATACTAGTGAAATGGTAAAATTTAGCCTAGAAGATGGGTGATTAAGGACATTAATGATGGTTTCTTAGGATATTGTGATGATTTTTCTCAAATATATAACCTTGGTGAGACCCCTTCTTTCTTTTCCTCCAAAATGAATACCTTTGATGACATGGTGGATCAAGTATATTACATCAACCGATATTGGATTTGACACATCTACCATGGATTATTGAGGCATATGAGTTGACTTTAGTTGAAGGAATATAAATTTTAAACAGAGGAGTACCTTCTTCTATCTATGATGAAGAACATTGTTGGTTGTTTTGAGATTGTTTTTATACCTAAGCATAAGAACATTATTGATCATTAGTAGATTATACCTCTACCCAAGGTAAAATTCATTATTGGATATAATAAAGAGTATATTTGATAGTTGGTTAAAAAAACATAAGTTATAACTTATTATAAAGGGGTTCTCTCAGATGAAAGGAATCATCTTTGGAAACTTTTGTTCCTATTTCTTGGATGGAATTTCTTTGGATGATTATATTTATTGTTAATTCCTATTACTAGGAAGTATTTCAATGGATGTGCAAGGTTTGATCCTTCATGGGGAGGTTTAGGATAATATCTACATTTGACAACCATCTAGTTTTGAACATTATGAACATAATGTGATCATTGTATTATATGTTGATGATCTTGTCATCATAAATCTCAACATAATTAATCTATGAGATTAAATAATAACTTTATGCGCATGGGATGGTTGATCCAATCCATCTACCTTTTGTAGAGTAGAAAGTAGTTATCATGACCTTAGTCATGCCCAATGTGAATTTTATACAATTGAAAGATCCTCTTGGAGAAGAAGAATACCCCTTGAAAAGGAATGACTAACAAGGATGTCTCTTTATGTCCCCCATTCATCTTAATAAGTGATGTCAAAATATATAGTGTTGATATTCATGTGAGGCCATGCCTAGTTTTTTGTATTATATTCACTCTTATATCTCTATGAATCACTATATACCTTGCATAGGTGGGTTTGAAGTAATATTGTAATAATAAACCTCAAGATAGAACATAAAACCTTAACCTAATTTCACTTGTAATTTGGGTAGATATATCTCTTGAGATAAACCATTTAGTTAAAAATTGGAAATTCAATCACTTTTGTTGGTAAGATTATTTGGTGATAAAAGACACCCTTATTATTATGTTATGCTTATCTAATATCTATATTTTATATGTTAGGTAATGTGTTAGTTTAATTTATTTCTAAAAATTATGAAATATTACACCTATATGTAGTAGTCAATAACACTTTGAGTTATGTTTTTGAAAGATGCTTCTATCTCAATTTGCTCAAACGCATTTCCCTTATAGATGATACTTGAGAATTTAATTGATATTTTTAATGATTCATACATTTTTATATGCAAGGGAAGAAATTGAAAAGTGTTGGACATTTTAAAAATTTTCTATAGCAACTACTCTTAAATTTTCTATAGATGTCAAACCATTTCTCTCTAAAACTAAGTTAATTCTAGTTTGATATAGTCCTATGTCTTGTTGTATTCTTGATAAATGGAAATAATTTTATCATGGATGTAATTATATATTTATAAATTTTATTTAGTTTCAAGATATCACTAGAAAATAGTACAATTGCTTTATAGTCAAGTTCTAGCATAAGCTAGATAATTGGACTATGTGATACTTGTCATTAGTTGGAAGGCAAAAAATAATGGAATTTTTTATATACCCATGTCTTCTATTGATCTTGTTGGTTTTCATCCAAATATAACTACAATAAAGTCAATCATATTTTTTAGGTATTTTTTTGGCATCACTTGGATGGTACAAAAATGAAGGTTGTAATCATTTAGGATTATTATAGTTATTCCAAGAAGAATGGAGAATTACGCCTAATTGATCCTTAGATTCAAGGCATTGCTCTAATGTATAGATGGATGATGAAATGACTTAAGGGAAGTGAACCTTAGAAGAGGACGGTCAAATTTAGAATAAATATTCTCAATAAAATGGATGTTGGTAAGATATGAAAAAAAAATGCCCAATTCTCTTCAATAAAGATATTTCTCCCTATCATTGGTAGGAAAATTTGGTGATTCTTTTTGAGCTCTTGAACTAGGATGATATAATCTCTATTAAGGACTCAAATTTATAAATTATTCTATTTAGTGGAATCATTTAGTTTAGGTTAGTGACCAGGAATTTGCATTAGATCCTTCTTTGAAAGGAAAATTATTATTTAAAAGAGAAATCATATGCTATATATATTTATGGAATATCAATGTAGATAAATACAAGTTCTCTCTTCTCCTTTTGTAGAATATAACTCTATTTATCCAAGGTCATATTGATTATAAAATTTAAATATAGCTTTCCACCACCTTGGATTGCAATAATATTAAGAACTAGAGATGGTCAAAGAATAAACTAATTTGTGATCCTCTTGTAAAGACTCTATATAAAAATCTTATCCAATAGTTTTGGGAAACTACTAAACTTAATGATAAATGGAAGATCAATATTTCAAAGGCTTATTGGCATAAGTTGAGTGCATTGGTTTGGAAATCAAGGAGAGAAATGTTTAACAAGTCATTTGCTTAGCACATTATCCACCTTAAACTTTCAACTAGAATTTTCTTAGCTAAGTTTAGTATCATTAGCAATGGTTTCCAAAATTACTGTAGTCCTGAGTTATTTAAGCACCTTTTCTAGTCCTATAGATAACCAATACAAATGTAGCAAAGAATACAAAGGGACTATACTACACTACACTTTATAGTTAAAAATTAAAATGGGAAAAGTTTATTGTAGATTGGGTTGATTAATTTTATAGGGTGCTTGTGTCTATTTGGAAGTTTATTTTAAGTAATATTTGGTTTGTGAGATGACATAATTATTTTTACAATGATAATATTTTTTTGTCAATTTAAATTCCTTGAGTTTACTCTGACATTGTGTTAGATAAAATGTTTTGGCTTCAAATTTCTAGGAAGAAGTGAAACGTATTGAGAATGAAAGGTATAGATATCAGGTTCTGCTATTAAGCATTTTAATTAAATTATGTGGTCATAATGTTATATTGAAAGGACAAAGGATATCATAGAAAACAAGTCTAAATATACTTGGATCTAGCTCTTAACAACTATTAAATATTAATTTCTAGAGATCATCTAAATAATAGAAGCGTTTGATTATTTCAAATGTTGGGATTAGGTTTTATTTTCCTTTCAAACAATATGACTAATCGTTAGCTTGATAGGAATTTGATTGAGAAAATTTTGTGGATGTATTTTTGATCCAATACTTTTATATTTATAATTTTCATAACATTTTCAATATAAATTTATGTTTTAAAAAAGAAATTATTTAATTGCATAAATTATAATTTTATATTGCACTTTAACTTTACTAAGTAAATTTTATGGGGTGGTTAGGTGGGTCATTTTGAACATAGAGGTCATAAATGCCCATTTTTATATGGAGATAAAATGAGACAAAACGTGATTGATATATAATATAAATCCTGAAATCTAAGGAATACTAGTCAATAAGGAATATAGCCCATTGGACCTTATAGAAACTATCAAGAAAAGGTGAGAGAAAAAGTTATGATCACTAGCTTCCAAGTGAATGATTTCTCTTTTTTAATAGAAATATAATTCCTTGAGACTAAATATTAAACAACCACATCACATATGAAAATGACATTAGCTCAACCAGTTAAATTCCTTGAATTTTTTTATTTATTAGGTAAATAATATTATAAGGGTGGGTTTTTTGACATGGTCCCCAGTTTACATAAAGGATATTTCAACCATCATTACAAAACCTCAACAATACCAAAGTAGACTAAGATACTAAAACTATAGAAAAATGTTACAAATAATTAACTATTTTTTTGGAAAATTTTGATCAATCTTCCATTGATATTCAGCCATGTTGCTTCAATAATTAGAGGAAGAAAATAGATAAATATCATTCCCCTAATATTAACCCAACCCCCCTTCCATTTCATTGCAACCTTCCTAGGTAAATCTTCATCAAAATCGTAGCAAGATTCTAGAAAGGAGTTCAAACCTTCTTCACATATAATTATCTACACTTCTACCTTACCCTTGAATTATACATAGTTGTCTCATTTCATATTCACAAGATCTCCACCCATATTGCGAGAATTACTCCATATAAAGATTGAAATTTCTTCGATATACCACTTCCTAAAATGAGAGAAAATAAAATAGAACTAAAGGATAGTTTTTGGAATGGAACACTAGAAAGGATATGTAAAAAGTTGGCTAGGTGGAAGGAGGCTATTTTGAGTCAGACTGAGAAATTATTACTAATAAAAACTACAATTCAGAGCCAACCCATTTATAGTTCACTTGTGTTTAAAATACCATCAACCACTGTGAGAAAATAGATCAAATTTATAATAGATTTCTTTGGTCTGGTCTAGAGGATAAGAAAAGGTTGACTTTGATAGCCTAGGATACAATATGTAAGAGCAAAGAATTTGGTGGTAATGGTTTAAGGAAGATGAACATATTCTGTAAATCCCTAAGAGAAAAATTGGGATGGAGATTAAGCAATAATATTTATTGTGAGTGATCTTCAATATACAACTATATGTCTATGAACTATATGGCATTACATAGAGGAGAACAAACACGTGTGTTGTCTCCCAAAAGAATTCATTCCACATGGATCCATAGAAAATTATTTAAAACAACAAATATGCTTGGTGAGTACAATGTGGGATATCATATTAAGTGCATTGCATTCACCATCAAATGTCTAGATGCTTGTCCAAGTGATAAAATTCAGGAAACACATCACAATATTTAGGAGACATATGACAATATTGTTGATAGCAATATGTGAGGAATGCTAACTAGATTCATTACATGTGAAATATGAGTGCTACGCAAGTTTCTTCAGTGTCATCGACAAGATTAGGGTCATTGTACAATTGCACCAGCTATATAGTGCATTTGATAAAATGATTGAGAATAGCATAGTTGACACTGGAAATTATTGCAAGCCAAGGCATGGTGATGTCCAATTTTGGAGAGAGAAACTAACATAGTTGCATCTATTGTATTCTATTGGAATAATAAGATTGATTCTAGAATTATTTAGAATACTCCAAAATAGAATTTTTTAGAAATATATAGCAAGCTTTTGGAAAATCCATAATGATCCAAAAATTCTCTAGATTATTCTAAAATTCTAGATAGTTCTTCATTGTCCAATTATCCAACTTATTTCTAAGTTTTCTAGATTATTCTTCAAGTCTATAAATAAAACCATTTGTAATTGTTCATGTAATGCAATGTAATGTGTTCAATGCAATAGATAATAAAATCTGAGTTAAATTGTAGCAACAATTTTTATCCTATTCTTGCATCCCCTATTTTATTTTTCATGCATTCTCTATTTTTCTATTTTATGTTCTTCCTCTAATCAAGAATTTTGGTATCAGAGCCAGGTTGTTGATTGATAAATTAGTTTGTGTCAAAGAAGGTATTTTGTGAGTTTATTTGTAGAATGGTAGGTGTGAATGGCAGCAACCTTACTCAACCCCAGATTCCACTGTTCAATGGAAAGAACTATGAGTATTGGAGCATCAAGATGAAGACTTTATTTTATTCTCAAGAGCTATGGGATTTAGTGGAGAATGGATTTCCAGAACCAGCAGATCAAGTAGCATATAATGCCCTGTCACAAGCAGAGAAGGATCTTCTAAAGGAGAATAGAAAGAAGGATGCCAAGGCATTGTTTTTTATCCAACAAGCAATGGAAGAGTCAATTTTTCCAAGGGTTGCAGTAGCAACAAGGTCCAAGCAAGCATGGGACATTCTACAAAACTCATACCAAGGAACCAACAAAGTGAAATTGGTAAGATTACAAATGCTTAGAAAAGATTTTGAAAATTTGCAAATGAAAAATTCTTAGTCCATAAATGATTTCTTTACTCGTGCATTAAGCATAGTGAATCAAATGAGATCTTATGGAGATACATTAACTGATCAAAAGGTTGTAGAAAATATTTTGAGAAGTCTTCCTATCAAATTTGATCCAATTGTTGTAGCTATTGAAGAATCAAAAGATTTGTCAAAAGTTTCTATTGATGAGATTATGGGTTCTTTACAAGCTCATGAGCAAAGGCTAAATAGATCAGTTGATTCTCCCTTTGAAAATGCTTTCAAATCACAAGTTCAAATCAATAGACACATAAACACAAGAAGGGGAGGAACTAGTAATAGAGGAGGATTCACAAGAGGGAGAACTAGCAACCAGAATGAAGGAGGTAGATCAAGTATTTCTTATGAAGAGAGAACAAATTCAAATTTCTTTGCAAGCAGATGAGGTAGAGGTGGAAGCCATTCACATAATCATGAATCCCATGGCCAAGGTCAAAGGTATGATAAAACTCAGGCTCAATGTCATTACTATAAGAAATTTGGGCATTTTGCAAATGAATGTAGAAAGAAGCAGTTTGATATGAATAGGCAAAATGCAAATTTTTTAAGAGAAAATCAGCTTGAGAATGATAATAGTGATTCAATGTTTATCACTTGCATTGTTGCACAAGAAAGTTCAAAATAAGTGTGGTTTTTAGATAGTGGTTGTAGTAATCACATGAGTGGAAACAAGGACATGTTTGCAAACATAGATGAATCTATGGAGTCTGAAGTAAAACTTGGAGATAATAGCAAAGTAGTTGTCATAGGT
Source organism: Wollemia nobilis (assembly GCA_028583015.1). Classification (NCBI taxonomy): domain Eukaryota; kingdom Viridiplantae; phylum Streptophyta; class Pinopsida; order Araucariales; family Araucariaceae; genus Wollemia; species Wollemia nobilis. Next base: position 129,762 of record JAQPPZ010002437.1, read on the forward strand.
AAAGGTAGCATAAACATTAAAACCAAGCAAGGAGAGAAAAAACACATTCCATATGTGTATTATGTTCCTAATCTCAAACATAATCTGATCAGTATTGGGCAGCTAGTACAAAAGGGTTATAGAGTCTATTTTGAAAATGGTGCATGTGTGATTCTTGATAAAAATGGAAGGTTAATAGCAAATGTCCAAATGACACAAAATAGGATGTTTCCATTAAGATTGCAAAATGACTTACCTATAGCTTTTAAAGCAGATATGAAAGATCAATCTTGGTTATGGCATTTGAGGTATGGCCATCTAAGTTTTAGTGGGTTGAATTTGTTGCATAGAAAAAACATGGTGAATGGTTTGCCATTCATTGAGCAGCCAAATAGAGTTTGTGAAGGTTGTATTCTTGGTAAACAACATAGAGAATCATTTCCTGTTGGTAAGTCATATAGAGCAAAAGTTCCACTTGAAATAGTGCATTCAGATCTATGTGGGTAGATGCAAACACCTTCAATTGGAAATAGCTTATATTTTATGACTTTCATAGATGACTATACCAAGAAAACCTGGGTATATTTTTTAAAACATAAATCAGAAGCCTTTGAAATTTTTTAGTAGTTTAAAGCAATGGTTGAAAAGCAAAGTGGACATTACATAAAAGTGCTAAGAACAGATAGAGGTGGAGAATTTGTGTCCAATGATTTTCTAAATTTTTGCAAAGAAAATGGGATCAAGAGATAATTTACCACAAGCTATACACCACAACAGAACGGTGTTGCAAAAAGAAAGAATAGAACAATTATGGAGATGGCGAGAAGCATGTTGAAAGCTAAACATTTACCAAATGAGTATTGGGCTGAAGTTGTAGCTTGTGTAGTATACATTTTGAATCGTTCCCCCACAAAAAGTGTGAGAGATAAGGTACCAAAAGAAGCATGGAGTAATAAAAGGCACAATGTTTCTCATTTGAGAGTGTTTGGATGCATAGCATATGCACATATTTTTGATGAAAAAAGAAGAAATTAGATGATAAAGGAGTACGATGTATTTTTGTAGGATATAGTGAACAATCAAAAGCATACAAGCTATATAATCCTATCACAAAGAAGACTATAATTAGCAGAGATGTTGAATTTCTTGAAGATGAAGAATGGATTTGGAATAGAAATCTTCAACAACAACAACTTGAAATAAGAGAGTCTAGTGAAGCTCATGCTCCAACAAATAATTCTAGTTCACAAAGTATTGTAGTAAGAACATCTCAACGTGGATCCACATCTTTGTCAACACCTCGATATCACTCTAGTGATGATTCAGATTTAGATGAAACTCCAAAGAAGACAAGAAGTTTGAGGGAGATTTATGAAATAACTCAAAGTAATCAAGATGATTTGATTTTTGATTTTGCATTATTTTCTATTGTTGATCCAATATGTTTTGAAGAAGCAATTAAGAATGAAAATTGGCAAAAGGTAATGGATGAAGAAATTGAAGCAATAGAAAGAAATCAAACTTGGGAATTAGTAAATCTGCTAGAAGGGAAAGATGCAATTGGTGTAAAATGGGTCTATAAGACAAAGTTTGATGTTGATGGAAATATTGTGAAGCACAAAGTAAGGTTAGTTGCAAAGGGCTTCTCACAACAATATGGGATTGATTATAATGAGACTTTTGCTCCAGTAGCTAGACTAGATACAATAAGAACTATGTTAGCAATAGTGGCCCAACATAAGTGGAAATTTTTCCAAATGGATGTCAAATCAACATTTCTAAATGGAATATTACAAGAAGAAGTATATGTGCAACAACCACCAGGTTATCAGATTTTGGGTTATGAGCATAAATTTTATAGATTAAAGAAAGCTTTATATGGTCTTAAGCAAGCCCCAAGAGCTTGGTACAACCGCATTGATTCATATTTCTTGAACAATGGATTTAGCAGATGCAACAGTGAACCAACTCTTTACATCAAGACAAATGATCAAGGTGAGATTTTAATTGTATGCCTATATGTTGATGATTTGATATATACAAGAAATTTGTCAATTGATTCCTTCAAGTCAACCATGAAGAAAGAATTTGAGATGACAAATTTGGGCTTAATGAAATATTTTCTGGGTATTGAAGTAAGTCAAACAAATGAAGGAATTTTTATATGTCAAACAAAGTATGCAAATGATGTTTTGAAGAGGTTTAGAATGTCGAATTGCAAACCAACATCTACACCTATGGCAACAAGATTCAAACTAAGTAAAAAAGACAAGGGCACAAATATAAATCCAACATTATATAAAAGACTAGTGGGCAGTTTGATGTATTTGACAACAACAAGGCCTGACATTGTGTATGCAGTAAGTCTAATTTCAAGATTCATGGAGACACCAAAGGACACACATTGGCAAATAGGGAAAATAATTTTGAGATATATTAGTGGAACAAGAGATTATGGGATATTGTATTCAACATCAAATAACTTCAGATTGATTGGATATATGGATAGTGATTTTGCTGGCAGCATTGATGATAGAAAGAGCACATCTGGATATATCTTTCATCTTAATTCAGGAGTAGTTTCATGGGCTTCCCAAAAACAGCCCATTGTCACTCTTTCAACAATCGAAGCAGAGTATGTAGCAGCAACAACAACATGTCAAGTTGTATGGATGAGAAGAATAATGTCAGAATTGAAACAAGAACAAAAAGGAGCAACAAAAATATATTGTGATAATAATTCAACAATAGAACTATCAAAAAATCATGTTTTTCACAAAAGAAGCAAGCATATTGATACAAGATATCATTTCATAAGAGAATTGGTCAACAATGGTGAAATATATCTTGAACATTGCAAAACTAAAGATCAGTATGCTGACATCCTCACAAAGCCATTAGCCAAGGAGAGTTTTGAAAATTTGAGAGAAAGGTTGGGCATCATCAAGTCGAGGAAGCAAGGAAATCAAGCTTAAGGGGGAGTGTTGGAATAATAAGCTTGATTCCAGAATTAGTTAGAATGCTCTAGAATAGAATTTTCTAGAAATCTATAGCAAGCTTTTGGAAAATTCATAATCATCTAGAAATTCTCAAGATGTTTCTAAAATTCTATATAGTTCTTCATTTTCTAGTTGTTCAGCTTATTTCTAAGTTTTCTAGATTATTCTTCAAGTCTATAAATAAAATATTTGTAATTTTCGAGGTAATGCAATGCAATGAAATGCAATATAATGTGTTCAATGCAATAGATAATAAAATCTAAGTTAAATTACAGAAGTGATATTTGTTCTATTGTTGTATCCCCTCTTTTTTCATGCACTTTTCTTTTCTATTTTATGTTATGCCTCTAATCAACATATTCGTATTAGCTTCCCATTGTTGGCTATCACTTTGCAAAATGGGCCAACAAAAAAGGTGTCTTTCATAAGTTTATTAAAATTCTCCATTATGTATTATTGAAGACATGTTTATACGATTTCTAGATTTCTTTAGGTTACAAATATATTTATGTCAAATGCTTCATATCAATAAACTCCACTGAAATCTCCATACATTTTTTGCAATATGTTGGGAAAGCAATCCAAGAAACTCATAGGAAATCATAAAAATAATGTTGTAGATAATACTTAGCCATTTGGTAGCATAACATGGCATTATGGAGTCCTTGACCACTGTTGGGGTAATATTTGATGACACCAAAAAATAAATCATCGACATATGATCAAGGCTTGGGGACCATGAAACTACGAACATAGTAGAAAATTACACATCATTGAAAGAGATGGACCATGCATATTTTTGGGAAGGGTAGACAAAGATGCATGTTTATGGCTAAATAAAAACATGGATGAATCACTAAATTGTGTGAATAGCCATGAAATTTTATGAATAAAGAAAGAATTATCTAGTGGTTGAGCTGACCAAATTTAATCTTCTATGACATGTTGAGTCACAACAAGCTATGAAAATGGGATGGAAATTCTATGTAACATAGTAGAACTCAAATAGTATGCTTTGATAAATTTCTATGGTGCTCCTAAAAAAGTGATGATTGAACACTTATGAAACAACTAGACCAGAGTGATACAAATTAGACAAACAAACACAATTCTAGGATCTATTGAAGGAGGGTTTCCCATTCCCTTTTTGAACCAATTTGACCTGGTTAAAGAGGATACTTACCTTTAACCAATGTTAGGCTCTAATACCAAACTGATGAGGATTCACGAGACCAAATGGATTGAAAGCTTCAAAACTCAATTTGATTAATTTTCTTTATCAAATGGATTTAAATAGCCAATTTTACATGTGATCAATACACCATGTAATATTTACAAACTTGGAAAATTGTCCACATGCTTATTTACCTAGAGGCTACAGATATGGCCACAAATTAACAAGGTGGCTATGAATATTAATCTAAATGTGGTCATAATATAAAATATTATATGTGCATAAAAGGTGGCCAAGCTAATTATTTTACAAAGGTGGCTCATTTTTAACTATTTTATATATATTTTGAGAATCTCGTTGTGATTCTCTACCAAAATTATACGAGTGGTTCAAACCATTTATTTTTACCTTAATATTATTTATCACATCATATGATGTAATAAATCCCAATACCCTTATTATACTAGAGACATATGGGAGGGAGTACATGGAAAGTGGTAGGAAAATAATGTCAAGTCTAAGAAATCATTAATATCTTTAAAGATTACATGATGGATAGTAGATGGAATTATCAATACAAAAGCTAGGTGAGAATGATAACATAGCCATTTATTAGGAGTTGCATTATAACATGTAAGATTAGGTTAACAAATTCTAAGGTATTGTTAATAAAACAACAAATGAGATGAAATCATATCAACATGACTCAATTTCAAATATCCACATTATGATGGACCCTTTGATTATAATAAGACCCATGTTAATATGGTTTGTTGTTATACCATGGTAATGTGGTTCAATGAAATAAATGTATATGTGGGACTCATTTCAATCCCATATAACCAATCAAAAAATATATGTTACCAATGATTGTTAATTCCTTAGGGATTATTCTTGATACAAGCCATCATGCATCTTATTCAATGTAGTGTAGAGTGTCATAAGTATGTAATAAGATTAAGAAGCATGAATAGGGTGTGCTACTTTGTTTGTAGGTGTGCACAATGTCTTTGCTCTCTTGAAATTTAGAAATAATGTGGAGTACATGTTAGGTGTTGAATATTGTTAGAATTAATAGAACAAGCGTTATAAATAGGTAAAATAGAAGATTTATCAACTCTAAAAATGCAATGAGGATCTTTCTTGGTTGAGAGGCAAATGTTTAATTAAACATAAAAGGAGGTTAGTCATGGTTTTTATGATTTGTAGCCCATTTTTAATCTGATAGATGCAACTAATGACATAGTAGTACTTGATTTTGGATTGTGAAGTCTAAAGCGATATAAGAAGATGAAGAAGTAGGGGTATTTTTTGGTGTGGATTTGGTTTGAGATAATTTCAAGTGAGTATTAATGGTTTGTAATTCCTTGGGGAAGAGTGTTAAGTAAAACCAAAATTGACTCTTGAGAAGAAGTGACACCATGTGATCCAAAATGATTTTTAGGATGAAGGAGCAAGAGGGAGGTAAGAAGAAAGTTGGGAAAATTAGGAAAGAGAAAGAGGATATGACAAGCAATAAATCAATAGCATGAACAAATCAAGAGGATACTCTAATTTTAATGATAAAATCCAAGAAATACCATTAACATTTTAGGATAGTAGTGTGGATATTCCCTTTATTCATATTAGTCATAGTACTCTATAGAGGCAACCATGGTGTATAGCAAGGCAAGGGTGGGAAGTAACAACTGCACTGTGCTCTTTGCCCTTATTTTAAATGGTAACATCCAATGCCGCATAGAGGACTTTGGAGTGGAAAAGGGAATGTCGGATTGAGTGATAGTCCATATTTGACTTATGATGAGAACATAGACATCTAAGAATTAAAATCTTACATCGAGCATTTGGAATTGGCCATGGAGGATCATGGACTATGTCTTGAGAACATTTACTTAGACTTTCAATTCTAAATAATGATATAGGTTAAAGGTAAATTTTGAGTTATAACATCCAATAAAATACATGGGATAATGACTAATGAATTTCAAAATATCCTACATCAACCAATCATTGATAAATAAGAGGGGTCTCTTCACATTGTTATGGAATTTGTAATTACTTGGGGATTAACAATAACATTTGATCCACAAATGCGAAAAGCTTAGGCTTAATCGTAGTCATGATATCGTTGGACACATACCTAATGAAAATTTACAATGATGGGGTCCCTTGATATTATAAATAAATTATCTATGATTTATTATCTAAAAGGATAAAATCTTAGATGTTGTCTAATTTAATTTTGGTAATATTGGACAAAGAAATTTAATAAAGTAAATGATTTTTTTTGTTAATTATTAAAGCATCTTTAACTTGGTCTAACTAGGCATAATGAAACATTGTTCATATAAGAACATTCAAATGCAATTACATATTTTGATAAAATGTTACATTAAGTTGCAATATGAAAGTATCAATGCTTTTGACATTTATTATTAATTTAACCTCTAAAAAATCAATATATTTAAAGTTTGAATTTAAGTTTGGTATTAATAATTCACTATGACTAAATTTATAATAACGATCTAAACATATGCTTAATGTAATAAAAATCATTTAATTTGTCTAAAAAAAAATTAAAGATAAAATTACATAGTTTTAATTAGTAAAATTAGTATTAACTAGTAAAATTTTAAAAAATATTAAACATATAGTTTGCTAATGAATATTTAAAGATAACATATTTTTACAAGTATACAAAAATTGTGGCTAGGAGGTAGTTAAGCAAAAATATAACAACAATGATTGATCTAAAGGGAATTGAGGATAAACTAATTTGGGAGTTGAATAGCTTAGTAAAATACACAAGAAGAAGTGGATATAATGTATTGAAAGATATTTGGGATAGCCTAAGCATTCCAAAAATTAAAATATTTGTATGGTTAATAGATCAAAAGAAAATTTCACCTTGGGATAACCTAATGGAAAAGTGTTTTCATGGCCCCTTATAATGCATTCTATGTAAAACAGAGGAGGAGAGTACAAAGTATCTCTTGGGATATGGCTAAATAATTTGGGAACTATGGAAATAGATTCTAAATATGTTTGGTAAATGCATGGTTATGAATGATAGAAATGAAGAATGGTTAAAACAATGACAACCCACTTTTTAAAGTGATGCTCTAGAAACAATTTGGGATACATCGAAAGATACAATACTTTGGAGAGTATGTCTAGAAAGAAACAAAATATTATTTAAAGGAAAGGAAAATAATTTAGAGATAATTAAAAGGAAGATTTATTTATCTATAGAGGAGTCTAAACCAACCCTACCAACTCACCCAATTCCTAATCTCCAAGTAGAGATCCTTGATAGATGAATTCAATTCATTAAATGGATTTATGTTGTTGGGTACAAGAAAATAAAAGGAAGACAAAGAATATAAATTAGAAACATCTAAAAATGGAGCTAGTCAAGTTCAACTTTGGTGAAACATCTAAAAGAAATCCTGGAGCTGTAAGAGGAGGAATAATTATATTCAATAGGGGTGAGATTTTATCACATTATATTTTTAGTATTGGATTTAAGAAAAATAATGAAGATGAATCTTGGGCGGCATTAAAAGGATTAAAAATACGTAGACAAATGAAACCGACTAGAGCATGGATGGAAGCCAATTCACTAATAGTAATAAATATAATTTTGAGAAAAACAAAGGCTCCATGGAACACATAAGAGATCATTATTGAAATACAAGACCTTGGTAGAAAGTTGGAAGAAATCACATTTTCACATATGTTAAGGGGAGGAAACAAATATGCAAATAGGTTTCCCAATAGAGGGGTTTGAATAGATGATCATGAAGTTAAATTATCTTCTCCATGGTTAGAGGAAGTATTAAATATAGCTAAAGTTGGCAAGAGAAATTTGAAAGGAGCAAATTCAATCTAATGATTCAAAGGACTCCAAAATGTTTTATGGGATCCATGTATAGATCTTTGTAATGAAAGAAATTAATAGTCTAGATTTGATAAAGTAGACTATGATAATGTGAATTGATAAGAAGTTTTGTAAGCTAAAGTAGACAAAAGATGATATTTAATGGAATTCATGGCTAAATAGGTTATTTTGGTTCAGAGATGAAACACCTGGTTTTAATCCTAGATGAAGTGGCTATAGTTGTGATTTTTATGAAAAATGTATAGGTATCTTGCTATAACAACTCAATTCAAATGAAAATTGAATATGTTTGTAAACAATAAAATTGTAAAAAAAAAAATTTGTGATTTATGAAGGATGAGGGGACCCAATTTTCTTTTTTTTATTTTCTTAATATCTTTTATTTCTCTTCGTTGCAAACATAATAGAAAAAATAATATACAACTATTATTTGTTTAGAAAATAATTTAAATACAATTAAAAATGATTAAATCTAAATCATTATTATCATAAAAATGATAGCATGATAGAAATGTTAAACTACTTTTAAATAATTAATGAATTCAAAATAACGTCAATATTATAATGTCAACCCGTATTAGCTCAACTAATTATATTATTCACCTATTTTAAGGAGAAAAAAACTCAGTTTGAATCTTGTTGAAGGATACTTGTATAATTGTCAAACTATTATAATACCACTATATCAAATGGTATTAGCTCAACCAATTATATTGTTCATCTATTTTTCCTCCATGTTTAAATCTTATTGAGAGATACTTTATCAAATGGTTTTAGTTCAACCAATTTTTATTGTTCATTTATTTTTCCTCATGTTTAAATCTTATTGAGAGATACTTGTATAATTTTCAAACTATTATGATACCACTAATACAATAGGTTTTTTTTTTTTGGGTTACATAGGGGAGTTGGTTACAACTACTATTTTTAGTACCTAACGAGTGCAGGGTTTAAACCATGGGGACTACTCCCAATAGTTTATTCGTCTTGTTGTTGTTGACCTGGCATGAGATGGAGACCACCAGTTGCTCAAGATTCATATCGTTGTCGTAGGTCTAATATGCACTTAGAGGATTCAACACATACTATAAGCTTATGGAAAATTACCTCTCCACAATCTTCTTAAAATCCCATGATGCTTTGAACATGTTCATTTGCATTTCATCATCAGAGGCAATGAAATTCCATGTCTAACACATGTAGGTGGTATCATATAGATCTACTACATTCAATAACTCCATAATGATTCTCCATAAATCCTTTGACAACAACAAATATATTGATAAAGATTCTACTTATTATTCCTCCAATGAATATTTTATAATTAAAGTTTGTGAAGTCATGAAGGTTTTACCAAGACCAAATCTAAATTTAGGATAAACATGAGTATGGATGGACATGTTGAGATGATCCCATAAATTAGCATTGTCCTACATGGTGAGTTATTAAGAATAACTCTGGTGATGTCCCATAAATCTTACAATTTTTTTGGTTCTGACACGACCATCTCTCATAAAGTGCCCATGGTTTTTGCTTATACTAACATATTACATGGTTCAAATAATCCATTTTAATTTTATCTATGATCATAGGCACTTTCACCATCACCATTTTTCCATCCATATTATCCTCAATTATTGCCACATATTATTTTAATCTATTCATGGTAGGTGGGTTCACCAACTTGTTATCAAAGCCAAATATTTGCTAGTTTATTGTTGTAAATCAGTGGCCTAGGTTCATATTAGCATACTCTAAATAATAATAAAAAAAGACTCAATTAATATTATATGCTACATAGGAAGAGTGGGTTCACCAGTTAAATCAATTGGATAAATACCAAAAATATGCATTGTAGTGCATAGAAACGATGCAAAAGTAGAGGGTAATGTGATACAACCACCACATATGACCAAAAATGTTTAAAAAATGAGACTGGGTATTATTATATGATTCCTAGTTCCACGAGCGCAAAGGAAAATTGATGCAAATGTGGATGGGCCCATACAAAGTAGTGGAAGTGATTAAAAAATATGTTGTCCATATTAAAACCATCAATGTTAGTGGCATAATTTTTATAGTCAATGACCACCACTTACGACCATACCATGTGCCTCCTACATCATAATCAAAAAATACTCAAATTGAATTTGGATTCATATTGATGAAGTGGGTAGGTAGAAACCATAAGCTACATAGGATTTCAACTTGAACAGTGCACTCGATATTGATTTCAAACATGGGACTTGGTAAGTATATTCTAGATAATTTCTTTCTAAATTTATGGTAGCTAGAAAAGCTCAAGTTCTTGGTCTTGGAGATGTGTTGGAACTAAAATAGTAGGATGAGATCCATGTAGGTTAGTAGAATTTAGACCTAGACTTTACCATAGATATTAAATACATATATTCTATCTATTCTATTTCCTCTATTGTGGCCATCATTCTTATCCTAGGTCTTGACCTCATACCTCCACCAGATGTGGGTACCCTCAAACATGTAAGAGCTTGTATATTTAACCACAAATTAGGGTAGTATGATTTACTCGTCATTCCATTAATAGATCATTTTGCTTTGATACCATACATTGAAAATTATAATGCTTAGATGATATCGTTTTATTGACTGGATATTTTTAAGTATAAATTATTTGCAAAATATAGAGTAACCACACTAATAATATGATTTTATTAAATGATGGAAATCACAAATAACTAACAACCTACACAATATTCATACATGAGAGGTTCTAACTACTCTTTTTTACCTTAGTATGAATTATCACATCATATGATGTAACTAACCCCAATAGAGCTTACTTAGGCCCCTATTGTATGGGAGGCATATTGGAGGTAGTATGTGGAAGGTGGTAGGAAAATAATTTCAAGTTGAGAATATATTTAAATATTACATGATGGATATTATATGGAACCATCAATACAAGAGATGGGTAAGAATGATAAACTAGCCATTTAATAGAAATTGTATTATAACATGTAATATTAGATTAACAAATTCTAAAATATGAAGAAAACAAGCTTATACTGAGAGGGGGGTGAACAGTATAATACCACTTTTTAATTTTCTTTCCCAATCAATATTATGCAATGTAAAGATAGCAATATCAACAGTAGTAATCAAATCAATGCACAAATTACCACACACAATAGAGACACCAATTTTACATGGTTCACCCAATGTGGGCTACTCCATGGAGAAAATATTTCACTAAAATTTTCTCAATCAATATCTTGGGAATCCTTTCCCTATTACAATATTTATGAACCTCTATCCAAATGAGACATCAATCCCCTGATCAAGTTAATGGATCTCTATCCATGGGAGAACTCCTTTCTCCTAAGATTTGACTAGTGAATTTCTAGAATAATTTTTGCCCCCACTGCTCTGGTTAATGGATCTCTATCCACTGAAGATACTTGTTCTCACTACCCTGGATAATGGATATCTATCCACTAGAGACTGTCATCCTCTATACTCTATCACCTTCCAAAGCTTACTCTTAGATCTACACTAAACACAGTCCTTTGGTCTAGCAAAAATTTGCTCAATCTCTATCTTTGGTTTAGCATAAACCTATCCTCAAATATGCACCAAAATATATCCTCAAATTTGTACTAAACATAGTACTTCGGTCTAGCACAAATCTATCCTTAATCTCTATCCTCTAATTTGTACTAAATACAGTCCTTGGGTCTAGCATAAATTTATCCTCAATCTCTGTCCTCAAGCCTTACATAAATACTAACTCAATCATAAATCAACTCTACTAGATATTCCCCAAACCTTAACTCAAGCTTTGAAAAAATCAATCAAATCTACTCAAAAGTCTTATCCAAGACTTGTCTCAAATATGCCTTGTATGGTTCCACAAAAGATCACACTAATTTTTCCACAAGTTCCCTCTAGAACTTGTCCAGATCTGCTTGACAAGTCCTCACTAGAACTTTTCCAGATCTGCTCTCAATCTGTATTGTAAGATTCTACAAAAGCTCACACAAATCTATCCATAAGTGCACACTTGAACTTATCCAATATTATAGAAACATAAAGAGATTTGTTTGAGACTCAATATGCTTAACATTCATCACAATGCTAGATAACTTTCAATCACTCTTTTAGAAACATACAAATAAATGTTAGAGATTAATATTCTTCACATTCACCTCAATGCTCAATCACTTTCAATAACTCTTTTAGAAACATACAAAGAATTGTTAGAGACTCAATATGCTTCACACTCACAAACTCTAAATAACTTTTAATATCTCTTTTATCACAGAAACATATAGAGAATTGTTAGAGACTCAATATGTTTCACACTCATCAACATTCAACCTCTTTCTCAAATAAATTCAGAATATAGAACAATTTGTTTCATATCACTTGAACTATCACTTCACACATCCACTTGACTAGGCCCAACCAACTCTACTCAACCAATCACTCAATGAAATAATCCTTGCTCACAAACCATAGTCCAAGTATATGAGCCCTCACTCAAAATGTTTCCAACAAACCTTATCAGCCAATCTCACATAACAATGATACTTATGTTCTTTTTAAACCCTAGTTCAAGTTCTTCACAACTTAATCACTTCAATAACAATGCTTATAAAACAATCTTCGCAATAGTTCAACAAATCAATAAGGAAACATAATCAAATCCTTTTCACTCCAAACTTATTTTCTAGAAAACCAACCAATAAACTCAATCAAGGAAGAATGTTACCCATACCTTTTTTCTTTATGATAAGTAGACCACACAAATCTGCCATAATCATAAAAACTTCTTTGCCAAACTTAAGGAGGTTAGATGTCAAAATATTACTCCAATACTCTCTCAAAAATATTCTTTGGACACAAAAATAATCAAATCTCAAATATACCTTATTTCTTCCTTTTAAAATTAACACTCCTCAAACCATACATAAAATCAATTACTTGGATACACCTTATCAACTCCAACTTAAAATAATATCCAACACCACAAAAATCACAATCAATATTTCTAAAACACATTTATTTTACAATATCCTTATAACTCACTAAAACCTCATATACCACATGAAATATGTAAAAATTAATTTTTAATACCTCAACAACATTCTCCGACAAATCCAAAACTCAAACTTTAATGCATACCTTATTATCCATCAAAAATGTTTTCAGCGTGATTCGATCCACCGTCTCCCCAAGCGCCAAGCACCTTAGTGCTTTAGAGCCTACCGCATGGGCTAGAGGTGCCAACGTGAAGGAATTCAACCTCCCTTCCCTTTCTACCTTATCCTTTGTGCTTTCCAGCAAAACCAAAATGATCCTCTATGGGGATTCAAACATGTGCATGTCGCTGCCCTAATGACTTGCCACTACTGCGGTTGCCAACTGTGCTACCAAAAGTTGGTGACCAAGGCTCCATCCTTCGTTTATGATATGATCTCTCCTTCCTTTAGCACTTAAAAACCTTTTCTGCACACTCGATTCACGTATAGTTCACATAGCATTGAATATCTTTCAAAAAGCATTGGGAGTTATGGTAAGGTGGGTAATCCCCATTTTATACACATGATAAGTGTTCTTTCCACATCAATGCTTAGAAATTCAATTTTGAATTTCAAATTAATTTTAATAACCCTACTTAGGGTTAGTTAAAAATTAATATAAATTAATCTTATAATTAATATCAAAATTGGAATAATGGTTAACATATAATTTTCTTAATTCAGAGCTCTGGAAGAGAAAACTAGGGCATCATTTGGGTAGCCGAATAGATTTTTGGTTACTATGGATTTGAAGACAATATTGCTACCCCAAGATGGTGGTTTGGATCCATTTGTATGCACTTCCATTGGATTTTTAGAGTGAGCAGGTATTGGAAAGTATAGGTAATTCCCTTGGAAGACATCTGGGTGTTTCCAAAGACACAATAGAAGGAAACACAACTATTTATGCAAGATTATGTGTGTAAATGGATCTTAGCCAGCCTCTAATGGCAGATGTGGAACTCGAACTTGCAGGACTATCTTGGATTCAACAACTAGATTATGAGGCATTGTCCTTCAGATGTAGATTTTACCATAAATATGGGTATTTGGCCCGATCTTTCCTAAATAATATGAACATAAAAATGGAGGCTCCTCTAGGAATACCAAATCTTCCTATGGAGGGTAAGTCAACAATCAACAAATAACCAACCAATATTTCTCAAGGTAAATAAGCATAGGGAGATGGTTTTGAACAACCCAAAAGAAGGAGAAGGCAAAAGAAAAAATATGGTAAAGATCAAACCCAACTCAAGTGCAGAATAGGTATGAGATATTTAAGACACTAATGGACCAATAAGAAGAACAAGTCATGGAAGGAGTGGATGGGAATAATGAAAATAATAAAAACCATGTTCAAGCTCCTCTTTCATATTCCCCCATCATAGAGCAGGTAATTGAGTACAATGAGTTACCGCAGTCAGAGAGTGCAGCGGAATTGATAGTGCATAACCAAGAGAAACCAATAATTAAGGATGTCAACATGGGCATAGCAGAAAAGAACAGAGAAAGACCATCTCTAAGGATAACTTAGGTGGAAAAGAGATAAAAAAATAGCAGCTCTCAAGGAGTGGGTATAAAATCAAATAAGGAATTGATAGCATTTCAAGGAGACAAATTGATCACTAGAGGATTGGTGAGGCTAATAGATTTTTACTACTATCAAGGTAACCAATGATTATACAATCATGGAACGTTAGGGGTTTAAACAGTAGAAACCATCAATATGCTGTTCGAATACTCTTACAAAATGTAAAAAAAAATTTGCTTATCCAGGAGACAAAAATGTCGTTGGATATTATGTGTAAAACAGTTAACAAAATTTGGAGGGGTGTTGGTCATATGGAAGTGGCTGCCCAAGGGGTATCAGGGGGGATAGTTACTCTTTGAAACTCTCTTGAATGGACTACAATAGAACATATAGGTTGGATGGGTTTTCTCACATCACATTTTAGAAATAATATCATGGTTGAACATGTTTTAATCATAAATTTTTATGGGGCTCAAAACCTAGATGGTCAGATGCATCAATAGAAAGTTGTGCATAACATGAGAGTCTCAAGGGAAGAGTTATACTGGATTATTGTTGGGGATTTTAATGATAAATTATCCTCTATATATCAGGAAGGGAGAACACCAATTTTGGACCCAGGGGATCGACTTATGATTGCCCAAGTCCAGGCATTACACTTGGTGGATATTAAATGCCCTGGAACCAAATATAATTGGACTAATAAGAGGAGGAAACCACATAGCAGGAAGGTGAAGTTAGACCACTTTTTTCTTTTAGAGGAGGCATTTGTAAAATGGAATATAAAATTTCAAATTTTGGAGGGTCCAGTTTTAGATCACTTTCCCATTTTGTTGGAAGGAGGGATCAAGACAGTGTAGCATCACAAACCATTTAAATTTGAAAACTTTTGGTTACAAAAAGAGGAACTTCAAAAGAAAATTCCATAGTGGTGGGAATAATGTCACCCAACATATGGGACAACAATGTTTAGATTCCACAAACAACTTCATTATGTCAAATATCAATTGAAACAATGAAGGCAAGCTAACAAGATAGACTTCTAGGTCCAAAGATCTCCATTGGTGGCCATATGGGATGAGGTTCAAAAATACTTTAGGGAAGGAACAATTACAGAGCAGCTCAAATAAGAGGGCTCAAATAAGATGATGATGCATTGCATAAAGGGGTTGAGGACATTGACAACCAAGAGGAGACCTACTGGAAATAGAGAGCAAGCACCACATGGTTATTAGAGGGTGATAAAAATGCCAAATTTTTCCATTGAACTGCTTGTGCTAGGAGACAAATGAACAGCATGGAAGCTCTTCAAGATGAGAACGAACACTCCTTTGATACAATTCCAGGTATGCATTTCCATTGAATGGATTATTTTTCTAAACTATTTAAGGAAAGTATGGTGCAAAACGAAGAGGCTCAAAAATAAGTTATTGTTGTCATACCCTTTGTTATCTCTAAAGAAGAAAATAAGGCCCTACTTAAACCCATTGATAGAGACTAACTGAATAATGTAGTCTTTGGAATGAGCATAAAAAAAAACACCAGGTCCATATGGCTTTCCAATTGAGTTTTTTAGGCCTTCTAGGATAACTTGGAGGATGATGTAATGGTTTTTATAGAGGAGTCTAAAGGTAGTAAAAGAATTCTTAAAGCATTAAATCATACTTTCATTACATTAATTCCAAAAGGTGAGGAGGGGGTACATATTTCAGATTATAGACCTATTGCCTTATGCAATATCATATATAAAATAATCACAAAGGTAATGGCTGAGTGGCTAAAACCTCTTCTACATAGCATTATATCCTCAAAGCAAGGGGGTTTTGTAGAGGGTAGGCAGATATTGGATGGTGTGGTTCTAGCTCAGGAGGCAATCCATTCAATGCAAACATCTGGTAATAGAGGAATGTTCATAAAATTAGATATGTCAAAGTCTTATGATAGGGTGGAGTGGAGCTTCTTGTCAAATATGATGGCAACCTTTGATTTCTCTCAATATTGGACGAAATGGGTCATGAGTTGTGTTTATACTCTGATATACTCAGTGTTAATCAAGGGTCTTCCCTCGCAATCATTTGGAGCTACTCAAGGCCTTTGTCAAGGAGATCCTTGATATCCCTATATTTTTCTCATATTGGCTGAAAGATTGGGTAGACTCATATTGGGGAGAAGACAATAGGGTTTGCTAACAGGTATCAAGGTGGGTGAGGAAGTTTTGACTCACCTAGAGTTTACAGATGACATAGGATTGGTGGGAGTGGCAAGATTCAGGAAAGAAAGAATGATTAGAGATACACTTAATGTCTACCTTAGGGCTACAAACCAAGTCACCAATGATAAAAAATCCAAAGTGATCTTTTTCAATCTTGATCAAAGGCTTCAGGACAAAATTTTAGATATATTGGGATTCACAAGGACTTCTCTCCCAGTGGTATACTTGGGGGTCCCTTTGCATTTTAAAAATTAAAAATAGATATCTAGAGGAATATTTTGGACTGTATCAAGGACAAAATTAATCATTGGTCTCACAAATGGTTAAGCTATGGGGTAGATTAAATTTTTTACAATCAGTAATTTAGGCCATGCCATTTTATAAATTTTCTATCCTTGCTACCCCACATACCATATGGAAAGAGTTGTACAAGATGGCTAGAAATTTTTTATGGTAAGGAGTAAAAGGAGAGAGTAAATGGGCCTTAGTAGGTTGGGATAAAGTAAGCCAACCCAAGGTAAAATGAGTTTTAGGACTGAGAATATCAAAGTTAAATAATAAAGCTTTGGATGGAAATATTTACTGGAGGTGGATTTCCCAACCAACTTCTTTATTCAGTAGAATATTAACTAGTAAATATTTGGGACATATAAACCCAAATGAGGTGGGTCATTTCCATTTGGATGGTAATGGATCCTTAGTGTGGTAGGCTCTCAAGTTAGGATCTCAGGTAGTAAAATATGGATTATTTTTTAAAGTGGGGAGAGGGGAGAAGGCATGATTTTGGACAGATTCATGGGATCAATATCCACCTATCATTGTTGAATTTCTTGAACTGCAACCAATAAAATAGCCATAGAAACTAGGGGGTGGGTCCAAATTGAAATTTATTTCAACACTAATCATCTGGGGGATTATAATTTTAAGTATTTTAAGAAGTTAGATGAGTGGCCAATTTTAATCCCTCCGGATTTGACACCCATCATGACTAAAATTTTGGCAAAAATATTTCTCATAGGTAGATATGAGGAGGATATTGGAGCTATGGAAGCCTTGATGTCTACACAGTGAATGATGGATATGATAATATCCTTCCAGAGCCTCCTCCTCATACATATCAGGTTGAGGATTGGAGAAATATTTGGCAGTCCAAGGGTTTGCCGAAAGTAAACTTTTTTGCCTGGCAGTTCATGCATAATGGAATTCTTACTTTTGATAATCTCAGATGTAGGGGAATCATTGGTCCATATCAATGTGTTTTATGCTACAATATGAAACAACTGATCACTTGATGTTTGAGTGCCCATTCACACGTTAGATCTAGGAGAGATGGTTTTTATATTATAAAATTCAAGTTAATGGTAATTTGAATCGGATTAATATTTGGGAAAGATGGAATATGGGTAGATTTAAATCTATAGCTCTTTGTATTTTTTGGGATCTTGGATTAAACTTCATTTGGTGGCAAGTGTTTTTGGAGAGAAATGCTAGAATTTTTAGAGAAACTTTTTCGTCTTTAGATGGAGTTTGGCAGGTCATTTGGAGCAAAGTGATAGAAACTGTGGTATTATATGCTAAAGAGGAAACTCATGTTGTTATTTGGGAAATGGATAAGTAAGTTTAAGTGCAAGAGGGGCAGGACAAAGCTAGTTGGAAACCACCCACATAAGGTTGAATTAAAATTAATACTTATGGAGATGCAAAAGGTAATTTGAGTAGAGCTAGAATTGGAGTGGTTTGTCAGAATCATGTTGGAACAGTGCTCTATTGGGAACTGCAAGGCTTGGAAAGAGCCATAAACAATGAAGCAGAAGCCTTAGATATAAAATTTGCTTCTATTTGGGTAGTAAAACAAGGTCATAGGAGGATAATCCTAGAATCAGATTCTCAAATAATGGTTGGAGCTCTAGATTGCATGAGGAACTTTGCTATGAAAACATGGAGGTTGAGGATTCTTGTTGCTCAAATTAAGTAATTATGGAGGATATTATATGATGTGATTCCATTTTATGTGAGTAGAGATCTAAATAAAGTGGCAAACTTCCTGGCTAAGATGGGTACTGAGAAGGAGGTAGGGGTTCAGTGGAACAGTGACATGGCTATTGAGGATGAGATGATTAGGCAGGTTGGTGAGCAAATCCAGTGCTTAGCTAATTTAGATAACCATTCCAGAAATACTGTTTAGGAGATGTGTGCTTCAATGTAGATCTTCTTTTATAGTTGTAAATAGGTGAACAATCATTGTAGAAATATGGTTTAACAGATTTGGCTCCAATGCAAATCTTCTTTTACTGTTGTAAACATGTGTTCTCTTTGGCTAAGGCTGGGAAAAGTCTCATCCCAACTTGTAAATGATATTTGTTTTAATACAAGTTTTTTCAAATTATTTTTCAAAAAAAATAATTAATATCAAAATTAATTAATTATTAATTTAAATAACTTTAAATTAAGTAAATTAAATTATAAATTAATTTATAATAAAATCCATATTAATTAATTTATAATTAATTAAAAAAATTCCTTTATAATATTATAAAAAATATTATAATATTATTCACTTGGGCTTTTTGCACTTTAGACCATATCTGACATCTTGAAATCGAGTCTTGATCAACTAAAACTGGAGAACCTAAAACAAATGTTGCCCACTGAAACTTCCATTGACTGGTGTGGAAATATTGACATCACTGACCACTCACTCTTGACATCAATGACAACGTATCCACTCAAAATGTCCAACAATCTCCCCCTTTGTCATTGATGGTAACCCAAATTCATTTTACCAAATACTTGACCTTTTTCATGTTCTGCTCCCCCTGGGAAACTTCTCCCCCTAACTCGATGCTCTCTCCTTAACCAAATATCTCCCCCTTACTCAAATCTCTCCCCATTTAACATAAATTGTAAAGGGTCACCTTTGGGGCTTGGGGCTAAGAATGAGTCTCTTAGCTTAGCCTCTCCCCCAACTCCTCTTTAGGTGGTTAATTTTGGGGTAGGAGTATTCCTACTCCCAGCACACACTGGTCTTTACCTTTATCCTCTTTCCTTATCATTTGATCCTTTTGATTTCTTTGATTGTTCCTATTTTTGTTCTTCTCCATGTCCACATTCATGTTCCCGTTTCTATCCATATTCCTGTTCTTGTTCCTATCTATGTCCATATTCCTATTTTTGTTTCGTTCATGCTAAATTTTGGAGCGTTTGATCTACACCATTTTGTTGTATGTCCATAATTATTGCACTTATAAAACTTAATGTTATTATTCCTTGGAGGTGCAAATGTCTTGGAATTTCTCCTGGTGAAGTCATATTATTTTCTGTCATGAACCCTGCAATTCATTGCCTTGTGACCAAACTGATTACATGAGTAGTAATACCCATGGAAAAGTTATTTGTTCCTGAAATTCTCATATTCCTGTCTTTCATGTGTCCTGCACTATGAAACCATGTTTCCAAATTTGTGACATGAGAAACATCTTCCATTGAAGTTTCCTTGTATTGACCTCATTGGTCTCTTAGTCTCTCTTAACCTATTCTGATTGATGTTCCATTTATTTCTTCTTTGTGCATTGTTCCTTTCCTTGTTGAACTTTTTGTTGTCCATATCATCCTCAAAAGTATCACTTTCTCTTACACTATCTTCTTTTGAATTTACTTCTTCTGAAGCTTCTTCTTCTTATTTAGAACTTGAGGTTGACTCTTCTTCATGCTTCTTTTGAGCTTGTTCAAAACCAAGACCTATTTTTTTTGTTGACCTTATTTGTATCTTGATAATCATATCCATAATTTTTGAACTCTTTCCAAACTTGTGTAGCTTATCCTTGGATTTTTCTAAATCTTCCCTTAGTAGAGCTACTTCTTGTTCCAACATTTCATATTATAAGACCTTTGCTTCCAACTTATCCTTGAACGTATTTGTCTTAGTCATTGACTTTTTTAGATCCTCTATAAGATTTCCTCTTTCTTCATCACATTCTTGAAACTGAAATTCAAGTTTAGAGTTTTCCTTCCTTCTTTAATGTGTCAAGAGCATAAATAAGTTATGCCTTAAGATCATAATCTTCTTTTTCTTATTCTTCCTCTATTTTTTTGTCTTTGTCTACATCTTCTTTTTCTTTTGACTTGTCTTTTATAAAATCATCTTTTTCTTCTTCCAGTGCCATTAGAATATTTTCTTCTGGTCATTCAAGTGCATTCTCATATTCATCATCATTGAAACTAAAACCATTCCTTGTACAACTATCTTCAAGATGTCCAAATTTACCACATCTAAAACACTTAAGAATTATTGGTGACCTTTTCTTGACTTCTTCTTTTTCTTCAATCATAAATAAGACTTAATCTTTATCATTATCTAAAAATATATTATCACTATTACTTGAGTACTTTATGGACTTGTCTTCATAGTAGCTTCTCTTTTTTATTTGAAAGAATTTATTCCCTTGTCTTATTTATCCATCCTTACCTTTATTTTGGTACCTGTATTTTCCTGATTCCTTGTTCCTGTAATCCTATTTTTCTTCATCGTTGTTATTTTTAGCTTCTCAAAAATTAGTTGCATAATGACCATACTTTCCACAGTTGAAACATCTAACATATTTTGCATCTTTAAATATTCTTGAATCCTTATTCCTTCTGCCATAATTAGCTTCTTCATCACTGGATGACTCATTGCTCGATTCTGACTTCTTAACCTTTGTTTCTTTAATTTATTTAAAGGTTGCTTCCTTTCAAATATTAGGTTCCTCTTTTGTTCTTAACTCAAAATTTGAAAGAATACCAAGTGACATATCTCTTGTCAAAGAATCACCATATTTTGATTCTTCTATAGTAGAAATATTTTCACTAATTTGAAAGAGATCTGAAGATCTTATCACAAATATCAGATTCTTCAGTTTGATATCCAAGTCCTTCCAAGGCATTAACAACCTCATCCACATGAAGTAGATAAACACTAATGTTTTCCTCATCCTTCATTCTTAACTCTTCAAATTGTCCTTTGAGATTTCGTATCTTTGCTTTCTTCACCTTTATCTCCTTCATATATGCTTTGCAACTTATCCAAAATTCCTTTTGCATATTTATAATGCATAAATTTTATTGATGCTATTATATGTAAACCTTTCAAAAGTGTATTCATTTCTTTTGAATTGTAATGCTGTAGAAGATTACATTCCTTATCTGTAGGTGGATTAGCTGGTCGTATGTATCCATTTTCAACTACTTCCCAAATTTCATTATCGAGTGCCATCAGGTGAATCTTCATTATTATACTCCAATATATATAATCACTCCCATAAAATATTGGTGTTGAATTATCTGAGGACACATTATTGTAATCCATTGTGTTCTTGAAATATTTTCCTTAAAGATGTTAAAACTCTTTCGAAGGAACCCGCTCTAATACCAATTGAAGAACACAAGCTTCTACTGAGAGGGGGGGTAAACAATATAAGACCACTTTTTACTTTTCTTTCCCAATAAATATTTTTTAATATAAATACAGCAATATCAACAGTAGTAATAAAAGTAATGTACAAATCACCACACACAATAGAGACACCAATTTTACATGGTTCACCCAATGTGGGCTACTCCACAGAGAAAATATTTCACTAAAATTTTCTCAATCAATCTCTTGGAAATATTTTCCCTATTACAATGTTTATGGACCTCTGTCCAAAGGAGACACCAATCCCCTGATAAATTTTACGGATATCTATCCATGGGAGAACTCCTTTATCCTAAGCTCTGACTGGTGATCTTCTAGAAGAACAGTTACCCCCACTACTCTAGCTAGTGGATATCTATCCATGTAAGTACGTATCCTCACTGCCCTAGCTAATGGATCTCTATCCACTGGAGACTATCATCCTCTATACTCTGTCATGTTCCAAATATTGCTCTTATATTTACACTAAACACATTCCTTCTATCTAGCACAAATATGCTCAATCTCTATCTCTGGTTTGACACAAACCTATCCTCAAATCTGCACCAAAATTTATCCCCAAATTTGTACTAAACACAGTTCTTCGGTCTAGCACAAATATATCCTCAATATTTATCCTTTGATTTTTATTAAATACAGTCCTTTGATCTAGTACAAATTTATCCTCAATCTCTGTCCTCAAGCCTTACACAAAGCTTGATTCAATCACAAATCAACTTTGTTATATCTACCCCAAACCTTAACTCAAGGTTTGAACAAATCAATCAAATCTGCTCACAAGTATTCTCAAAGACTTATCTCAAATATACCTTGTAAGCTTCCACAAAAGCTCACACTAATATGTCCACAAGTCCTCTCTTGAACTTGTCCAAATTTCCTCAACAATTCCTCACTAGAACTTGTCCAAATTTCCTCAAAAATTCCTCACTAGAACTTTTCCAAATCTAATCTTAATCTATATTGTAAGCTTCTACAAAAGCTCACACAAATATGTCCACAATTATTCTCAAAGACTTACCTTAAATATGCTCAATAAGTCCACACTAGAACTTATCCAATCTCATAGAAACATAAATAAAATTGTTAGAGACTCAATATGCTTCACATTCATCACAATGCCAGATCACTTTCAATCACTCTTTTAGAAACATATAGAGAATTGTTAGAGACTCAATATGCTTCACATTCATCACAATGCTAGATCACTTTCAATCACTCTTTTAGAAACATATAGAGAATTTTCAGAGACTCAATATGCTTCACACTCACCTCAACGCTCAATCACTTTCAATACCTCTTTTAGAAACATACATAAAATTTTTAGAGACTCAATATGCTTCACACTCATAAACTCTCAATCACTTTCAATCTCTCTTTTATCACAAAAATATATAGAGAATTGTTAGAGACTCAATATGTTTCACACTCATCAATATTCAACCTCTTTCTCAAATCAATTCAGAATATAGAACAATTTGTTTCATAGAAATTGAACTATCACTTCACACATCCACTTGACTAGGCTCAACCAACTCTACTCAACCAATCACTCAATGAAATAATCCTTACTCACAAACCCTAGTCCAAGTATATGAACCCTCACTCAAAATTTTTCCAACAAATTTTATTAACCAATCTCACATAACAATGATACTTATGTTCTTTCCAAACCCTAGTTCAAGTTCTTCACAACTTAATCACCTCAACAACAATGCTTATAAAAAAATATTCACAATAGCTCAACAACTCAATAAGGAAACCTAATCAAGTCATTTTCACTCCAAACTTGTTTTCTAAAAAACCAACCAATCAAATCAATCAAGGAATAATGTGCCCATACCTTTTTTCTTGATGAGAAGTAGACCACACAAATCTACCACAATCATAAACACTTATTTTCCAAACTTAAGGAGGTTAGATGTCAAAATATTACTCCAATACTCTCTCAAAAATATTCCTTGGACACAAAAATAATCAAAGCTCAAATATACCTTATTTCTCCCTTTTAAGATTAACACACCTCAAACCATACATAAAAAAAATTACTTGGATACACCTTATCAACTCCAACTTAGAATAATATCCAACACCACAAAAATCACAATCAATATTTCTAAAACACCTTTATTTCTTTTTCAAACCCTAAAACAAATAATATCAAAAATTTATTTTGAAATATCCATATAACTCCCTAAAACCTCATATACCACATGAAATATGTAAAAATTAATTTTTAATAACTCAACAACCTTCTCCGACAAATACGACACTCAAACTTTAATGCATACCTTATTATTCCTCAAAAATGATTTCGGCATGATTCGATCCATCGTATCCCCAATCACAAAGTGCCTTAGCACTTTGGAGCCCACCATGTGGGCTAGAGGCACCCACATGAGGGAAGTCAACCTTCCTTCCCTTTGTACCTTATCTGCTATGCTTTCTATAAAAACCAAAATGATCCTCTGTGGGGATTCAAGCATGTGCCTATCGCTGCCCTAATGACTTGCCACTGCCACGGTTGCCAACTGTGCTACCAACAGTTGGTGACCAAGGCTCCCTCCTTGGTTGATGATATGATCTTGCCTTCCCTTAGCACTTTAAAAATTAAAAACCTTTGTTGCACACTCGATTCACATATAGTTCGCATAGCATGGGATATCATTCAAAAAGCATTGGGAGTTATGGTAAGGTGGGTAATCCCCCTTTTATACACATGATAAATGTTCTTCCCATGTCGGCGCTTAGAAATTTGATTTTGAATTTCAAATTAATTTTAATAACCCTCCTTAGGGTTAGTTAAAAATTAATATAAATTAATCTTATAATTAATATCAAAATTAATTAATAATTAATTTAAATAAATTTAAGTTAAGTAAATTAAATTATAAATTAATTTATAATAATTTTTTTATTAATTAATTTATAATTAATTTAAAACTTCCCTTTATAATATTATAAAAAATATTATAATATTATTCACTTGGGATTTTTGCACTTTAGACCATATTTGACATCCTGAAACCGAGTCTTGATCAAATAAAACTGGAGAATCTAAAACTGATGTTGCCCACTGAAACTGCCACTGACTGGTGTAGAAATATTGACATCAATGACAACTTATCCACTCAAAATATCCAACACAATATATTTAAGCAAACTACAAATGGGATGAAATCATGTGAACGTGAGTCAATCTCAAATATCCACATTATGATGGATGCTCTTTTGATAAAGAGACCCATGCTAATATAGTTTGTTGTTATATCATAGTAATGTGGTTCAATGAAATAAATGTATAGGTGGTGCTTATTTCAGCCCCATATAAACAATTGAAAAAGTATATGTTACCAATGGTTGTTAACTCCTTATGATTATGCTTGATAGAAGCCATCATGCATATTAATCAAAGTAGGGTAGATTAGCATAGGTATGTAATAATATTAAGCATGAATAGGTTGTGTTACTTGGTTTGTAGGTGTGTACAATATATTTTCTCTTGAAATTTAGAAATAGTATGGAGGCCATGTTAGGTATTGAATATTGTTAGAATTGAGAGAACAAGCATTATAGATAGGCAAAATAAAATATTTCTTAACTCTAAAGAGCATTGGAGGATATTTCTTGGTTGAGTGACAAATGTTTAAGTAAACATATTAATTTATTATATAAGGATGAAAATAAGATTTTCCATGGTGTTTATGATTTGTAGCCCTTTTTTTTTAACCTTAGAGATGCAACTAATGGCATAGTAATACTTGATTTTGGGTTGTGAATTCTAAAGCAATATAACAAGATGAACAAGTAGGGGATTGTTATGTGTGGATTTCAATTGAGAAATTTTTAAATGTGAAGTAATGGTTTGTAATTCCTATAAGAGGAGTATTATGCAAACCCAAAAAGGACTCTTGAGAAGAAGTGACACCGTGTCATTTAGAAATAACTGTTAGGATGGAGTAACAGGGAGGTAAGAAGAAAGTTAGGAAAATTTGGAAAAAGAAAGAGGATATTATAAGCAATGAATCAATAGTATGGACATATATAGAGGATATTATGGTTTCAATAAGGAAATATAAGAAATACAATGAACATTTTAGGATAGTGGTGTGGATATTCCCTTTATTCATATTAGTTGAGGTATTCTATAGAAGCAACCATTGTACATATTAAGTTGTCTCTTTTTTCATATTTTCAGTGGTAGCATCCACCCTTTCATAGAGGCCTTTTTAGTGCAAAAGAGGAGTGCCAAATTAAGTCATAGTCCATATTTGGATTATGATGAAAATCAAGACATTTAAGTACTAAAATCTTACATAGGATATTTGGAGATGACCATGGATGATTATAGAATATCTCATGAGAAAATATACTTAGACCTTCAATTCCAAATAATGATATAGGTTAGAGGTAAATTTTGAGTTATAATATCCAATAAACTACATGGGTTGAAGACTAATGAATTACAAGGTCTCCTACATCAAGCAATCATTTATGAATTAAAGAGGGTCTCATATCATCATTATGGAGGTTGTACTTACTTGATTATTAACAAATGTGGAATGCTTAGAATTAGTTGTAGTCATAATATCATTGGCCACATACATAATAACCATTCATAATGATGGAGTCCCTCAAGATTATAAATAAATTATTTATGATTTATTATCTGAAAGGACATGGTCTTAGAGGTTGTCTAATTTAATTTTAACAATATTTGACAAAATAATTTAATGAAGTCAATGAAAATTTTGGTTAATTAATAAATCGTATTTAAATCTTGTCTAACTAGGCATAAGGAAACTTGATTCTAAAAGGAAATTTTCATGCAATTAAATATTTGGTAAAGTATTATTTTAAGTTGCAATATGTAAGCACCAATGCTTTTGAAATTTATTAATAATTTATCCTCTCAAAAAATAATATATTTAAAGTTTGAATTTATTTATTGTATTAATAATTCACTATAATTAAATTTATTATAACTATCTAGACATATACCTTTATGTAATAAAAATTTATTTAATTTTTCTTAGTAGACTAAAGGTGGAGACTTTGGAATTCTATATAGAGGTGCATGGTTTGAATCCTATATGGTCTAGAGTTGTACACCTTGTTTTAGTAAAGAATATGGTTGGATAACTATATATATTTGCATAACTTTATTATTATTATTATTTTTAATTGTGGAAAACATCCTAAAAGGGATGCCACTTTCGGGTAAGACCCAAGGAGGCAGGGGTATCCATTCTGCCAAAAATGCCCAAGACTCGGACCTGGCCTACCACCTTTGACATACTCAAGGAGCAAACAAACACACATGTTAAGATCCTGCTATAAAATAAACTCAAATAACACACTCTCACACAATTGCTTGGAAATAACTCACATAAACATCACATTAATATAACGGAAATTTGCATAAAGAACAATCTCACAATAGGACTGAATCGTAGGCCTCTTCAAGGGGGCAACCTCCTTCAATACTTCATTAATTTTGCAAAAGATGGTTACATTGGTGCCTTTTCGGGTATTTAAGGAGTTTCCTTTCAAGGTTGGCTTACATGCAAAATGCCACCTAGATTACATGCATAATGCCACCCGAATTACATGCATAGTGCCACTTTGAATTACATGCACAATGCCACTCGAATTACATGCATAATGCCACACGAATTACATGCACAATGCCACCTATCTACCATGTGTTACATAAAAAGGGTGCCATTTGTCATAGGTACTACCTAAGCTAAAACTTAGAAAATTACAAAATATTAATCATGGGTACTACCCACATTCACTAGGAATTATTACATCAAGTAAGTTATTACATTAAGGGTTAGGATGAGATCCTAACATGCCCTTCTCCTTGAAGAAGCTTTGTCCTCAAAGCTGAAAATGAGGAAACTGTTGCTGGAGTTGATGGAGAGACTCCCATGTAGCATCCTCAGGTTGAAGTCCATGCCACTGAACCAGGACCTCTGTAATGGTATGGTTGCACAGAGTGTGAGTTCGACGATCCAGCAGCTGCTTTGGTGCAAGTAAGATGGAGCCTTCTTCATCCAATTCAAGGAGTGTTAATGGAACCTGTACCTTGGAGCTGCCCGAAATGTAGGAGGAATGCGTGAGTGGAGGGTGCCCGTAAACTGCCTCAAACGGTGTGAGTTTGGTGGCGGTATGATAGGAAGTGTTGTACCACCATTCGGCCAAAGAAAGCCATTTTTCCCAATGAGTAGGATGATCGGAGGCAAGGCAACAAGGGTAAGTTTCCAAGCATTTATTAACAACCTCTGTTTGACCATCCGTTTGCGGATGGTAGGCTGAACTCATTTTGAGCTGAGTCCCTTGCAACTTAAACAACTCTTGCCACAAATTGCTAGTAAAGGTGGGATCACGATCAGATACAATGGAGGTTGGCATGCCATGAAGGTGAAATATGGAGTCAAGAAAAATTTGGGCAATAGTGAATGCTGTGTAAGGATGAGTTAGGACACAAAAGTGAGCATACTTTGAAAGGCGGTCCACTACCACAAAAATAACAGACTTGCCTCCAGATTTAGGTAGCCCTTCTATGAAGTCCCTAGAGATGTCAGTCCACACCTGATCCGATATTGGCAATGGTGGAAGAGTGCCTAGAGAGCGCACTATTTCTCCTTTCATCCTTTGACCTGTGTCGCAGTCTGCCACCAAAGAGCGAATGTTCTATTTCCTACCTTTCCAAAATAAGGTGCGCTTGAGTCGCTTATAAGGTGGTCTGATATTGGGAGATGTACTATCCGGCAATAATGGAATGGCATGGTCATGAGAGTGATGCGGTGGTAGTTTGGTTGGTTCTGAAAAGATGGCCTCTTGTTTGGGGAGAATCTGTTGCATGTCTTGTGGGATTTCACCCATTGGAGACTTCGATGGTTGGATGGAGAATAGTTGTGCAATGACCCCACGTGATGATTTTTTTAGCAATTTCTCCATGCCGTTTGAACTGATAATTTGAGGTGTTCTTGTCAGGGAGCCCTTAATGATGTGTGTTTGTCCGTTCTGGGAGAACTGCATCCAGAGTTTAGAAAAGTTCCAACTGATAGTTCCCAACGTACTCAACCATTGGGATCCCAAAACAATATCACATCCACCCAACTGGAGGGCAAACATGTCCTGCTTGAGTTCATAGTCCCCTATCTTGATTTTAACATTGCGACACTTTCCTTTACAAGGTAAGGTTCCCCCATTGGCTACCATGACCTCAAAGGAATTACAAGTGTGGATATAGCAATTTGCTCGTTGAGAAACTCTAGGGTCAATGAAGTTGTGCGTGCTTCCTGAATCCAGAAGGATGGAAAGACGTTGGCCCTTGAAAAATCCTGTAACCTTCATGGTTTGAGTAGTAATGTCTGCAAGGGCATGGATTGTAATTGTTGTCTCAGGTTCCTGTTTCATTTTTGGAGGGTCCTCATCCTCATCACTCTCGTCAGCGGTATCAGGTTCTTCAACATCTATCAAGAACAATTTTTTGTGTGCACACTTATGCCCTTTGAAAAACTTTTCATCACAATTGTAGCATAATCCTTGGGCACGACGTGCATCCATCTCTTCGGTTGTGAGGCGCTTGGGTGCAGCAGGTTTATTATCATCTAGGTTTTGGGCTCTAGGATGAAATGAAGGTCTATTTTGAGGAAACTTTGATGGGTGTCTTTGGGCAGAGAGTTTAGATTCGGCCAAACAGGCCAAACTAATAGCTTCCATCATAGTTCGTGGTTTCAACATTTTTACTTCTTCTTGGAGTTCCACCTTCAACCCATTGATATAACAACTCTGGAAGAACCCTTCACTCAATCCTCTTGTCCTATTGGCCAATTTCTCAAATTGATCTTGGTACTCTCGGACTGACCCTGTTTGTTGCAGTTTGGTCAAGGCTCCTGTAAAGTCCTCAAACTCACTGGGACCAAATCGAGTGAGTAGTTGGGATTCAAAATCCTCCCAAGAGATATTTGGGTAGGCAAGACACAACCATTGAAACCAGTGTAGAGCCTCAGATTCCAAGTTAAAGGAAGCCATCTGGACTCGATGAAATATGGGTACATTATGAAGTCGAAAGAATTGGTCAACCCGACATAGCCACCCATCAACATCCTTCCCACTAAATTTGGGAAAGTCCAATTTGGGCATTCTAAAGGGTGGATCATGGTCACGATTCCTTGTAGAACTCTCAGCTTGGTATTCTGATTTGGGTGGTTCTCTTCTCAATTTTCTGTCTACTTCTGTCAATTCTTCTTCTAAGCGATTGCTAGTGGCCTCATGCTCTAGGTGAAGACCTTGGACTTCTTCCCTTATGGAGTGAAAAGCCGAGTTCAAGTTCTCAATGGCTTTTGTTAGGGATTCCAAGTGTTCTAGTTCTTTATGGTGTCCATGGGTACCCTGAGCCATTTTTTAGACCTTTTATGACCAGTTACTAAAAATAGAATTGAATTTTTAGGACTTACTATTTTTAGTAAGTGCCCAAAAAAGTGCTTGGGTGCTATATATCAAAATGATCAGTAGAAGGAGGTGGTCACAATGAGCTATATCTCTCAACACTACTTTTGGAGTCTAACGGTGTTTACAGTTTTTAATTCTGAGCTACTGAGCAAAAGTTGGGTACTGGAGCACTATCTATAACTGGTCGTGTTTCACACTCAAGATTCTCTGTATTTTGTAGGTGATCGATATGACGATTCTGTTCGACCACTGAAGACTGTGAATTCTGCCACATTGTCTTGACCTCTCGACCTAGCCGACTTGATTGTGATCTGCCACTGTAAATTTTACTGTTATTCTCCAGACTGTCAGCTTAAGTTTCACCCTCATGGCTTATCCCGAATGCATGTCCCTTCTATTATTTTTTTAGTAGAGGACTCCTTTCTCATATGCTCACTTTTGAAATGCAGGTTTACGAACAGGGAGGTTTGGATTTATTTTATTTTTTTTTTTTTTTTTTTGCATTTTTTACGGGTTGAAGTTTTAACAGAACCGGGGAATGCTAAGTATAGGAGTATGTACCACCCATAGGCCCTCTAATATACCGACAGTGATGAACAATAGTGCTCGGACCAATATTTCAGGCCACTACTCAAGGAGGATTCCACACATACCCTTGAGCACACTACCTGCCTCTCTGACAATACGAGAGGGTAATCGTCCAGGATGTTGTGTCCCGTAGACTATGAGTAATACAAGGCCGAAGAGCTTCCTAATTGCTAAAATTTTGTTTAATCCTAGATGGTCTCCCGATATACCCGAAGATACATGGGAGCTCAAGTCCATGCGCGAGTTCTGTCTGAGGCCTGGGTATTGGAGCCTGATCGCCCCTCACTTCACTAGACACTTTATGGGCTATCTAGCTTAGCCAATAATGACAGATCCTTCGCGATATTTTAAAACCCCCGGTACAGGGTTTCTACCTACTCAACTAACAATATATTTTTTTGTTTTTGGTCTGGAAAAAAAAACAACTTGTATTTTTTTGGATTTTTTTAATAAGGAAAAATAGAATGGAAAAAACACACAAAATTTATACCTAACAGGCGGATTGGATGGCAAGAATCGTTGCAGTTGCAGTAGAACTTGGCCCTGGAAAGTGCTCTGATACCACTTGTTAAGATCCTGCTATAAAATAAACTCAAATAACACACTCTCACATAATTGCTTGGAAATAACTCACATAAACATCACATTAATATAACAGAAATTTGCATAAAGAACAATCTCACAATAGAGAGTGAATCGCGAGGCCTCTTCGAGGGGGCAACCTCCTTCAATACTTCATTAATTTTGCAAAATATGGTTACATTGGTGCCTTTTTGGGTATTTAAGGAGTTTCCTTCCAAGGTTGGCTTACATGCAAAATGCCACCTGGATTACATGCATAATGCCACCCGAATTACATGCATAGTGCCACTTTGAATTACATGCACAATGCCACTCGAATTACATGCATAATGCCACACGAATTACATGCACAATGCCACCTATCTACTATGTGTTACATAAAAAGGGTGCCATTTGTCATAGGTACTACCTAAGCTAAAACTTAGAACATTACAAAATATTAATCATGGGTACTACCCACGTTCACTAGGAATTGTTACATCAAGTAAGTTATTACATTAAGGGTTAGGATGAGATCCTAACAACACAAAACCAATTTACAAATAAGTAAATAACAATAAAAATAATAAAATAAAATAAAAAACATGCTCCTTGAGTGTGTCAAAAACAAAAGCACAACCAAACACGCACAATAAGATAAAATAAACCACAACACAAACCACATAGAAAAACACAAGAACCACATAAGAAAACACAAACAAGACAAAAACAACAGAACACTACAAAGACATAACCCAAAAAAACATGAAAAATAAACACAACCAAAACCTAAAAAATTAAAAAAATAAAATAAAAATAAAAATAAAAAACAACCAACAATAGACAATAAACAAAAACAAAAAACATAGAAAACACTCACACATAAAAACACGAAATAACACAAACAAAGAGAAACCCAAGAACAAGAACAAAAAAAAACACAAGAACAATAACAAAAAACATTAAAAAAAAACAAAACAACAAAAAACAACACAAAGAACACAAAACAAAAAAAAAACCCACCCACCTTAAAAAACTAAACAAAAAAAAACAAAAAAGAAAAAAGAAATAAAAAATGAACAAAACAATGACCTATCTAGACCAGAAGACTATTAAGGCAAGAATCAACAGAGGAAACAAAATAAAGAAAAGAATGAGCTAGGGAACTAAAAAAAACTGAATGAACCAAAGAGAAGCAAAAAAAAAAAACAAGAAGAAACTAGGTACCTTCAGAACTGGAGCCATCCAAAGAAATGATAGAAAGAAGAGCTTCCCTAATTTGAGAAGCCCACCATATAGGAGGGTGGCCATAACAAGTAAGATCACCTTTTTCCAAAGCCCAATTAGCTAAAGCATCAACACTCTTGTTTTGATCTCTGACCACATGATTGTAATCAACTTTCAAAAATCCCATCTGGATTAATCGAATCTTATCAATTATTCTTTTTATTCTCCAATACACCTTATGATTCTTAGAAGGATTCTTCATGAGATTAATCATAAGTTGAGAGTCAGACTCAACTAACACCTTTTCCCATCCAACCTTAGTAGCCTCTTGAAGGCCTCTGAGGATACCATACCCCTCAGCAAGGTTATTGGAAAGAATACCCAAATTCTCAGCAAAAGTAAAAACCAGGGAGCCATCTAAAAGTCTACCAATTCCTCCCACACTGGATTTTCCAGGGTTCCCTCTAGAGGCTCCATCAGTATTGACTTTTCCAAAATCCTTAGGAGGAGGTTGCCAATTTCTATTCCTATCCATCTTACTAATACTCACATTCCCTTTAAGTTGGTTGCCCTTAGAAGTTTTAATATTCAATTTTTGCATCACTTGATCCCATCTTTGGTGGGAATTTTTGGGATGATTAAGGAGATGGTGGACTGATTCAACTAAGTTGGCTATGGTCTTTTGCCAAATATAGTGAATATCCTTCCTATCTTGATTAAAAATTTGGCTATTCCTTTCATTCCAAATATTCCAAAGAAGAATGGTAGAACCCATCCAAACTAACTGCCTAATAAAATGATCAACACCCTCTTGATTAGGCCAATCCCTCCAAATTTGTTCAAAAGTAAAAAAATTGGACCACTGTAAGCCAAGTAAAGTGGCCATTCTCCTCCATAACTCAGAGGCTAAAGTACACTCAATAAAAATATGGTTGATGTTTTCTACATTCTCTTCACATATTTCACATCTAAAAGGGCCATGAAAACCATGCTTCATAAGTTGCTCACCAGTAAGAACCCTACGATGTAGTAAAAGCCACTTGTTGGTCCACTTTCCCATTTTCTTCTTGACTTTGTCCAACAACCTATTCCAATATTTATTTTTTTGCCTTTGAATATTTATGGGAATACCTAAATAAGTGATTGGAAGAGAGGTCTTCTTATATCTTAGTTTATCCAAGACCATGGATTCCTATCTAGTAGAGCAATGAAAGAAAATAACTTTAGATTTGTCTTCATTGATCAACTGCCCAGTAGCATTAGAAAAATAGCTAATGATTTGCTTAATATTAGAATCTTCCTTAACTGTAGCTTTACCTAAAAGAGTAGAGTCATCCACAAATTGAAGATGAGAGATAGGTCTAGCTCCATGAGCAATGGTAACTCCCTCAAGGGTTTTGTTTTCCCTCTTTTTGGTTATAGTCCTACCCAAGCATTCAACAAGAATGATGAATAAATAAGGGGATAGCGGGTCACCTTGCCTAATACCTCTGGAAGCTGGGAAAGACTGAGAAGGCCTGCCATTGATAAGAACTAAGTAGGAAACTGAAGAGATACATCCCATAATCCAATCCATCCAATCCTTAGAGAAACCAAATTGCCTCAAAACTTTGATAAGGAAGTGCCAATCCACTCTGTCATAAGCTTTGGATAAGTCTAACCGAATGAACATGGAAGGAGAATTTTGCATATCCATGGAATGGATGGCTTCCTGAGCAATAACTATCTCATCTACTATTTGACATCCTTCCACATAACCCCCTTGCTTTGGGGAAATAATCTTATGCAAAAGAGGCTTCAACCTTTCTGCCATGATTTTAGTAATGATTTTGAGAAGAACATTACATAAAGCAATAGGTCTAAAAGATGAGATATGATCAACCTCTTGAGCTTTTGGAACAAGAGTAATATAAGTTTTATTGATAACCTTCAAAATTTCTTTGGATTTCTTGGCTTCTTCCACCACCTCTAATAAATCAACATGAAGGATATCCCAGAACTCTTGGTAGAACTCAATAGGAAAACCATCAGGACCTGGGGTTTTCCCTTTTTGCATTTTAAAAACTACTTGTTGAAGCTCATTGATAGTAATAGGAGCAGTCAAAATAGAGTTCTCCTCAGAAGTTATAAGAGAAGGGATTGCTTGAAGAACATTATATTGTGAAGCTGAGTCAAGGGGAGTAGCAACAAAAATATTGGAAAAGTAATCAACAACAATAGAGTTCATGCCATCCCAAGTATAAACAACATCTCCAGAATCTGATTTTAAGGAAGAAATAAAGTTGTGAGATCTTCGAGCTAGAAGAGATTTGTGGAAGAAATTTGTGTTTCGATCTCCTTCTTTGAGCCATTGAATTCTAGATTTTTGCTTCCATAAGATTTCTTCTCTTTTTCCCATTCCTCTAACTGAGTTGTGAGTTTAATTTCATCTGCACTTCTCTTCTCTGTGAGGCCATCTAAATGGATTTTCTTATTCAAATTTTCAATATGAGCAATAACTTCATGTTTTTTTTATGAACATCCCCAAACTCTTTCTAGTTCCAAGTCTTGATTTTGGATTTAATGTATTGCAGTATTTTGGCAAAACAGAACATCTTAGTCCCATGCCTAGGTTTACCTTCCTTCCACCATTGTTGCACATGAGGTCTGAAGGAAATGTCTCTAAGCCACATTAATTGAAAATGAAAAGGAGAGAAACTCACATTGGTTTTCCACATTTCCACCATGACTGGCCAATGATCCGAACCAGACATTATTAAGAGTCTTCACTTTAGGAATGTGACCATGGATTAAGAAATTTTTAGAGAGCAAAAACCTATCCAATCTCTCCATTATACAAGCTAAGCCTTGCCTTCGTTAGACCAAGTCATAAGGCCATTATCTGGTTGGATATCCACAAGATGGAGGTTTGCAATATATTCGCTCATGAGGTCAGTGCTTTTGTCCAAATTTCTATTTCCCCCCTTTTCTCATCTAGAGAGAGGATGGTATTGAAATATCCTCCGATCAAGATCCAAGATTTAGGAAAATGAGAGATAATATGAGTAATATCCTTCCACTGTCTTCTTTTTTCCTCCAAAGAAGTCGGAGCATAAATAGTAATGCAGAGCATAATCTGGTTGGAATGTCTACTTTGAATAGCTATAGCCAACAAACCCCAACTGCCAACCATATGGTGAATAACTACCTCTTTTGGATCCCAAAGACAAGCAATGCCACCCGAAGTCCCTTGGGAACTGAGGGAAACCACTTTTCTAGCTGGCCAAATTTTACTGGAAATTAAGTCCATATCCTCCATTGACATCTTTGTTTCTTGAAGGAAAACAAGATGTGGATGATTTACCTGAATCATTCTTCTAATTTCATTTTGTTTTGAAAGACTCCCTTTGAGTCCTCTAATATTCCAAGTGATGATCTTCATTAATACCAGGGCTAAAAAATTTGGGAAGGGCATTAATCTTACCTTCCTCTACAAGCTTTTCACCTTCTTTTACCATATGATATTGATTGGTCTTGCGACCTACTTTTTGATTAGAATCCATCTTCAATTTTTTTTCCCTGTTTCTTGACTTATTCCAATTGAATCTGAGATGGCTTCTAACCTTGAAGAATGCTCATACACAGCCAAAATTTTACTAGATGGTTCAACGGAGTCTATATTGGGACCTGCATTATTTGAAGTTTTGACATTTGAAATATTGTTTTTCTTGTGTAAATTTTCTCCTTTTTTTTTTGTTGAAAACCTTTGATTTGTTGGTTTGTCTCCGAGTTCTTCCCTTCATATTTAAATTGTGTTTCTAAGATTTTAGTTTCCATTATTTCCTCTTCCTCACTTGGGACATCATTTGTGGAAAGGATTTCAAACATATTAGCAGATGACTTTGATTGATCCTTCATAACTGGTTTTTTTTAGTGTTCTTCTTCTTAGGTATTTGGAAACTTGCTGAGTTTATATCTTCTTTCTTTTGATCAGGAATTTTATTTGGGAAAGCACTGGCCAAATGACCATATTCATGGCAAATTCTACAATGAAAAGGAATGTTCTCATAGTCCACTACTTGCTCCCAAGTGTCTTCCCCAAATTGTAATGTGATATTTTTAGGTAGGGGTTTGTCAAAATCCATTAAAACACAAATCCAAGCATAAATAATATGTTCAAAATTTTGAGTACAATCAGCAGTCATCATAAAAGTTCCTAAAGAGTTTCCAATTGAAGAAAAAATAGTAGGATTCCAAAATTCAATAGGGAGGCCAAAGAGTCTAACCCACACGGGAGCTATAGAAGGCATCTCTTCTTCGACTTTAAATTTAGTATGCCAGGGCTTCATGAAAAGCCATGCCCTTCCAAAAAACCAAGGACCCCCTTGAAAATTTTTCTCTCTATCTTCATTATTAGCAAATAAAACAAGAAAATAACCATTTGGATAAATAGAGATTTGTAACTCACCTTTAGTTTTCTAGATTTTTGTAGCCCAAACTTTGAAAGTAGATAGACTCGAACGAAAACCCACGAACCGACAAATTAGTCCTCTTTTTTCCAAATCTTCAATGCCAGTCTGAATGTTACCCATATCAAGCTTAACAATAGGAGTTCCATCAACTTCTTTAAGACATCCTGACTCCATTTTCCTAGGATCAATCTTAGGCATTCTTAGAGGTTTATGGGAAGCCCTAATATTGATATTAGCATTGGGTTGAGGTTGTCCACCACGAAGGGCATCCCTAAAATTCATTTTTGGGACTGAGTCTTCGAAATTCTTACCCTTGATAGGGGTTTTCACAGTAGAATTATTTTGTGGGTGCACCTTAGCACCAGATTCACTTGAGATATGAGCCATTTTTTGATCAACTACTTGAAACTTGTTTTGTGATCTCTTTAATCCTTGCCCTAGACATCGTGGAAAGGTATGGTTTTCACTTTTCTTTTGTGCAGCAAATTGGAAGTCGTTGTCACTCAAGTTCACAGTATGATCTGTTGAAAGACAAATTTCTAACCCATATTGTATCCCCTGCAACATTTCCTACTAAAATATTGAGCATAAACCACAAAAATATTGGTCTCTAGGGCCCGAAGGCCCTAAAAACCAACCTCTGGAGCTGCTTGCACTCAACCCAAATGAAACCCTCGCATAGCCGCTTGCCAAATATGTCATTCACACATAGGGATGCGCTAGGATCTGTGTTGCTCCAAATGATATGAAAATTGGTGGAGACATTCTAGGGTTTTTTAGGCATCTACCCTCAAAATTTTAGCTCAATTCGAGTTCGGATGAGTGAGATATGGCCGAAACGAGTTCGGTAGTTTGGGCAGTCCTACAAAAAACGTCTTATCTATCAATCCCAGTTTTCAAGTCATTGTATCACACTATCATATTCTTTGCTTTGTTAACTGTTGGAGAGAGCCACATAAATTTATTATTGTTAACATAAACCATTCACCAATATGCAAAAATATGAAATCATTCATCCACAATAACAATCCACAAATGAGAGAGATATAGGTAATACCCTTATGGTAGGGAAACACCAATAATACTCCTTAAGGAAGGAATCACTCCACAAGTTCTCCCAAGATGAGAGGCCTCTTAAGGAGGGCAAATTCCCATAAGCCACTTCATGGGCACGATGATTACATAAGATTCTTCTTCAATGATCATTACAATGACAAATATCTCTTCTTTATATATCCATATTCTTATTCTACTTTGGGGAGCCTACTACTATATAATATTATAATGCAATCAACCTTGGGTTATGTATGGCCCATGCCAACCATTATACAATAATAATATATCCCCAAGTATCTATTCCTAGGTACCCTACCATGCCACCCTCCTTACAAATGTTTTGTCCTCAAAATATATGAAGAAATATGATAATATGATTTGCTAAGCAATGTTAGCAATTGGTACCAATCTCGATCATCCATCCATCCAAGTGAAACACATTGATGTTGGTATGTCATTTTGTTACTTGAGTATCCAAATATACTTCGTTGGCTCCACACTTATGCTATTGTATTTTGATAACTTTAATGATGGGTCCACTTATTACTTGATGCTGATGAACCGTTCTGAAAACTAGGATTATTATGATTTCTCTGCAAAACTCTGCCATAGTTGGTGCCCTTATGATTCTATGTGGAACCATAATATTGTTGCCTTGAGTCATACCTCTAAGAATATTTCCACTCATGGTGGTGTAGATGATGATATGGTGCAACATTAACTTGATGTTCTACCTTCTTTGACTTCCCAACATTTGGATCCATAGTTTTAAATTATTCTACACAATATTCTTTCATGTTATCTTTGTTTGGTGTGTCCTTATTCTCTTCTATCAAAGCTTCCTTGGACTCTATTACTGTTATTTCCATGGACTTCATTGTTGCTACTTCTTCCATGGACTCTGTTGTTGCTACTGTCTTCTTGGATTTTGTTTCTGATCTTTCAATTTGTTTCTCTACAACCACTTCTTGATTTTCCTTGGATCCTTTATCCTTAAACTGAGAAATATCATGCAATGTCATCTTATTTTTCCTGTACCATAACTTTATAAACTTCTTTTACACATTGATGTTGACAGTACCTAAAGAATCTAACCAAGGATAACAAAGAACAATATCCTCATCATCCATATCAATAGCATAGAAATATGAATGTAAAACATATTTATCAATGCTGATCTTGAAATATTCAAAAATCTGAACATGCTCACCCTCTAGTTGTATGTCCTTAATTTTTGTTGCTTGAACTTGCAACTTCTTAGCAAAAGCAATATTATTAAAATTATATCTGCTACTAGAGTCAATGGAAATAATAACATGTTCCTTTTGAATGCTTCCATGAACCTGTAAAATAGACTTTTTAGATTCAAACAAATCCCTTTGTCCATTTTTTATTTTATCTTCTACCAAAGGTATGGTTTCCTTTGTTTGCATACTGACATCTTTTTTATCTTCTACCACTTCTTTGAAATTTGCTAGCTCACTTTTTATTTCCTTTTGTTCTTTTTGAAGAATATTTATTTATTCTTCATATCCCTTGATGGTGACCTTCAAACTAGCTATCTTTTTATATGGGTCCCATTTACTCAAGAATGCATGCTCCATTGTTTCCCAAGTTAGTTCATCTTCATAGACGCGTGGAATTTTAGAAAACCAAAAAAGAGCTTCTCCATTAAGACAAAAATAAAGCATAATTTTCCAAATAGGATTTCGATGATTCAAGGATTTAAAATTTTACCACCAATCCCTAACATCAATATCATATTCCCCTAAAAACTTTTGTAGCTCCATAGTTGATACCCTAATGCAAACTAGGGTTTTTTGACAATATATATCATGCCCTAATGCAAACTAGGTTTTTATGGAAATAAACATCATCCCACTGAGTTGAAGCTAAAATTCCATAGAGACAACTAGATCTGCAATTTTTCTTCCAAACAAATTAAATTGCAATTGATTTTCTTACCCGAACTAAACAAATTTTATCTTTTGAAAAATTCTTGACTTGAAAATTTGTCACTATCCTTGCTCTATATGGATGACTTCAGAAGGTCCTATCTCCCTCAATACTACTCATATTCCTTCATATGACCACTCATTTTAAAACTCTTCAAATTCTACACAAACTGATCCAAGAATTGCCTAAATCGGATAAACTATCGCAGAGATATGGCTTCTAAAAGATGAGATATTTTTCTAGAAAAATCTATAAAATTCGTCACTATCCTTGTTTCGGATGACTAACTTCAAAATGTCATATCTCCCTTAATATTGCTTGGATTTCTTCATATGACCATTCATTTTAAAGCTCTTCAAATTCTACACAATCTGATCCAAGAATCGCTTGAATGGGATAAACTTACACATATATATGACTCCTAAAATATGAGATGTTTTACCAAAAAAAAATTGCCCTAATTCTGCAATTTCACACAAAAATTCTCACTTTGCCAAAATCATTGCTTTGACACCACTTGTTGCATAAATTTATTATTATTAACATAAACCATTCACCAATATGCAGAAATATCAAATCATTCATCCACAAATAATTATCCACAATAACAATACACAAATGAGAGAGAGATAGATAATACCATTAAGGTAGGCAAACACCAATAATACTCTTAAGGAAGGAATCACTCCACAAGTTCTCCCAAGATGAAAGGCCACTTAAGGAGGGCAAAGTCCCATAAGCCACTTCGTGGACACGACGATTACATAAGATTCTTCTTCCATGATAATTATAATGACAAATATCTCTTCTGTATATATCTATATTCTTATTCTACTTTGGTGAGCCTACTACTAATATAATATTATATAATAATATAATAAAATATTATAATACAATCAACCTTGGGTTATGTATGGCCCATGCCAACCTTTATACAATATAATAATATATCCCCAAATATTTATTCCTAGGTACCCTACCATATTCTAAGTAAAATAAGGGTCATATGATATAACATGGTTGGATAACTATGTATTACGTAAAATAACAATCATCTCATATGAACTAGTTATTCAATTAATCAAGTTCTTTTATGAGAAATACATGCATCAAATTCACAATATGAAGAACACAAGCTTATACTGAGAGGGGGGGGGTGAACAGTATAAGACCTCTTTTTACTTTTTCCTTTATACTTCAAAACAATAAAGCAATATATCCAAAGCAATATCAAAGCAATGCACAAAACCATCCACAAAGTGACACAACAATTTATGTCCACAAAACTTTTCTCTAAAAGTTATCTCAAAGTTCTTTGCTAAACCTTCCCAATTACAATGTTTATGAGCCTCGGCTCAAAGGAGAAACCTTCCCCCAATCTGAATTTATGAGCCTTTGCTCAAAGGAGATACCTTCCCCTACCTCTTCTCTGGCTGGTGATCCTCTAGAAGACCTCTGCCTTCGCTGCCATTAGCAAATGGAACTCTATCCACAGAAGACACCTGTCTTCCTTGCTCTGGCTGGAGACCTCTGTCCTCAACTCTATCACCTAAAAGCTGGTCCTCAAATTTGCACTAAACACAGTTCTTCGGTCTAGCACAAATGGCCTCATCCTCTGTCTTTGATAAGCACCAAACACAATCCATCGGTCTAGCACAAATCTATCCTCAGGTTCTTCTCATAGAACCAATGTACCTCTGTCCTCAGGTTATCTGATAGAACCAATGCACCTCTGTCCTAAACTTGCTCACAAGTTCATCAAGTAAAGCTTGCTTGGCATGAACCCACAGAGAGAATTGTTAGATACCCAATGTGATTCATCAACCTCATAGAAGCATAAAGAGAATTGTTAGAGACTCAATATGTTCTATACTTAACTCCCAATCTCAATCTCAACTCAATCTCAAATCTCAAAAGAATAAGATAGATGAAGTATGCTTTTCTCAAGAACATGAAACACAACCCAACAATTGCCAACCAAGCAACATGTCATATAACAATGATACTCATGTTTTTTCCAACAACCAATATATTTTCTCAACCAATTAGGGCTTCAACAACAATGCTCAAAGACAAGGTTTAACCAACATCATTCAATTCAACATTAACCTTGAAGCATTCTACCAATCATCACAAGAAAAGGAAACAAGTAGAAATCCTTTTCCCTCCAAACTTATTTCAGAAAAACATACACCAATCATACTCATAAGAAGAATGTGCCCATACCTTATTGAAGTGAAGGAACCCCTTTGGAAATCTGCCACAATCACAAAGTTATTTTGCCAATATTCACAAAGGTTAGTAGATCACAAAATAATCAACATTACTCCACTTTTCAATCATCATCACCAAAGTCTTTAATTGCACAACTTCCTTATCTCTCCTAAAACCACTTGTACCATAAAATAAAATAAATCACAACATTACATAACCTTATAACTCCCAAAACCACTTATACCATAAAAGTAAAATAAATCACAACATTCAACCTTATAACTCCCAAAACCACTTATACCATAAAAGTAAAGTAAATCAAAACATTCAACCTTATAACTCCCAAAACCACTTATACCATAAAAGTAAAGTAAATCAAAACATTCAACCTTATAACTCCCAAAACCACTTATACCATAAAAGTAAAGTAAATCACAACATTCAACCTTTCTTCACTTAGGTTGACTTTCCTCTAAAATCAAAACCAACTTACAAAATATCAAACCATTACATACCTTGTCACCTCATGAAAAAAATTAATCCTCTTGAAAAAGAACAAGGCAAACTTCACTTTTGGAACCCCTTTGCAAAATCAGAAATACCTCTTTATACACACCTTAATTCTCCTTCTAAATAAGTTAGTCAAATAGCCCTTGAAATAAGCTTTTCAACGATATATAATATGCCCATTTTTCAAAATAAATTGAAACCTTTACATGTATATATATGCCAACTTCCATTAATTGCACATAGGTCGGCCCTCCATTAATTTAAACATAACTTTAAACTTTAATATCTTCATCATCGGAGGTCCTTTTTCGATGAAACAAAATTCCACCTTGGTTTTTAAGAAAAGCCCTTTCCACATAAGCACACCATGGTTTTAAATAAAACCTTTTATTTTGTCTGCCTGGGTTTTCACAAAAACCCTTCCGCTTCTTGACATCAATGACAACATCAACACTTGAGCAAAGACAATGTACCCAATGTACCCAAAATTGCCAACACAATAAACACTCTTTAAACCCTCTCTCAATGTCTAGATTTTTCCCTAGATAACTATACACACTTATACGAGAGATTCAATTAATCATGTTTCTTTACAAGACATGCATGCATCAAACTCACAATAAATACTCTTCAAACCCTCTCTCAATGTCTAGCATTGTAGGTTTCCATTGTAAATTTATATCTTTAAAAATTTATTATATATATATATATAAGCTTAAATATTATTTCTTTAATTGAAGACATTCAATTTGATTACTATGATTAGTGGCCTAGGTTTGGGTCAATGTACTCTATATCATAATTGAAGAAGACCTTAGTTAAATTTGGGTCCTTATTTATAAGGTCGATAGGTAGAAACCAAACATTTGATAGGAAATCCACTTGAATAATGTGCTCAACAATGATTTTGTGCATTGAATTTGACAATTATATTCTAGCATTTTTCACTACGAGTTTACAATAACTAGAAAAGCTCAAGTTCTTGACCTTAGATATGTGGTGGAACTAAAATGATAGGATGTGACCCATGTAGGCTAACATAATTCAATTCTAGTATTTGTTGGCTATCTTGAGGATATATATTATATTGGTTTTGTTCCATTGCTACGTCCATCATGCTTATCCTCAGTATTGACGTCATACCTCATGCAAATGTGGGTGCCCTTGAACATGTAAGAGCTTGGATTTTTCACCATGGAGTAGGGTGTGAGGATGCCATCCTCATTCTATCAATAGATCATCTTGATATAATACTATATAATAAAAATTAGAATTATTATATGATTTCTTTTCATTGATAAGATCCTTTTAAATATAAATTGTGTTGCCCAATATAGAGCAACCACACTAAAAATATGATTACCTTAAATTATGGAAATCACAACTAAAAAGTTACATAGGACTCATGCATGAGTGGTTCTAACCACTATTTTTTTACCTTAAAATATCTTAAATTGGAAAATATTATGGAGGTCATATTAAGTGTTGAATATTATTAGAATTAAGAAAACAATCATTATAGCTAGAAAAAAAAATCCAATAAG
This sequence comes from Wollemia nobilis, assembly GCA_028583015.1. Taxonomy (NCBI): domain Eukaryota; kingdom Viridiplantae; phylum Streptophyta; class Pinopsida; order Araucariales; family Araucariaceae; genus Wollemia; species Wollemia nobilis. Next base: position 174,643 of record JAQPPZ010002437.1, read on the forward strand.
GAACTCACTAAAATCCAAAGTAAATAAATAAGAGATTAGAAGGAGAAGATTGCTTAGGAGATAAGATAAGAAACTATTATGGAAGATATGTTACAGTGTGAGGCATAAATTATTAGGAGAGAGGAAGCTTTGGAGGAACAAGAAGAGATCTATTGGAGGTAAAGAGACAAATTTACATGGTTAAAGGAGGGTGATCAAAACACAACTTTCTTCCATATGACAACAACAACTAGAAGATAACATAATGGTCTTACAGATATGGTGGGTTAGGTAAAAACCAATGGAAGTGAAATGATAGCTATAGCAAATTAGTACTTTCATACCATATTCAGTATTAATGAAAATTTGAATGCAATATGGTAGGAGAAGATACTAGAGTTAATTCCATAATTAGTGAAACCTAAACACAATAAATTATTAATGAAGGAAATTTCTTTGGAAGAAACATTAGAGATCATACAAAAAATATAAATAGAAAATACCCTAGGACCATATGACATTCCCATTGAATTTTATAATAACTTCTGGAAAATTTTGGGTCAAGCAATGGTGGAGGCACTAGAGGAAATCAAATAGAGTAAGAAAATGTTAAAAGCCTTATACTTTTATTACTTTAATTCCTAATTTTCCACCTAGTGAGATAGTTAATAGTTATAGGCCTATTTCACTATTTAATGTAGTATACAATATATTGACAAAGCTTATGGTGGAGAGGTTAAAACCTTTTTTACCAAATCTAATTTCAAGTGAGCAAGGTGATTTTTTTTAAGGTAAACAAATTCTATATGGAATTGTAGTGGTCTGGGAGGTGATACACACAATGTCTAAGTAAAAGGGCATAGGTATGTTTATTAAATTATATCTTTCTAAAGCCTATCATAGATTATATTCGACCTTTATGCAAAGGATTTTAGAAAAATGGGCTTTGTAGAGGGGTGGAGAGACTGGGTAAAAGCATGTACATAGACCACATCATTCTTAGTTCTAATTAATATTAGTACCTCTCCCATGTTCACAATAGTATGGGGGCTGAGGCAAGGGGCCCTCTTTCCCCTTACCTTTTTATCCTTTATGCAAAGGGTCTAGGGAGACTGTTAAAACAAGGGAGACAAGAGGGGAGGTTGAGGGGTCTATAAATAAGTTCTCATATTGAGGTAAATCACCTCTATTTTTTGGATGATACTACTCTTGTTATTCAAGCCAATCTCCTAGTAACAATAAACATAAATGAATTTTTATATGGGTATACTCAAGCTATTGGGAAAACTTTTAATGAAAAAAGTATCAAATAGTTTTTCAATACAACGAAGAGGGTGAGATATAAATTAGATAATTGTTGAACTTCATGGAAAATCCTTTACCCATACAATATCTAGGAGTACCTTTATATACAAAGAAAACAAAAATAAAGGAGTGGAAAATGTTGATTGATAAACTACAAGCTAAATTGATCAATTGGACACACAAATGGCTAAGCTTTGGAGGAAGGTTTACAATTATTAAAGTTGTACTACAAGCCCTCCTAGTTTATAAATTTTTCATACTTCAGGCTCCAAATAAAATTATAAGAGATATTGACAAACACACAAGAAATTTTGTATGGTTAGGTGTAAGGGGAGAATAAAAATTAGCACTAGTTGGGTGGGATAAGATATTCCAAAAAAAAAATGAGGATTGGGGATATGATCAGCATCTCAAAACAATACGACACTATTAGGGAAGCTATAATTTAGATGGATTATAACTACTAGGGGCTTATGGAGTAGACTATTACAAGTCAAATATTACTTAGGAGTGGCTAAAAAAAACATCCCAAGACTTAGAGTGGAAGGAGAGGGATCTACAGTATGGAGAATAATAGAAGAAGGCAAGGAGTTAAAAAAGCCATATCTATATTGGCAGTTAGAGAATGGAAAGGATGCTCTATCTTGGGAGGATTCATGGAATAAATACAACTAATTATTCAAACATTCCTAGATATGGAGAGTTAGAAAGCAGAGCTCCAAAATACAGGGTGGTGGAAAGCCTCTTACTATATGAAATCATTGAATCAACATGTGCCAAAATTACTACAATGGAAACATCCCCAAGAATGGCCAATGAGAGGGACAGAGGGACTAACCAAAAAACTATGGATATATCTCCAAAGACACCCAATTTAGGATTGTTCTAAGAGCGATATACTTGTATGGGGAGGAATAAAGTTAGGAATTTATAAGGAAAATGAGGGATATAAGGTAGCCTATGGATATGATATTTCCCCAACATCACTTCCATGGACATTTAATTTGCAAAAGGTAGGATGGCCAAAAATTAGTATTTTCTCATGATTGATTAACCATGGTAAGTGCTTGACATTTGATAACTTGATAAAAAGAGTCTTTTATGGGTATTCCAAATGTGTTATGTGCGGAAAGGTAGAAGATAAATTTAATCACCTATGTTTTGGGTGTTCTTTTGCCATTGATATATGGATTAGTTGGTGGAGGCAGGTGAGACAACATTGGGAAATATTTGGAAGCTAGAAAATATTTTATGAGAAATGGAAACAATGTAGTTTTAAGACTAAAACAATGAAAATGAAATGGAATCTGATACCTAGATTTATATGGTGGTAGTTATAGCTAGAAAAAAATGCATGTATATTTAGATTAGAGCATAAAAAAAGGAAGAAATTATGGGAGAGGGTTATTAGTAAGGTAATGGAAACACTATCTATTAGACTATAGGAGGAAAAAACATAGAAATGGAGGAAGTGACTATCCTAAGAAAATTTGAAATAATTGTAAATATTTGGATGTGTAAGTGAGATCTCCTTGAATAACATAAAGTGGATACCACTTCCTAGAGAGTGGGTGAAGGCTAACATATATGGAGCTTCTATTAAAAACCTTGGAAAATCTAGTTTTGGCATTATCATAATAAATTGGAGTGTAGAACATGTGTACCGAAGAGCATAAGATATGGAGGAGACAACAAATAATGAAGTAGAAGAATAGGTGATATTGAAAATGTCAATGATAGCTATAAATATACATTTATATAAGCTATGGATAGAGACAGACTCTTAGGTATGGGCTAGAATCTTCGTTCTGATAAGTTCATTCTAGGTTTTGGGAATTGTAGAGAGAAGGAATGTGGAAGTAGTTCAAAATATTTAGAATGTTTTCAAGATGTTTTTATTACACATATCAAGTAAAAGGGAAATAGGGTGGCAGATTATTTAGCAAAATGGGAAAAAAACTAGAGGAAAATAAATATGTGGACTCTCAGATGGGAAATCATATAATCTAATGCCAAATAATCCTTGGGATGCAAGAGGTGGTACATGATAATAGTAGAATACGAATATAATATAGTGATTCTAATGAATCTATCATAGTTAGGCTAGGGATCAATGACCTAGAAGAAAACAAATGACAAGTTATCCTAGTGTCAAGATGGGTAAGCAAGTTTCTTGGCTAATTGTCATAGGCTCTTGTGTCTTCATCCTCAGGATACTATTGTTCTACTATATGAAATTACTACCAGTAGATTTAAAGTGGACAAGGTGGATGGTTTTTAAAAACATAACACACATAGCCATCAATATTTTATTGAGTATGTCTAGATTAAAAGAAAATAAGCCTACAATCCACATAAATATAGGTATGTCAGATATGTTCAAGATTCCAAGAATGAATTAAAAATAGTATGAAGATAGATGGATGATATACAAAATTTAGATGAAGGATAAAAATTTGAATTCAATTCAAGTAATGGTGATGTGTATAAATAACTGCATTATGGTGGCCTTAGGTGATGTTTTCAACAAACACACCTATATAATGATTTTATGGATAATTTTTTATCTAGGAGGGATTAGAGGAGGATTTTCTTTCTCCCTTGTTTCTTTTCCAACTCATTTTACTTTGTAATACAACTTCTATTAATATAATATATTTTTTAATTTAAAAAAAGGGAGGTTAGTCATGGTGTTAATGATGTGTAGCCCATTTCTTAACCTAAGAGATGCAACTAATGGGACAGTAATAGTTGATTTTGGGTTGCAAAGTATAAACCAATATAATAATATGAACAATGACGATATTTTTTGTGGAGTTGGGTTGAAGCAATTTAAAGTGTGAAGTAATAGTTTATAATTCCTTGGAGAAGAATACTAAGTAAACCCAAAAAGGACTCTTGAGAAGAAGTGTCACCACGTCATCCAATTTTTTTTTTAGCATGAATGTGCAAGAGGGGGGTAAGAATCAAGTTGGTAAAATTAGGGAAGAGAAAGAGGACATGACAAGAAATAAATAAATAGTATGTATGCAGAACACAAGCTTATACTAAGAGGGGGGATGAATAGTATAAGACCACTTTTTACTTTTCTTCTCAAATCAATATTATGCAGTGTATAGATAGCAGTATAAGTAGTAGTAATCAAAGCAATGCACAAAACACCACACACAATAGAGACATATATTTAATGTGGTTCACCCAATGTGGGCTACCTCCATAGAGAAAATATTTCTTCTAAATATTTCTCAAATTATCTCTTGGGAATCCTTCCCAAATTACAATGTTTATGGAGATTAGTACAAACGAGATGTTGATCCCCTAATCTCAAGTTCGTGGATCTCTTCCAAAGGAGAATTATTTCCCCTTCTGCTCTGGCTAGTGATCTTCTAGAAGAATTGTTCTCTATGTTGCACTAACTAGTGGATCTCTCTCCACTTGAAGACTTCTCACTCAGATCTTGTCTTCAATTGTCATGGATGCTGGATCTCTATCCATTGAGACTTTATCCTCTATACTCTATCACCTCCAAAGCTCTGTCTCAATACTATACCAAACACAGTTCAGTTGGTCTAGCATAATTTTGCTCAATATCTTGCACCAAATATAGTACAGTCAGTCTAGTACAATTTTTCTCAATAGGTTCACTCAGAACTAGCTCAAATATGCTCAAAAGGTTCACACAAAACCTATATAAATATTCTCAATAGATTCACATAAAACCTGTCTAAATATGCTCAACAAATCCTCTCTAGGACTTGCTCAAATCTGCTCAATAAGTCCTCTCTTGGACTTGCTCAAATCTGCTCAATAAGTCCTATCTTGGACTTGCTCAAATCTGCTCAATAAGTCCTCTCTTGGACTTGCTTAAATCTGCTCAATAAGTCCTCTCTTGGACTTGCTCAAATCTGCTCAAGCAAGCTTTCACAAAAGCTTAACTCAAAATAGTCCACAAGCCTTCTCAAAGACTTGTCTCAAATCTTCTTAACAAGCTTACACAGAACTTGTTCAATCTTATAGAATCATAAAGAGAATTGTTAGAGACTCAATATGTTCTAAGCTCAAAGTAAAATCAATATCTCAATTCAATCTTATTGAAGCATAAAGAGAATTGTTAGAGACTCTATATGTTCTATACTAAAATCCCAATCTCAACTCAATAGAAGCATAAAGAGAATTGTTAGAGACTCAATATGTTCTAAGCTCAAAGTACAATCAATATCTCAATTCAATATCATAGAATCATAAAGAGAATTGTTAGAGACTATATGTTCTATACTCAAATCCTAATCTCAACTCAATATAAGCATAAAGAGAATTGTTAGAGACTCAATATGTCCTATTCTTAAATCTCAATCTCAACTCAAATCAATATCATAGAAGCATAAAGAAAATTGTTAGAGACTCTATATGTTCTATACTCAAATCCCAATCTCAACTCAATATAAGAATAAAGAGAATTGTTAGAGACTCAATATGTCCTATTCTTAAATCTCAATCTCTACTTAAATCATAATACTAATTCAATCTCAATCTCAATCATATTATGATTGAACAAGTTCTTTAATAGTACTCTTTATGATTCTACAATCATAAAGAGAATAAAGTATAATCACTATCTCAATTCAATACTCATGTTCTTTTCTATATCATTTTCAAGTTCATTTCATCATTAATAGGCTTCAACAACAATGCTAATGAAACAAGGTTTAAATACAACTCACAAATCAGAAAAACCTTGAAGCATTCAACCAACCATCTTCACAAAGGAAATCATAATCAATCCTTTTCTCTCCAATGATATTTCAGAAATCAACCACCACAAATAATCAATAGGAGAATGTGCCCATACCTTTTTGATGCCAATAAGTTGTCCACAAAATCTGCCACACTTAATCACAACTTTCCTTTTCAATATTAATAAGGTTAGTGGTCTTTTAAATAATCACAATAAATAATAACTTAGTTTACACCCTTTTCACTCCAACTTCATAAAAACATCCACCAAATTCTATTTTAATAAAAACCCTTATTAAGAATAACCCACAATAAATATCTCAAAATCACTTTAACAACAACTCCTTATTTCTCCTAAAATCAATTCTCCATTTCCATAAAAATAAAACATAAATCAAATATGCTTTTGCAATAATAATCATAGCCCTAATGATAAAATTTAATTCCCATTAAACACATTCTAACTCCAAACTTTAGGGCTAATAAAAATTATTAAAGGCAAAAATGTAAATACCTCTCAAGGGGATTCGAACCCCTATCCACCACACACCGCGAGCGTCATAGCCGCGACTAAGATTCCAATTGAGCCAAAGCACTCATTGGAAAAGCAAAGGCTGAAAGGGCCTTTAATCTGCCTCCGCCTACCACAAAGGACAAAGCACCAAAGCACTTCCCACACGCTATCGTCAAGGAGATTCGATCCTTCATATTTGTGTTGCCCACAGTCTTAGCAAAATTGATACGCCAATGCGCCACGCCTCATACCACATTTGAGATTTCCAAATATCTGTGCTTTATTCGTTGATTCCTTTTCAACAATTCGCACGAGCTCTTTCGAATTTCCAAGGTAATTAACACACGAGAGCAAGGATAATTGTTTGATTTAATTGCCACCCCTTTATATAGTGTTTAATAACACTTTTATGACTTGGTGGAAATATTAAAATTGTATTTGCATGATGACATCAGCGAGAAACTTTCCATTTAAATTTGAATTTAAATTTTAAATAATTAAAATTTAAACCAAACATTAAAACATTTAAACAAAAAAAATCAATAGTATGGAAATATCAAGAGGATAGTATGATTTTGACAATAAAATCCAAGAAATACCACTAATATTTAGGATAGTGGTGTGGGTATTCCATTTATTCATATTAGTTGGAGTAATATATAGAGGTAACCATGGTGCATAGTAACTTGACTCTTTGCCTATATTTTCAATGGTAACATCCAAATTTTCATAGAGGCCTTTGGAGTGGAAAAGAAGAGTTCCTAATTAAGTGATAGTCCATATCTGGATTATGATAAAAATAAATACATCTAAGGATTAAAATCATGATGAAATTCAGAGATGGCCATGGAGGATTATAGACTATGTCTTGAGAACATGTAATTAGAACTTCAATTCCAAATTATGATATAAGTTAGAGGTAAATTTTGAGTTATAATATCCAATAAGCTACACGATTTGATGACTAATGAATTACAAGGTATCCTACATAAAGTAATCGATAATGAATTAATGGGGGTATCATAACATCATTATGGAGGTTGTAATTACTAGAGTATTAACAAGAATATTTGATCCACAAATATGGAAATATTAGACTTAGTTGCAGTCATGATATCGCTAGACACATATATAATGACCATTCACAATGATGGATTCTCTCAAGATTATATTAATATTATCTATGATTTATTATTTGAAAGGATACCATCTTAGAGGTTGTGTGATTTAAATTTGGTAAAGTTTAACAAAAAAAAGATAATGAAGTCAATAATTTTTTTGTTTAATTATTAAATCTTATTTAACTTGGTCTAACTAGGCATAAGGACCCCAAAAGAAATTACATATTTTGATAAAGTATTATGTTAAGTTGCAATTTGTAAGCATCAATGCTTTTGAAATTTATTAATAATTTAACCTCTAAAAAATAAATATATTTAATGTTTGAATTTATTTATTGTATTTAAAAATTTACTATAATTGAATTTAATATATTTATCTAAACATATACCTTTATATAATCTAAAAATTATATATTTTTTCTTAGTAGCCTGAAGGTGAAGACTTTGGAATTCTAATTAGAGGTCCACTGTTTGAATCCTACGTGGGCTAGGGTTGTACAATATGCTCTACTAAATGGAGTGTGGTTGGATAAGTATATATTTGGTAAAGCAAAGGAAATCGCATATAATATGGTTGGATAATGATATGTTAGGTAAAACAATAGTAATCTCATGTGACTTATGATCTAGCCAATATTAAAAGCTACATTTTTTATATTATCCTTGATATATATAAATTTTCATGAATTAAGGTCTCTCTCCTTAAGTAAATATATGGATGCAAATGAATTGCTCCTCCCTTTATGGAATTTGATGAGCACCCATAACTGTTTATCAATATTTTTGATAATGGATAACTTTATATGGTTTTTTATCTTATGTTTGTGTAAAATGACACCTCTTAATATGTATCTAGTATGTTTCAATCATGTTCTTTGGTCCTTCATTGTGGTATACACACTTATATGGGAGATTCAATTAATAATATATTTTACAGACCATACATGTATTAGAATCACAATAAACACTCTTTGAACCCTCTCTCAATGCATAGTATTTCGGGTTTCCATTGTACATTTGTATATTTAAATATGTATATATACATTAGCTTAAATATTTATTCCTTATCTATATAATTTTGACTTATTTGTTGTGAATCAATGGACTTATCTATATAATTTTGACTTACTCTACACCATTGTTGAAGAAGACTCAAGTTGAATTTTGATCCATCTTGATGAGGTTAATAGGTAGAAACCCTACATTTAATAGAAAATCCATGTGAACAACATTCTCGACAATATTTTTATAAATTGGATTTTGCAAGTATATTCTATCATCTTTCACTCTAAATTTGTGATAACTAGAAAATCTCACATTTTTGCCCTTAGAGATGTGGTGTAACTAAAACGGTAGGATGCAACCCATGTAGGCTAGTAGAATTTAGACCTAGTTTTTTTTGGCTATATTGAGGACATATATTCTATTATTTATGTTTCCCCTATTACGTCCATAAATATTCTCCTCTGTCTTGACCTCATAACTCCAGTAAATGTGGGTTCCCTTGAACATGTAAGAGCTTGGATTTTTTACCATGGATTAGGGTGGGAGGATGTCCTCATCATTCCTTGAATAGATAATCTTGCTCTAATACCATATGTTAAAAATTAGAATGCTTAGATGATATTTTTTCATTGATAAAATCCTTTTAAATACAAATTATGTTGACCAATATAGAACAACCACACTAACAATGTAATATTCTTAAATGTTGGAAATCACAACAAACTAACAACTTACACATGACTCATACATAAGTGGTTTTAACCACTCTTTTTTACCTTAATATGAATTATCACATTATATGATGTAGTAAATCGCAAAAAATCTTACTCAGGTCCCTATTATATGGGAGGCATGTGGGATAAAGTACACAATAGATGGTAAGGAAATAATGTTAAGTCTAAGAAAACATTAAGATCTTTAAATATTACATGATGGATAGTAGATAGAATTATCAATACAAGAATCGGGTAAGAATGATAGCCTATGCATTTAATAGGAGTTGCATTATAACATGCAATATTAAGCGAACAAATTCAAAGGTATTGTTAAGCAAACTGCAAATGTGATGAAATCATATGAACATGACTCAATTTCAAATATCCACATTATGATGGACAATCCCATGATAATGAGGTCCATGCTAATATGCTTTGTTGTAATGGAATTCTAATGTGGTTCAATGAAATAAATGTATAGGTGGGGATCATTTCAACCCCATATAACCAAGTGAAAACATATATTTTACCAATGGTTGTTAATTCTTTGGAATTATGCTATATAGAAGCCATCATGCATCTTAATAAACATAGTGTAGAGTGGCATAGGTATGTAAAAATATTAAGAAGCATGAATAGATGAATATATTGCGCTACTTATTTTGTAGGTTTGCATAATGTATTTTATCTTTTCAAATTAGAAAATGATACGAAGGCCATATTAGGTGTTGAATAATGTTAGAATTAAGAGAACAAACATTATAACAATGCATAATAAAATATTTTTGAACACTCAAAAGTAATGAGGGCTCTTTCTTGGTTGAGAGACAAATATTTAATAAAATATATTACTTTGTTATATAAGGATGAAAAGAATGATAGTCATGGTGTTTATGATTTGTAGCCCATTTTTTAACCTGAGAGATGCAACTAATGACATAGTAATACTTAATTTTGGGTGTGAATTTTAAAGCAATATAAGAAGATGAAAAAGGAAGGGATTTTTAGGTGTGGATTTGGATTGATATGAGTTAAAGTGGGAAGTAATGGTTTAATATTTCTTGGATAGGATAACTAAGAAAACCCAAAAAGGACTCTTAATAAGAAATGATGCTATGTCATCCAAAAATAACTTTTAGGATGAAGACACAAGAGGGGATAATAATGAAGTTGGTAAATATTGGGAAGAGAAAGAGGATATGACAAGAAAATAATCAATAGTATGGAAATATCAAGAGAATAGTCCGATTTTGAAAATAAAATCCAATAAACACCACTAATATTTAGGATGGAGATGTGGATATTCCTTTTATTCATATTATTTGGAGTACTATAGAGAGGTAACCATGGTGCATAGTAACTTGATGCTTTACCCATATTTTAAATGGTAACATCCACCCTTCCATAGAAGCCTTTGGAGTGAAAATGAGAAGTGCCAAATTAAGTGATAGTCTATATTTGGATTATTATGACAATAAAAACATCTTAGGATTAAAATCTTACATAGGGCATTTGGAGATGGCCATGGAGGATTATGAGCTATGTCTTGAGAACATGCACTTAGACCTTCAATTCCAAATAATGATATAGGTTAGAGGTAAATTTTGGGTTATAATATCCAATAAACTACATGGTATGATGATTAATAAATTCCAACATCTCCTACATCAAGCAATTATTAATGAATTAAGGGGGACTCTTATAATCAATGTTGTAATTACTTGAGTATTAACAACAATATTTTATCCACAAATGTGTAAATCTTAGGCTTTGTTGTAGTCATGATATCGTTGGACACATACATAATGATATTTTACAATGATGGAGTCCCTCAAAATTATAAATAGATAATTTATGATTTATTATCTAAAAGGATACCATCTTATAGGTTATCTGACTTAAATTTGGTAATATTTAACACATAAATTTAATTAAGTCAATAATTTTTTTGGTTAATTATTAAAGCATATTTAACTTGGTAAGTAGGCATAAGGAACACGGTCCTAAAAGAACATGTAAATGCAATTACATATTTTGATAAAGTATTATGTTATGTTACAAAATGGAAGCATCAATGCTTTTGAAATTTATTTCTAATTTGGCCTCTAAAATTTAATATATTTAATTTTTGAACTTATTTATTGTAATAAAATTTCACTATAACTAATTTTTTTAAATCTATCTTAACACATACCTTTGTATAATCTAAAAATTATTTAACTTTTCTTTGATGCCTAAAGGTGGGTACTTTGGAACTCTATAGAGGTATGCAATTTGAATCCTACTTGGGCTAGGGTTGTACACCATGCTTCTTTAAATTAAGTATGGTTGGATAACTATATAGTAGGTAAAACAAGGGTCATCTCATATGACTTATGACTTGGCTGATGTTAAAAGCTACTTTATTTTTTTATCTTATCCTTTTCACACACCCACATGCACACACATATATATAGACACCTAAAATGTCGTATTATCCCTTGTGTAGTACTAATGGTTAGTTAATTTGCAAAATCCCTTGAAAATCCACTTAATTTGCATTAAAACACTATTTATCCACTTTAGCCCCTTTTTCCCACTAAGCCCCCTCCTACACCTAGCCCTTGGTCACCATGTGACCACCCCTCTAACCTAGCCTAGGGCCACCTCACCCTAGTCTACCCTTTGAATCTAGCCTAGATCCACCTCACCCTAGCATACTCTTCCCTCTACTCTCCACATCCTCATGCTCATTCAACTCTAAAAATGGGATGAAGACTTTATTCACCCATGTGCACTAATGACATGACTTTTCATTCACATTCTATAAAAAGGGTGAGGACTTTCTTCACTCCGTGCATTTTATGAGGCATGGTGTACCCATTCCAATTTATTATATATGGATGGGTGAGGAATTTCTCCATCCAAATCTATTAATGAGACATGTTGCATCTTTCCACCTCCTAGGCCACCTCATAGAAGACCTCACCTCCTCTAACCTTGAGTAAATTCTATAAATAGGAGGTCATTTCTTTTATTTTCAATAATGTGACAAGTGCTTATTAAAACTTTACCAAAATCAATCCAATCCTCATTTGTATACAGATCCTCCTTTGTGCTAACACACATGGCTACCCTTATATGCCTATTTTTGTGTCTCCTTATTTTATAATTTGCTTGCAGGTGTGGACTCATATGACCATTAGAATCGGATAGGAGCTTCTTGGGAATTAGAAGAAAATTTTATCTAAAGGAAATTTTAGTCAAGCAAAGCCAGAGCCAACCACATAGAGAGGTATGGTTCATAGTTAGAACTGTACCTCAAGGTACGATTTCCTCCACCCAAAACCATCTCGATTATTTTATTCATAGTTTGGAGGTCTAGACTCCAAAAGCCAACAAATTTGGATGGAAGCTTCCTGACATAATGTAGAAGGTCCCTTTCCAAAGAAAAATCTATTTTTATCAACAAAAAATAAATTGTACCTAGAGGTATGGTTGATAGCCATAAATGTACAAACATGTATGGTTCCCATCATAAACTAGTTTAAGACACCAAAAAGCCAATAAATTAATTACAGATATGAGTAATATTGTTTTTATGTATTTTTAGCTTAGTTTAGCTCTACTTTAATGCAATATATTATACTCTAAATTGTTTTCATTTTTATTAATTTGGGTTTAACCAAGGTAGATCCATAGGTGCTATTAACAACTTTTTTTGGTGGTGTGTAGGTCCTAGAGGCTTTACTGAACCAGCAATGGTAGGCATAAACCCACCCCCCTCTTTGAGGTTTTCAAATAAGAAAAACAAGTGCCATAAACCCATCATTAAAAGGATTCCATATTGGAATCCACTTTTGTAAGCCCAAGAGCCATTTGTAAAGGATATTTGTAACACCCTTTAAATTTCAATGAAATGACATATTTCCTTGATTACAATATATAGATAATATAATATAATATAAATGTCCCGAATTCAAGTTTTACTCAAAAAGTAAATACATAAATGTGAATTGCTTCTCCTTTTATGAAATTTGACGAGCACCCCTACCTGCCCATCATTTTTTTGACAATATTTAAATTTTTATGCTTTTCATCTTATGTTTGTGTAGAATAGCACCTCTTAATATGGATCCAGTAAGTGTTATTCATGTTCTCTGGCCCTTCATTGTGTTATACACACTTATACGGGAGATTCAATTAAGCATATTTCTTTAGAGGTCATACATACAACATACTTACAATAAAAACTCTTTAAACCCTCTCTCAAAGTCTTGTATTTTGAGTTTCTATTGTAAATTTGTATCTTTATAGATATATATACATTAGATTAAATATTTTTTGATATTTTGAATATTTTTGAACTATTTTTTGTGAATTAATGGCCTAGGTTTGGGTCATCATACTCTACATAATTTTTGAAGAAGACCCAGGTTGAATTTGGGTATGTCTTGATGAGGTTAGTAGGTAGAAACCATGTTTTTTATAGGAAATCCACTTGAAAAATGTGCTCGAGAGTGATTTTATACATTGGATATAGCAAGTATATTCTAGCTTTTTTCACTCTAAATTTGTGATAACTATGAAAGATCAAGTTCTTGGCCTTAGATATGTGATGGAGCTTGGTAGGATACAACCCATGTAGACTAGCAAAATTTAGGCCTAGTCTTTCTTGGCTATCTTGAGGACATATATTCTATTAGTTTTATTTCCTTTGTTTTAGCTTTCAATATTCTACTTCATCTTGATATCATACCTATAGAAAATGTGGATTTCCTCGAACATGTAAGAGTTTGGATTTTTCAAAATAAAATAGGGTGGAAGGATGTCCTCATTATTGTTTCAATAGATAATCCTACCCTAATACCATATGTTAAAAATTAGAATACTTAGATGATATATTTTCATTGATAATAGCCTTTTAAATACAAATTATGTTTCACAATATAGAACAACCATACTACCAATATGATTTCCTTAAATGATGAAAATCACAACTTACACAAGACTCATACATGAGTGGTTTTAACCACTCTTATTTTTAACTTAATATGATTTGTCATATTAAATGATATAATAAATCCCAAAAGAGCTACTTAGAGTGGCATATTTATGTAATAAGATTAAGAAGCATGATAGGTTGTGCTACTTGGTTTGTTGGTGTGCATAATTATTTTGATCTCTTGAAATTGGAAATTAATATGGAGGTTATATTAGGTATTGAATTTTGTTAGAAAGGAGAACAAGCATTATAGCTAGGCAAAATAAAATATGTCTTAACACTAAAAAGCAATGGCGACTCTTTCTTGATTGAGAGACAAATATTTTACTAAATATACTACTTTATTATATAAGAAATAAAAGGAGGTTAGCCATGGTGTTTATTATTTGTAGCCCTTTTTTTAACTTGAGAGATGAACTAATGACATAGTACTACTTGATTTTGGATTTCAAAATCTATAGCAATATAAGAACATGAACAATGAGGGGAATTTTTATGTGTGGAGTTGGATTGAGATAATTTCAAGTGGGAAGTAATTATTTATAATTCCTTGGAGAGGAGTATTAAGAAAACCCAACAAGGACTCTAGAGAAGAAGTGATACTATGTCATCCAAAATTAAGTTTTAGGATGGAGGAGCAAAAGGGAGGAAAGAAGAAAGTTGGTAAAATCATGAAAAATAAAGAGGATATGGCAAGAAAAAATCAATAAGATGGACATATCAAGAGGATAGTCTGATTTTGATAATAACATCCAAGAAAAACAATTAATATTTAGGATAGTGGTTTGGATATTCCCTTTATTCATATTAGTTGGAGTACTTTATAGAGGTAAGCATGGTGCATAGTAACTTGGCTCTTTGTCCATATTTTTAATGGTAACATCCACCCTTTCATAGAGATCTTTGGAGTGGAATAGAGGAGTGCCAAATTAAGTGATAGTCCATCTTTGGATTATGATGGAAATCAAGACATATAAGGATTAAAATATTACATAAGGTATTTGGAGATGGCAATAGAGGATCATGGACTATGTCTTGATAACATGTACTTAGATCTTCAATTCCATTATGATATATGTTAGAGGTAAATTTTGAGTTATAATATTCAATAAACTACATGGGATGATGACTAATGAATTCCAATATATCCTACATTAAGAAATCATTAATGAATTAATGGGGGAATCATAACTTCAATATGGATGTTGTAATTACTTGAGTATTAACAACAGTATTTGATTCCCAATTGTGGAAATATCAGGTCTAGTTGTAGTCATGATATCATTGGACACATTCATAATGAACATTTACAATGATGAGTCCTTCAAAATTATAAATAAATTATTTATGAGTTATTATTTAAAAGGATACCATCTTATAGGTTGTCTTACTTAAATTTGGAAATATTTAACAAAGATTTTTAATGAATTCAATGAAAATTTTGGTTAATTATTAAAGCATCTTTAACTTGGTCTAGGTAGGCATAAGGAATTGGGTCCTAAAAGAAATATGCAAATGCAATTACATATTTTGATAAAGTAGTATGTTAAGTTGCAATATGGAAGCATAAATGCTTTTGAAACTTATTAATAATTTAGTGTCTCAAAAATTAATATATTTAAAGTTTGAATTTATTTATTGTATTAATAATTCACTATAACTAAATTTATTATATCAAACTTAACATATATCTTTATAAAATTTAAAAATACTTTAATTTTAATTAGTAGCCTAAAGGTGGAGCATGGTTGGATAACTACATATTAGGTAAAAAAATGGTCATATGATATGACTTATGACCTGTCCGACATCAAAAGCTATTTTTTTTTATCATATCATTTTATTATATAGAGATAGATAGATATAAATATAGATATGGATATATATAGATAGATATTCATGAGTTGAAGTCACTCTCCTTAAGTAAATGTATATATGACAATGACTTGCTCCTCCCTTTATGGAATTTGATGAGCCCTCCTACTTGTTTTGACGATGATAAACTTTTAATGGTTTTTTATCTTATGTTTATGTGGAATGAAACCTCTTAATATGGATCTAGTAAGTGTAGTTTATATTCTCTAGCCCTTAAATGTGGTATACAAACATATACAAGAGATTCAATTGATCATGTTTCTTTATAGACTATACATGCATCAGACTTGCAATAAAAACTCTTTGAACCTTTTCTCAATGTCCAACATTCTAAGTATCCATTGTAAATTTATATCTTTAAATATGTATATATACATTATCTTAAATATTTGATACTTATCTAAAGACTCTTGATTTTATTGCTATAAATTTATGGCCTAGGTTTGGGTCAACATACTCTACACCATCGTCAAAGAAGACTTGAGTTGAATTTAGGTTTGTCTTGATGAGAAGGAGCAAGAGGCAGGTAAGAAGAAGATTGAGAAAATTAGGGAAGAGAAAGAGGATATGACAAACAATGAACCATTAGTATGGACATCTCAAGAGGATACTCTGATTTTAACAATAAAATATGAGAAATACCATTAGCATTTTAGGATAGCAGTGTGGATATTTTATTTATTCATATTAGTTGGAGTACTATATAGAGGTAACCATGGTGCATAGTAAGGTAGCTCTTTGCCCATATTTTTAATGATAACATCCACCCTTCAATAAAAGCTTTTGGAGTGGAAAAAATGAGTTTCAAATCAAGTGATAGTCCATATTTGGATTATGATAGCAATCAAGACATTTGAGAACTAAAATATTGCATAGGGTATTCAGAGATTGACATGGAGGTTTATGGACCATGTCTTAAGAACATATACTTAGACCTTCATTCCAAATCATGATATAAATTAAAGGTAAATTTTGAGTTATAATATCCACTAAATTATATGGGATGATGATTAATGAATTGCAACATCTCCTACATCAAGCAATCATTAATGAATTAAGGAAAGTCTGTAACATCATTATGTGGAGGTTTTAATTACTTAAATATACTTTTTTTATTAAGTAAATACTTTGTATACATATACATATCCGTCGTGGGGTTGACCTCGGGTCACATCACTAATAATACAAGTGACGTCCTTGCCGGTAGACCACAACACGCGCATGTAATTACTTAAATATTAACAACATTTGATCCAAAAATATAGAATAGTTAGACTTAGTTGTAATCATTATATCATTGAATATATACAAAATGACCATTCACAATGATGAAGTACCTCGAGATATATATAAATTATTTATGATTTATTTTCTGCAAGGATACAATCTTAAAGGTTATTATTAAAGTATTTCAAGTTGGTCTAATTATTCACGGGAAGAGTGGTCCCTAATATATCCCACTAACTATATATATAATTTTTTTTCTTGGTAATCTAAAAGGGAAAACTTTGAAACCTTAAAAAAATTTAAAGTTTGAATTCTAAATAAGATAAAGTTGTACATGATGATAACTATATATTAAATAAAACAGATATCATCTCATATAACTCATATCTTAAATACATTAAAAACTACTATCTAAGTTGTACATGATGATAACTATATATTAAATAAAACAGATATCATCTCACTCATATCTTTATCTTAAATACATTAAAAACTACTATCTAAGTTGTACAAGATGATAACTATATATTAATTAAAACCGATATCATTTCATATAATTCATATCTTTATCTTAAATACATTAAAAACTACTATCTTGTACATGTTAAAAGCTACTGTAAATTTTCATGAATTGAAGTCGCAAAACTTAAGTAAACGTATAGGTGCCAACAACTTGCGACCTGCTTTATTGTGGGGTTCCCAACTACAAGCAAGCGTGGAATGACAGCTCTTACTATGGAGCCGGTAGGCGTCATTCACGTTCCGTGGCCCTTCAATCTTGTATACAGTTATACTAGATATTCAATTAATGATGCTTCTTTATAAGCCAGACATGCATCAGATTCACGATAAACACTCTTCGAACCAGCATTTTGGATTTCCATTGTAAATTTGTATCTTTAAAAGCTTAAATTTGTATGTTATATTAATGATAGCCTCCAATTATGTTATTAAAAAAATAACATAGAATACCAGCAAAACATATGGTTCTAACAATTGCAACGCGCGAATCCTTATGGTTCTAAGGAACGCGCGGTTAACACATTGCCTCAGGAAAGAAAAATAAAAAACAAGTTACATATTGGATTTTATAGGAAACGAAGAACCATAAGGAAGGCTACAGAGCGTCGTCAAAACTGGGCTCCGCAGACTCGCACTGCTTCCTCAATTTGACATATTGAGCTTTCATCATGGTCCTGTATTCCCCATACGAATACGACACGAATCCCCATAGGGACAACGCAAGCGCCATGCCCTTCTCCCCGCTAAACTTGTCGTGGTACACAACGACGCCCAGCACCCCCGTCATGGGAATAAAGACGGCGATGAGGATACCGCTCAACAGACAATTGGACAACGAGGTGACGCCTAAGATGCCGATTAAGAAGAGCTGCCAGCAGATGACGTTCCAGACGAGCCCCATGTAATAACCCACCTCGCCCGCATCGGACGCCTCGGCCTCCCTCCGAATCGCCTGGAAGTCCTTGTTCACCACCATGCCCACCGTACAGATCGCCGTGGCCGCCAAGGACATGATGGCCTGCACCTCCATGACCAAGGTGTATGTTATCTTCCGCGTGGTTCGCTTGTACATCAGCTCTATCAGGGGCAATATCAGACCGTACACGGCGGCGCAGGCGATCGTGACCAGAAACCCTACGACGTACCGCGCGTTCGTTACGTGCTTGGGCCTGTCGCCGCTGGTGTGGAAGGCCAGCAATGCCGACCCGAGGCTGAGCAGGACGACGGCGTTGATGGAGTAGGAACTGAATTTCTGCCGTACGATGAAGAAGGCGAACACCGCGTTGAAGGCGAGCTGAGTGGAGGTGAGCAGCGACGACGTGGACACCGGGAGGCAGTCGAGCCCCCACGCGTACAGGAAGTTGTCAGCCCCCATGAGGAGGCCGAGCGCCACGCTGGCGAGACAGAGCTGTGGGCTGACGTGGCACTCCGGATCGGGGCGCCTTCTGTAGGCGAGCCAAAGGGGGAGAATCAGAATGGGAAACCCCGCCGTCTGCACCCAGGCCGTAAGCCATCGCCGCTTGCCACCGTGGAGGAAGTAGAACTTCAGTAAGAGGGGTCCAGCTATAGCACCAATCGATAAGGCCAGACAGCTCAGCAACAACAGCACCCAATACATTAAGTCCCTTTTCTTCTCCCTCTCCCCGTCTTTGGACGACTCCATTTTTTTCCTTGAGGAAACCTTCAATCTCTTCTCTTCAGTTGTTTTAGTTTCGCAAGGGAATTATAAAGAACTTAGAAAGGTAAGCTGGTGAGATTGATGGCATATCAGACATAAATCAGCATGATCATGAGTTGGTCACAATCACAGAGTTGGTTATAATTATATATTTTTAGTAACTCAAAAGTAGGGTTTAAATTAGAGGATTGTTTCCACCAAAGCTATTCAATTTAAGAACAATTGATTCCTTAAAATTCGTATCATTATCCTAATCTAATTACCAAAATTTAATTCCATATAGGTCTTTTCCAAACTCCACGTAACCAAGATTTCCAAACGAATCCGTAATAAATATTAAATATGCCCCGGGTTACTCAATCCTCCGTTTTATCCAATCCTCCAATCGATAAGCCCAAACAGGTCAGCAACAACAGCACCCAATAAATCAAGTTTCTTTTCTTCTCCCCCTTCCCCTCCATTCTTTTCCTTGAGGAAACCTTCAATGTTGTTTAATTTTTTTTAGGTTACATAGATGAATTGAATTGGTTTTACGTTGTTACGATTCAAATTATAAAGGAAAGCTTCTAACAATTTACCGTCTCCTTAATCTGATTCAACACGTCACATGAAGGGCACCAGAATTGTTTAATTTTCATAAGAGAATTATAAGGAACAGAGAAAGGTAAGGTGGCGAGATTGATGAGAATTCGTAAAAGACATAAATGCTGTGACATACAATGTATTGCGCAGGCTGAACATTCTCAATAAATATTCCTTTAGGTACCAAGATCGCATCTAGGTCTTTTCCACTGGATCCGTAAATATGCCGAAATGGAATTTACCCAATCCTGCTTTGTTTTACAGTGGTGTTGATGCCGAGTTGGAATGAGTGTCGGAGAAACTTGTAAACGAAGGAAAATTTTATAACTAACACAATGACAGCAGATTTGTTTTCTTTTGTTCTAAATTTGAGTAGCCGTGCTGCTATTGAATGTGTGAGTGATTGCAGTGGATGGAGATGGGCATTATAAGGACGTGTTTATTGTCATGGAGGCCGTGGAAAAATCGAATGAGATTATTGTCGTGGTGGCCCAATGAGAAAGAAGGAAAGACAACCTTTTAAAACCAAAGAAAATAAATAAATTTGGATGGTTACATATTAAAAAAAAATTATTTCCCTTTTATTTTATTTAATTTTTTAATTTGAAAATAATATATTAAGGGAAGATTAATTACAAGTTAGGATGGGACTTACCAGCAAAAGTCCTTGTTCTTTCTTTTTTTCTCATAAACTTTCATGACTCTAAAATTTAAGAACCTAAGATCTAACCACTTTTGGTTACAAAATAAATAAAAAAATTTGCAATGGAACCAAATCTTCTAAGCAACGTATCTACGTTGGTTTTTTAAATTAGCCAAGTGTTGGATTTGCTCGTCAATTTACTCAATCCTCTCACCCTCAATAGTGATGCCAATGTGTCATTGAACCCCTACCTCCTTTTTGTAACCCATTTTAGCTAGGAAGTTCTCCACTGTATTTAGAGCTCTGCCCACATAAGTTAGCTTTATATCATCCAATTCACTCTACAACTACTTATTAGGTTAACAAGAATCTTCAACCTCCACGTCTATATAGCAAAGTTTCTCATACAATCTAGAGGTCCTATCAAGAATTCTAATTTTATGATTATCCTCCTATGACCCTGTCTTACTACCCAAAGAGAAGCAAATTTTATAGCCAAGGCTTCTGCTTTATTGTTCATGGCCTTGCCCATGCCCTATAATTTCCAATAGAGCAATGTCCCAACATGATTCCTACAAACCACTCTAATTCTAACATTGTTTAGATTTTCTTTTGCAACTCCATCAGTATTAATTTTAATCCATCCTTCCAAAGGTGCCTTCCAATTGGTTATGTCCCACCTCTCCTCCACTTTAGCTTTCTCCTCCATCATCCCTATATCAACTATAGTTTCCTCTTTAGAATACATTGCCATAGTTTCCATGACTTTGCTCCAAATGACCTACCAAATGCCATCCAAGGAGGAGAAGGTTTCTATGAAATTTTACCAATTCTCTCTAGTCATAATTGCCACTAAATTAAATTTAATCCAAGATTTCATCTTATATGTAGAGATTTATTTTTAAATCTTCCCTCTTCCATATTTCCCAAATATTAATCTAGTTTAGATCAATACTCGCTCGAATTTTATAAGATAAGAACCATATATCCTAGATCTAGCACATGAACAAGCACTCAAATAATTAGGTTTTCATATGTTTCATCACTTCTTTAGAATAACACACACTGAGATGGATCAATGATTCCCCTATGTCTCAAATTATCAAAGGTATGAATTTAATTATGCATGAACTGCCAGTAAAAATAAGTTTACTTTTGGCCATCCCTTGGATTGCTAAATCTTTCTCCAATATTCAACCTTATATGCACAAGGACGAGGGTTTGGAAGGATCTCTTCATATCCATCCTTCACCATATAGACTCCAAGGCTTCCATAGCCCCAAGTCAATTTATTATCCTCATCCCTACTTATGAGAAATATTTTTTCCAAGATTTAGTCATATTGGGTTCCAATACTAGAGGAATTGGAATTGACCACTTAACCAACTTTTGAAGCTACTTAAGTGTATAATCCCCAAGTTGGTTGGTGTTGAAATAACTTTTAATCTAGACCTTAAATTGCATCATCTTAAACTGCATCACTAGTCCAAGCCACAATACAAAGTTCTTTTGCTAAAAGTATCAATAATCTAACTAGGGTAGTATTCCAAGTTTATGATGTATCATTAATACCAAAGCCTATACTAAGGTATCATAACATTAATTCACACTTGGGATTAATTCCCATTAGATATTAGCAATAGGGCATTCTAGGTCATCCCAGCTTTAGCTTATACTTTAAGCAAGCCTTCATTGGAGATATCCAAATCCCTTTAGCACACATAAGAAGCTTTATGCCCTTGTACCTAGAGCTCTGACACCAAATGTAATGATCCAAAAATAAGTAAATAAAAACACACAGAAAAGAAAACATTTTTTTTTAAAACTAAGGAGAGGGATTCATAAACCCCTAACCAATCCAAGGTGTATCTATAGTTTAAATCCCCTAAGTTTTCCTAAAGAGCTACATCTCACAAAATACCCTCACACAAGTCCCATTTGTGTAGGTGTATCATGTGTTACCATAAATAAGCCTATCTATATCATCATCCTTGATGAGTTAGACTTATCACCTTCTATCAATCAAAGGTATACACGCATCACCATACCATACACAAGCCAGTCTATGTAGGTATACCACAAGTATTATGAGTTAAGCTATCCATCTCATCTTCACGACAAGCTATCTTAACTTAGGTGTAGACTTCCCACAACTTAGTTTCCATTCTTCCTAAGGGATTCAAATTCCTTAGATCTTCCTATGTTCACCCTAAGGGGTCTTAATCCCTTAGTTCACTCTCTAAGTTCACCCTAGAACTTATTACTTAGTTTATTTTTGGCAAGGAAAATAAGAACAATTCTAGATACTAAATCTAACAAATAATATAACTTTAAAAGCATACAAGAGATACTAGGAAGAAGCAACATTTTAAAGAAAGTAACCATTGAAAGAGAATATAATATAAAATATACATAACTCAAATAGTAAATTAAAAAGGTATATTCCTCATCATTCCACCATTATTACATACATTTTAATATGGTAAAACCTCCAACATCATCATTCCATGAATTGCTTAGACTATGATTCAGATCTCTGGTTCCCGATAAATCAAGTATGGATTAAAGGTCTGATGCCTAAAGTCAGTGTGTTCTTCTGGTTGGCAATTTAGAAAAAAGTATCTCACTCTTGATAATCTTCAAAAATAGGAAATTATTTTCCCTAATAGGTGCTTCCTATGCAGCAGGGCTTTTAAATCACCTTTCCACTTATTTTCCCATTGTGCCTATACCCTTGAAGTCTTCCGTTAGTTCTTTTTAGAGCTAGGTGTTACTTGGGTTCTTCCCAACTTGTTGGAGGATCTATTTTTTCAATGGGTCTTCTCCTTCTCCTCTCCCCACCTATGCTAGTTTTAGAAATTTAGGTTACCCCATATTTGGTGGTGGGTGTGGAAGGAAAGTAATGCCTCCACCTTTAAAAATATGTTCCATCCTAAGTCATCGGTCTCCTTGAGGGCCATTATAAAATAGTGGAAAATATGAAAGCTTGTGAAGGGGAGATAAGTTTGGAGAGATCATTGGGTTTTTTAACTCAACCTCAAAATACAATGAACAAGGTGAGTCAGGATAGGCCTAACATGATTTGGGAACCCCCTCCATTAAGTTGGCTAAAATTCAACTTTGACAAAGCTTCTAAAGGGAACCCAGGTCTGAAAAGTGTAGGGGGTTTATTTAGAAACTTGAAGAGAAAAATCTTTCTTACCTTTTCTAAAAACTTGGATCACCAAACCAGCCATTTCGTTGAAGCTTGAGCATTTTTTTAGGGAGTTTCCGAACTAAACTAGGTGAATTGTAGGAAACAAATCATAGAAGGAGATTCATTCAATGTTATCAATATGATTAATGGCAACCAAAATCCCTCGTGGACTATTAAAAATTTTATAATTGAAGCTAGGAGAATGATTCAAAATTTAGAAGAAGTCCAATTCAAGCATAGATTTAGGAAAGGTAGCAAAGTTGTGGACTTCCTAGCTAATCAAGGTCTTATGTAGCAATACCTTCACATTTGGATAGGTAATTTCCCAAATGGCCTTAGATCGTTGGATAATGAATTCAAGCAAAGGTCAAACTTGAGTTAGAATACTTAGGGCAGGTGGTTGGAACCCTCCCCATTGGATGTTACTTTTTGAATGTTTTGGTTGGTCCTACATGCCCAATTTTATGTCTTTGTTTATCCATGCAAGCCTATGTGCCTAGCTTTAATCTCTATTTGGATAATGTGTATGGGTTTTTTCAGCTAGTATATGTTGGTCTGGGTGTAGGTAGTTGTGTCCAAGGGTTGGTTGACTTTAATGTTTGAAGTGTCATCAGTCTCATAGTGGCTAGATATTAGTTTCTTTTTGTTATAAGGTTTGAAGATCCTTTCAAAACTCTTTTCATCCAACTAATAAAAAACACCTCCATACTTTTAAATAATGAGTAATACATTATGAAAATTAAGGGATATCTCCCTACAAACCTAGTTTTTTTGAGCATAAGTAAATAAATGCTAAGTAGAGAAAAAATTGTTGCACTAGTCCCATCTGTTCCTTTGGATCTCCTTCTGTATCCACTGATCATTTGAGGATAATAGGGGATTAGGGCACTCATGGTTCAGGATAGGCATACCTCTAAATGCATCTAACATTTACTTTACCAAATTGTAACTATACAAATTTAATCAAGTCTCTAACCATCTAATGCATAGTTGATATCATAAAAGAATCATTATATTTATTTGCACCTCTTAAATACCCTTAAGGATCATTTCACATACACAACTAGATCATGGTTTTACTCAAATCAATCTTGTCTTTGTTCAATAAATTAAAGTCCCATAACCTTTAATCTATAAAAAAGTCCTTTCACTTATTTGCTAAATTAAAGTATCAATACTTTAATTTTAAAATACTCATTTACTTTCATTTCATAGACTAAATTTCCATAAACTTTAATCCATAAAACAATCCATTCGTTTATTTGCTAAATTAAAGTATTCTTACTTCAATTTAAAGAAAACCATTTCCTTAAATTTCATAGACTAAAGTCCCATAACCTTTAATCCATAAAATAATCCTTTCATTTATTTGCTAAATTAAAGTATCCTTACTTCAATTTAAAAATAACCATTTCCTTTCATTTCATAGACTAAAGTCCCATAACCTTTAATCCATAAAACAATCCTTTCATTTTTTTCTAAATTAAATTATCCTTACTTCAATTTAAAAATAACCACATTCTTTCATTTTATAGACTAGATTTCTATAACCTTTAATCCATAAAACAATCCTTTCATTTATTTTCTAAATAAAAGTATCCTTACTTCAATTTAAAAAAAAAAACATTTTCTTTCATTTCATATACCAAAGTCCCATAACCTTTAATCCATAAAATAATCCTATCATTTATTTGCTAAATTAAAGTAACTTTACTTCAATTTAAAAATAACCATTTCCTTTCATTTCATAGACTAAAGTCTCATAACTTTTAATCCATAAAATAATCCTTTCATTTATTTGCTAAATTAAAGTATCCTTACTTCAATTTAAAAATAACCATTTCCTTTCATTTCATAGACTAAAGTCCCATAACCTTTAATCCATAAAACAATCCTTTCATTTATCAATCTAAATTTCACAACTTTAATTAAAATATAATTATAATTTCTTTCCTTCATTAATCTAAAGTTCACAACTTTAATTAAAAGATAATTATAATTTATTTCCTTCATTAATCTAAAGTTCACAATGCTTCGGAGGAGGTCTAAAAAATTGGAGGAATATCGTGATGGCATCGGGTCCGGCACAGAGAGTGCATGCTCGTGATGTTTTTTCATCTAAAAATGGCTGGAAGGAACAAGATTTTCCAATGCATGTTGGGAACTGCTTGTTAAATAACAATGGATGTTTGGAACGATGTGAAGCCAGGCCAGTCCTAGTGGTTCAACCAGACTCGGTGGTGGAAGATGTGGAGTATCTAACCAACCATGCCCTTATTGGTAAATTTTTGGGCATCCAAATTTCTCTCCCCTTTGTGGAGGCGTGGGTCAGGAAGCCTTGGAATCCTGAAGGTGATGTGGAGGTGATGTTGAGTGCGAACAACTATTTTATGGTGGTTTTCTCTTGTATTACAGATTGTAACAAAGCATTTGAAGGGGGTACTTATTTCTATAACCAAGTGGGACTCTTTCTTAAACCCTAGCATGTGGTTTTCAACCCATCAGAGGAGCGACCGTTGCAGGTTCCAGTATCGATGCGGATTCCATGGCTCCCATTGGAATTCTGGAGAACTGATATCTTGCATAAGATTGTCCTTCTACTTGGGAAGCCGGTTGGACCGTCACAATAGATAATGGATAAAAATTTAATCTCTATTGCTCGTATTTGTGTTGAAATTGACTTAAATAATCCTATTCCAGATTCTATTGAAATACAATTTGGATCAACTACATGGGTTCAAAATTTTGACTATGAAGCTCTTCCATTTCATTACCGCATTTACCGTGAATATGGCCACATGCAAAGAAAATGCCCTAAGTTTGTCCCTCATGTGGCTTCAAATCCTGGGCCCTCTCGGTCTAGACAAAGTTTGGATAAAGAAAAAGGCCCGATAAATGAAGGGGAACGGGATAAAGAAGGTTTTGTTCTGGTAAAATCCCGAAATAGAGGACGAAGGGCAAACAAAGACCTTAAGGATAGCCAGCCAAATGCTCTACTCAACCATTTTGAAATATTAGATTATCTTGATCAGTGCATGGATATACCTGAAACGTCGCTACCTTATGTAAATATAACAAGGCCGAATCAAATGTATCTTCTTGAGGGGGAATTTAAGGAATCAGATCTAGGGGGTTTAAATGAAGAATAAAGGGCTTTGGATCTAAGTATACGGGACATGGTTGGGTCTATACCTATAATAGAAAAAAATTTGGAAAGTGGTACATATTTAGTTATGTCCTCTCCTACTCAGGCAGTAATGCAGTCATCCTTGGACTGTAAAACTCCTATGGTGTTGGGATTGCAACAAAAAAAAATTAGATAAGAATATGAAGGTGGGTCGGAAGAAGGACCAAGATAAAATTAAGTTAATGAGGGAGACTTTGGTGGAGTCAGGCTTTGTGAGAACATTGGAATCCCATTTTTATAACCCCAAAAATGATTATCCTCTCATGGAATGTAAGGGGGTTGAACAACATCCCCAAAAAAAAAGTTATTCGTGATTTGGTTCGTGTGCATTCTTCGAATGTGGTGTTTATTTAGGAGACTAAATTGGCTATTTATAGTATTTTCAATATTACTCCCAAGTTTTGGATAAGGGGGCAATGCTAGTGTATTGGTTCATGTGGATATGTTGGTGGCGTTGCTTTTTTACGAGATCCGGTTAAGATATCCCCTCTTACTTGGATTTCTAGTAGATGGTCTATTTTGATGGTCGGACATGATAATGAATCTGGTGAAACCATCCTACTTACAAATGTGTATGATCCTATTTATTACAATGGTAAAGTGAATTTGTGGGAGCACATTTTCTTTGTGAGAAGTTTGGTTCCCTTGTACCCATGGATTTTGGCTGGAGACTTCAACTCTATCACTTGTCTGGAGGAGAAATGTGGTAGGGTGGACCGTCTCGAGCCTTTTTCTTCTATATTTAGTGCTCATATCTAGGCCCTAAACTTGGTTGACATCAAGCCATATAATGGGATATTTACTTGGCACAATAGAAGGTGTGGGGAAGCTTCCATCTCAGAGAGATTGGATAGGTTTTTGATATTCAGTTATTGGATGGGTAATAACATAAGTGCTAGTTCTGTGATTCTAGATGGTAGGGGATCTGATCATTGGCCTATAAAACTCTCTGCTTTGGATTTAGGGTTAAAAATAATCCCTCCTTTAAGTTTCAACTTATGTGACTTCGTGATCCTAAGCTTCATGATTTCATGCGAGGCTGGTGGACCACTGGAAAACCTCCCCATGGCACCGCTATGTATTCTTTTATGAAGCGATTACAATTTGTAAAACATAAATTGAAGAGATGGAATAGAATGAATTTTGGGAACCTTTCCTTGGCTAAGCTGACAACTCTTAGGAGGATGGAAGAAGCTTCAAGGAAGATTAGAGATCAAGGATTCATGAAGGAGCTTCTTGTTGAGGAATCTGACGCTGCGAAAGACCTTGCTGAATGGGAACTGAGGGAAGAAATTTTTTGGAAACAAAAAGCTAGAGTAGATTGGCTTTAGGAATGGGATAGGAACACAACCTTCTTTTATAACTCAGTTAAGGCTCGTCGTAATGGTAACCTGATTATCTCTCTTGTGTTATCAAGATGCCCTGCTCTCTTCTTTCAGGGATATTTCAGAAGAGACTAAGAGGTATTTTTCCTCTCTCTTCAAGGAGGACTCCCTATCAGATGATGAGAATGAAAATCTTATTCTAAACTGTATTCCAACGATTGTTTCTAGAGATATGAATGAGCACTTGATGGATCCAATTTCCCTTGAGGAGTTGGAAAATGTTGTATTCAAGATGAAAAAAGGAAAAGCCCCGGGTCTAGATGGATTCTCGATTGAGTTTTATCAGGAGTTTTGGGATTTAATCAAATTTGATCTTTTGGAGGTGGTCCATGAGTCCCAAAATAACAAACAGATGCTAAGGGCTCTAAATGCTACCTTTGTGGTGCTTACACCTAAAATAGAGGGAAAAAATTCCTTGGATATGTTCAAGCCTATTGCTCTTTGCAATGTTGTGTATAATATCATCACAAAAATTATTGTTGAGAGGCTGAAGATATGGTTGAGCAAAATCATCTCTAAGGAGCAAGGAGGGTTTTTTGTTGGCTGACAAATCTTGGATGGGGTTGTTATTGTTATAGAAGCTATTCACTCGATGGAAACTTCTAAGGAGAAAACAATGTTCATTAAGTTGGACATGGCTAAAGACTATGATTGGGTTAGATGGTTCCTTTCTTCAGAAAGTTCTTGCTGCTTTTAGATTTGATGAGGAATAGATTAGATGGGTGATGAGCTATGTTTCTTCTTCCTCATTCTCTGTTCTTGTTAATAATGAGCCATCAGATCTGTTTGAGGCCTTAAGGGGATTGAGGAAAGGAGATCCTTTATCTCCTTATATGTTTATCATTATGGCAGAAGGGTTGGGAAGATTGCTCAAGTCTCAAGTCATGCAAGGTCTCATTCAGGTGTGGAAGTGGGATAGTAGTTTGCCACCTCTTTCCCACCTTCAATTTGTTGATGATACTACTTTTTTTAGAGTTTCCACTATCAGGGAAGCTGGCAATATTAGATAGTATCTTGACATTTATCTTGGTGATTCTAGATAGTTGATTAATGAGGACAAGTCTTCTATTTTATTCTTCAATACCCCTCCTCTTATTCAAGCCAAGATTGCTCGCATTCTAAGATTCTAGGTTGGGACTCCCCCTTCATTTATCTTAGTATTCCAATTTCATCTCATCCTCTACCTAGATCTTCTTGGCAGTCTATGCTTGATAAGTTTAGAAGGAAGGTGAATCACTAGACTTTCATATGGATATCCACTGCAGGTAGAGTGTTGCTTTTAAAATATGTTGTTCAAGCTTTACCCATTTATAGATGTTTTGTACAAATAGTTCCCTCTCATTTCATCAAGGACATGGATGCTTTGTCAAGACAATTTTTATGGTCTGGAAAACTTGATCAATCTAAATGGAGTTTGGTTAGGTGGGATTCTATATGTAGGCCGGTGCAAGAGGGAGGCCTTGGGTTGTGACAGACAACTCTTTTTGGGCAGGCTTTGGCTGCAAAACTTTATTGGAGATGGTGTACCTCTCAAGATCAGATTTGGGCTAAAATATTATCTTGTAAATACTTGAGAGGTATTTGTGAGGCTGAGATCCCTAGATTTAGCTTGGTTGGGAAAGGTTCAGTTATCTGGGACACTCTGAAAAGAGGAGCTAATTTAATCAAGCAGGGTTTTTTTCTAGATTTGCAATCAAGGATCAAATGCTCTTTTTTGGGAGGATTCTTGGGATGACCACCCTCCTATCTTGAATAAATATCCTAGGTTACATTCCCTAAGTATTTTTTTCTTAGAAGTAGGTTGGTCTCATGTGGAGGACTTTAAAAAAATCTAGTCTTTTGGAAATATGGAGATGTACAGGTGGAAAGATCCGCAAGAATGGCCCCAGGGGGGACTGTCCAAGGACAGAGAGGTTCTTGCTCTTATTCTTACAAAGAGGCTTTGTTCTTCATTGAGGGTTAAAGATATTCTGGCTTGGAACCTTGATCCTAAGGGAACCTACTCGGTAGCCTATGGTTATCAGGTTCTTCATAAGCAAAGTATGGGAGTCTTCCTATCACTTTGTGGAAAAAGGTGTGGAACAAATTTGCCTTGCCAAAATGCATCTTCTTTCTCTAATTGGTAGCTCGTAATAAATGCCTCACTTGGGATAATGTGAGAAAGAGGGGATTTCAAGGTCCCTCTTTTTGTGTCCTTTGCAGTAATAATGAGGATGACTCTTCTCATTTATTTTTCCAATGCTCCTTTGCCAGAGACATTTGGCACCATTGGTGGAGTGCCTAGAACCATCCATGTTTTCATGTGTTGTCCCTAGTGGAGTTTTGGAGTAGTCTGGGCAGACCTCCGACCAAGGTCCCCTTTCTTCGGATGGCTTGGAATTTGGGCCCTTATTGCATCATCTAGCAAATTTGGCTCGAACAAAACCGATGCATATTTTAGGGCAATTATTTGGCTATTCAACAGATCTGGCAAAGGATCTTGTATATGGTTCAAGAAACCATCCATAACAAATGTGATGTGAACCCTCTTTTGGATTCTAGGGAGGAGAAGGTACAGCAAGCCCTTGGTCTCTTTTGGGATGGTGTGAACTCTTCTAGCCCTAGTATGGCTCCTCAGCTTAGCAAGAAGGTTAGGAGAGATGGTAGGTGGAGGCCACCCCCTAGAGGAGTTTTAAAAATTAATACTGATGGATCATCCAGGGGTAATCCTGGACATGCTGGCATTGGCGATGTTGGGAGAGATTCTACTGGTGGTGTCATTTTTTTCTTTTCCATTTATAAAAGTGTTCACTCCAAAAATTTTATGGAAGTTCTTGCAATTGTTGAGGCCTTGCCTGGCATAGGATTATCTGTGAGTATGACTCTCAAATTATGGTTAATATTTTAAACAGTAAAAGGGTGAAGGAAGTTAATTAGCAGTTGGCCTCTGTAGCCATTCAAATTCTCAGAATGAGTGAAGAGTTCGAATTTATATCCTTTGTACACATTCCAAGGGAATGGAATGTGGTTGCTGATTACCTAGCCAAAAGGGCTTCTGAGCTATGGATCCTTGGAGTATCGATAATTGGGAGAGTCTCCCATCTAGGGACTCTCAACACCTATGGGAGTTGATCCACAAGGATGTACATACTTAATGTGGTTTGTTCTTGTTGTCTTTTTCGGGTGTCATTCTAGTCTAGTGGTTTTAGCCTGTTTGGTTGTTTATTTGAGTCTTGGTTGGAAGCTCAGTTGTACTCTATAATCCAAAATTTTTATCCCTTTATTTAAAAAAAATCTAAAGTTCACAACTTTAATTAAAAGATAATTGAAAATTTGGGGCTTCTAAAAACTAAAATAACTTTTTGATCTGGATCCTAAGAGGAGAGGGGGAGGGTCCTACTCCCTCTCCCTACTTCCCCCTCCCTGGTTCTTGCCTAGTCCTTGGCTCATCCCGGGTCATCCCACTCTAGGAATACTTTGTAGCAGATGATCTCCTTGGGGAAAGATCATTCTCCACTTTCTACTTCTTTCCTAGTAGTTTTAGAGCTTACCTGCTTGAACCCGTGGTCTGGTGCATCTCAGGGTTCTTCTAGGGTTTCTTGCATGTTTTTGAGATCCCTTCCCCATTCTCCCTCAATATTTCCCCTAGGGTTTTTTACAGGCCTTTTGGTCGGATCTGGTTTCCAAGGCCTCCTCAATTGGTGGTGGTGGCGGGTTGGGTTTTCGACTACTTCCTGGTGCATCTTGTGAGGTACTCACTACTTCGGGGTTGGTCTAGAGGGGCCAGTTTCCTCTTTTTCCAGTGACTCCTCTCTAGGATGCCTTTGGTTACTATTGGTCCCATCCCTTTAGGTAGGGTCCTTTTTGATTTCTTGTTCAGAGGCTTCTTCTTGCTGGATCTACATTTTTGTGGACACCTAGGGCATTTGTTGGCCTTGGGGGTGTGCCTCTTCCTCTGCCTAGGTTGTTCCCAATCCTAGTCCTAGTTCCCTGAAGTTGTTCGTGAGCAAGGATGGGGGGTCTTGGTCCCTTCTTCTGGGGTTCTTAGAGTTTTTGATGCTTGTCTTGATCTTGGGTAGGGGACCCATGATCAGTGCATGCAGACCTTGGTTCCCCTAGGTTGGTTTTTTGAGGATACCATCTTTGTGTCTGTTGTCGCTTCCTTCCTGGGATCCTCAGGTTTTCTATTTTAGTTCTTTTTCGGGGGCTTCTACCTTCTGGTCCTGCTTCTCGATGGACTCTCAAAGCATGTTCTTGGCCTTGGGGGTGGTCCTCCTCCTGTTCTTGAGTGGTTTCCAATCCTAATTCCAATTCCCTAGATCTATTCATGAGTGAGGATGGTGGTTCCTGGGCCTTTTTTTTGGAGTGGTGGGGGTTATAATTTATTTTATCTAGTCTAGAGCTGAATATCATTGTGTTTGCAATTGTGGTCCCTCATTCCTTCTTCAATTTTGACTTCTAGGGATCCTCTCTTTGCACCTGTTGTTGTTGTCCTTGGATCCTTCTGGATTTCTTGTATTTCATCTTGATGTGCACAAGGATATCTTGGCCTGTAGATATCCCTAGTAGTATTGTTCCACTTTATAGGATCAAGCGGAGTCTTACCATTGTTTTTATTTGAGGATCCTGATGACATTTCCTAGGTTGTCCCATTGTTACACCCTGGATTGTATCTCGGTGTTGCTTGCTACTTTGCTTGTGTGGCTGCTTGTTGCTCTACTACACCTTGAGGTACATCCTAGGTCGTCCTTGGACGAGGAGCCTCTCTAGTTTTCCAAAATATTTTGCTTCTAGTTTTTAGGCAGGATATCTGGTTTTAGGATATTCTTGGCCTTCCCACTCTCCCTACTCAGTTCTAGGTAGGCATGTTGTATCCACCCTCGGGAAGATCCCAAACTTACTGCATCGAGAGGATGGTGTTTTAGCGAAGTGGGTCTCACTAGTTAGTACTAGAATCTGGTATTTCTTCTGGATCAAGGGTTTTTTCTGGCTCTTTTCCTTTCGGTTTATGTTTATTTCCATGTACTAAGGCATTGCCTAAATTCTTGGTTCTATGACCCTTTTTGTTATAAGATTTTGGGATCCTCTTAAAAAACCCAATTTGTATATAAAACTCAACTTAGTAAAAAAAAAGATAATTGTAATTTATTTCATTATTAATCTAAAGTTCACAACTTTAATTGAAAGATAATTATAATTTATTTTCTTCATTAATCTAAATTTCACAACTTTAATTAAAAGACAATTATAATTTATTTCCTCCACATAGCGCACAACAAAGACAACAATGCTCACACAACTTGATCGAAAAAGAGGGTCAACACACAAGACCACCATGAGGGACCACAGATATAGCCACAATAGTTTCTATTGGATGGGCAAGAATAAACTTTTGGGATGACCACTGACCGCCTCTGGTTCAACAACAACCAAGATGAGGATTGACCTCACGCTTGGCCTCACTTTGGGATTCCTAAGGATGGATGATTCCCCTACATAATACCCGATGATGACCAATGGAGCAGGGAGCATAGTGTGCTAAAGGAAAAATACAAATAGAGGTAAAAATGGTATGGCATCAACCAATTCTCACACTTGATTTTCAAAACCCTAATGCAAGCCACCGCTACAACAACAAGATTACTAAGTCAACAACATCCCATTCATGGACAATGAATACAAGGAGTAGTGACACATTTGTACACAACTAATACAAAGAGTAGCAACCCATTCACACACAATGAATACAAATAGTAGTGATTGATTCGTACATAGTGAATACAAAGGGTAGTAACCCATTCACACACAATGAATACAAAGAACAACAACCTATTTATGCATAATGAATACAAAGAGCAATGACCCATTCACACACATTGAATACAAAGGACATAAACCCATTCGCACACAACGATTACAAAGGGCAACGACTCATTCGCACACAACGAATCCAAAGGACAATGACCCATTCGTACATAATGAATACAAAGGACAGTGACCCATTTGCACACAAAAAATACAAAGGGTAGCGATCCATTCACACACAATGAATACAAAGGGCAACAATAGTCTTAAGGCCAATAGAGGCCCATTCACTCACAGTGAATACAATAAGATATCAATAAAAATGACTACCAAAGGGCTATCAAGAATTAAGAGAAAGGTGGATTCGTTTTAACCAACCTACAATTTTAAGCTTTTCTAACTTGGTGAGCTTGATGACGTAAAGTTCCAGTATTCCTCATCTATTTCCCACTTTGATTCTTGTTTTTCTCCCCTACTTTCGTCAATCCTTTATGCTCGTTCTTGCTACTCTAAAAACTATCTCATCCCATGAGGAGTGAAGGCCTAAGGATTTCGTCCACTGCTCTCCTTTCTCATTACTCCCTTACAAATCTGCATTCAATTCTTCTTATCTTCTTGGTGGACAACAAGATATTCTTCCAATTTTAAATCATTCTTCACATACTTTGAAATCTCACCATAAAGAAGCTACGGTTGGAAGCTTCTCTTCACAGCATGTACTTCATCTACTTTTTAAAATGAAATCTTATTTTGTTGAAAAGTAGATTTTGAATTAACTAGAGGATGGAAAAGATTTTCAAAATATTTTAATATAATTAAAATCTCTTTTAAATATCAGTTGTCTTCAAATGAAACTTTATTGTCATTTTAAAACAAACTTCTTTTATTTATAAAAAGGAAACTCCATTATCATTTTAAAATAAAACATCTCTATTTATTTAAAATGAAATTCTATTATCATTTTAAAATAAAACATATTTCTATTTATTTAAAATGAAATTTTATTATCATTTTAAAATAAAACATCTTTCTATTTATTTAAAATGAAATTCTATTATCATTTTAAAATAAAACATCTTTCTATTTATTTAAAATGAAATTCTATTATCATTTTAAAATAAAACATCTTGCTATTTATTTAAAATGAAATTATATTATCATTTTAAAATAAAACATATCATTATTTATTTAAAATAAAATTATATTATCATTTTAAAAGAGTGAGAGATTTTAATCCAAACAAGAAGCTCTCAAAGGCATCCTACTCATGTGTGCTTTTATTTCCTAAGATAGTAATGCAAATAGTGATGAAGTAAAACACAATTAAAATATGCAACAGATAAAGAGAGAGTATTTCTATCAATCCAATCAACTTTCTCAATCGAATAATTCACAATAGATACTAGGCTATCTACTAAGGCTTAAGGTGACTAGTTATTTATGATTATCTCTTCCTATAATGCATGCTTATATGAAGGTATCCATCCATGTTACCCTCGAGTTGCCTTAATCATCATTTCCCCCACCTCAAGTACCCCTGCTTCTGGTGTATGATTATACTTCTTCCACCTACAAGTGTATCTAGTCTTACAAATCTTAGCAATATGTCAATAGTACCATGCTCTTTCAAAACAACTAAATATCACATAGTTGGTTCAATTGCTCAAGTTAGGTATTAAAGTATCATAGACTAATACATTGTTTCTTTGTACCAAAAATTTTATTAAGGAGTGTCATAATATCCTACCCCTCTTGGACTAAACACCATCTTGGGTATTTCCAGGTTCTCAAACAAAATAAAATTTATTACATTATATATTTTTAAACAAATAAAAAGGAAAAATATTTTTTCATTTCATCCACTTTTTTCCAAGTGGTATTTATTTAATAAAATTTGTCTCATTGGACCTTACATTGCTCAAGAGTTTGATTTTACATACATTTGGAACAAAAATCAAGGATCTTTATCGACATCACTTCAATAGCCTCTAGATTTACCATCTACAAATTAGAAATATCACACACATGTTCAGGGTTAGAAACATATTTCCTAAGCAGGGATATGTGGAAGGTTTCATGGATATTTGATAGGTTAGGTGGTAAGGCAAGTCAGTATGCAACCAAACTAATTTTTTCAGTGATTTCAAAGGGTTCCACAAATTGTGGATTCAACTTCATGGATTTGATAGCACTCTTCATTGGTTTAACCCTTAAAAATACCTTATCTCGAATTGAGTACTCTCTTGGAGTTCTCTTGATATCAGAATAACTCTTCTATCTATCAAAAAAAAAATTAATTCTTTGCCAAATTACCTTCAACTAATCCTCCATTTATTTGATCATTTCTATCCCCATCATAACTCAGTCTTCTAGGTTATCCCAAGATAATGGTATTCTACACTTTTGCCCATATAAGACATTGAAAGGAGCCATTCCTAGAGAGGAGTGATGTCCATTATTGTAGGTGAACTCTACGATATGTAGATAGTCTTACCAATGAGACTTGTGATCTATGCAATACATGTGGAGCATATCCTCTAGAACTTGGTTTACCCATTCTATTTGATCATCTATTTCAGGGTGGTATGTTGAGCTCATATTTAGTTTTGTACCCACTGCACGATGTAGGGACTTCCAAAATTTAGAAGTGAACTTGGAATCCCTATCTGAAATGATCACCTCATAAAATCCATGCAATAAAATTATCTCCTTGGAAAATCTGTATCCACTACCTGAGCATCATCCTTGATGTTTTCAGGTATGAAATGTGAAACCTTAGTCAATCTATCGACTACTTCCAGGATTGCATCATGATGATACTTGGTCTTTTGTAAGCCTACTATAAAATCCATAGATATAACCTGCCATTTCTACGTAGGTATATCATGTGGATACAATTTTCCTATAGGATGCTTGCATTCTACCTTTACTTTCTGGCATTCAAGGCATCAAGCAATAAAATTGGTGATGTCCTTCTTCATTCCTACCTAGAAGAAGGTTATTTTCATGTTTTTTTTGTATTTTGGCTCCTCCTAAATGAGCATAATAAGGAGATATATGGGGCTCTTACATTATAATTTTTCTTAAATCACCCATTTTTTATATGATGACTCTACCTTTGTAACACAAAATTTCATCTTTCATTCCAATTTCCCTATTTTCTTCAAGGTCTTTATTCATCTTAGCTCGAATTTCCTAGAAATACTCATCTTGAGATTGCTCCCGCCTCATCAGATCTATGTTAACTCTAGTTATGGTTGCTATGTATTTCCTTCTGCTTAAGGAATCAACAACCTTATTCTCTTTCCCTTTAATAAACTTAATTTCAAAGTCATACTTAGTGAGAAACTCGACTTATCTTCTTTATCTCGCATTGAGTATAGGTTGAGTAAATATGTATCTCATATTTTAATGGTCTCTCTTTAACTCAAAGGGCCTTCCCATAAAGTAGTGGCACCAGGACTTTAGAGCATGCAACACTGCAGGCAACTCTAAATTATATGTAGCATAATTAACCTCATACTTCTTGATATTCCTTGAAGTATATGCCACTATTGACTCTTCTTGAGAGAGTACTCCTCCTAACCCTTCCAATAATGCATTTGTGCATACTAAAAATTTTTCTTGAGGGTCAATAATATTTAGTATTGGTGTGGTAGTGAGCTTATGTTTCAAAAATACAAAAGAAGCTTCACATTTTTTGACCACTTGAATTCCTTTCTCTTATTTTGAAGATTAGTTATTGACACATCAATCTTGGAGTAATACTTTATATAGAATCTATAGTATCATGTTAACCCCATGAAGCTTCACAATTCAGTCATATTAGTAGGGGATGGTCAATTCAATATGGCTTCTATCTTCTCTAGATCTACAACAATTTATTCTATTGATATGATATGCCCACGATATCATACCTCTAAAACATAGAAATCACTTTTGACTAGATTTCTATAGAGTTGATTTTCTCTTGATAACTCTAATATGATTTTAAGATACTTATCATGCTCTTCTTTGTTCCAAGAGTATATTAGGATGTCATCCAAAAATACAAGGATAAATAGGTCCATGTGTCTCTTTAACACACTATTCATTAGATTCATGAATGTATCTAGGGTATTAGTTAGTCCAAAGAGTAGAACTATAAACTCATAATGCCCGTACCTAGTTTTAAATATTATTTTGTGAGTATTATCCTCATGTATTCTTAATTGGTGATACCCTAATATTAGATTAATCTTAGTGAGCATCATGGCATCTCTTAGTTGATCAAACAAATCTTCGATCCTTGGTATGGGATATTAGTTTTATTGTAGCCTTATTTAGAATCCTGTAATCAATACACAATATTAAAGAATCATATTTGTTTTTTACAAATAAAATTAATACACCTCAAGGTGACACACTTGATTTTATCAAACCCTTTTCTAATAACCCTTGCAATTGAACCTTTAGTTCTTACATATCAATAGGATTCATACTATATGATGATATATGAATAGGTTATGATCCTAACATAAGATCAATTGTGAAGTCAAATTTCCTTAAAGGAGGGAGTCTAGGTAAATCCTCTAGAAAAACATCCTATAAATCTTGTAAAATTGGGTGCTTTCCTAGCACTTCTCTCTTCTGATAATCACCTACTTCATTTAAGATCCTTGAAATTTCATCTTAAGTCCTCTATTTGACCTCATTTTATCGAATCCATTCAGGTGTAGACCTCTCTCTTCTAACCTTAGGTGAAATTTTTCAACCTGGTTACAACCAAGAAAATATTAGGTTACAACTTTACCTTAAACTGCATCACTAATCCAAGCCACAATACAGATTTCTTTTGCTAAAAGTATCAAGAATATAACTAGGGTAGTATTCCATGTTTATGATGTATCATTAATACCAAATCCCATACTAAGGTATCATAACATTCATTCACACTTGGGATTAATTCCCATTAGATCTTAGCAATAGGGCATTCTAGGTCATCCCAACTTTAGCTTATACTTTAAGAAAGCCTTCATTGGAGACATCCAAATCCCTTTAGCACACATAATAAGCTCTATACCCTTGTACCTAGAGCTCTGACACCAAATGTAATGACCCAAAAATAAGTAAACAAAACACACACTGAAAAGAAAAGATTTTTTTTTTTACACTAAGGAGAGGGATTCATAAACCCCTAACCAATCCAAGGTGTACCTATAGTTTAAATCACCTAAGTTTTCCTAAAGAGCTACATCTCACAAAATACCCTCACACAAGTCCCATTTGTGTAGGTTTATCATATTTTATCATAAATAAGCCTATCTCTCTCATCATCCTTGATGAGTCAGACTTATCATCTTCTATCAATCAAATGTATACATGCATCACCATACCATACACAAGCCAATCTATGTAGGTATGCTCGCAGTATTATGATTTAAGCTATCCATCTCATCTTCATGACAAGCTATCTTAACTTAGGTGTAGACTTCCCACAACTTATTTTTCATTCTCCCTAAGGGATCCTAATTCCTTAGGTCTTCCTATGTTCACCCTAAGGGGTCTCAATCCCTTAGGTCACTCTCTAAGTTCACCCTAGAACTTATTACTTAGTTTATTTTTAGAAAATAAAAATAAGAACAATTCTAGATACTAAATCTAACAAATAATATAACTTTAAAATCACACAAGAGATACTAGGAAGAAGCATCATTTTAAAGAAAGTAACCATTTAAAGAGAATATAATATAAAATATACATAACTCAAATAGTAAATTAAAAAGGTATATTCCTCATCATTCCACCATTATTACATACATCTTAATATGGTAAAACCTCCATACTTTTAAATAATGAGTAATACATCATGATAATTTAGGGATATCTCCCTACAAACCTAGTCTATTTGAGCATAAGTAAATAAATGGTAAGTAGAGAACAAACTGGTGCATTAGTCCCATATATTGCTTTGGATATCCTTCTCTATCCACTAATCATTTGAGGATAATAGGGGATCAGGTTACTCATGGTTCAAGATAGGCATACCTCTAAATGCATCTAACATTTACTTTGCCAAATTGCAACTAT
This sequence comes from Wollemia nobilis, assembly GCA_028583015.1. Classification (NCBI taxonomy): domain Eukaryota; kingdom Viridiplantae; phylum Streptophyta; class Pinopsida; order Araucariales; family Araucariaceae; genus Wollemia; species Wollemia nobilis. The sequence goes on from JAQPPZ010002437.1 coordinate 215,149, forward strand.
ACAATTTTGATCAAGTCTCTAACCATCTAATGCATAGCTGATATCATAAAAGAATCATTACTTTTATTTCCACCTCTCAAATACCCTTAGAGAGTCATTCCACATGCACAACTTAGATCATGGTTTTACTCAAATCAATATTGTCTTTGTTCAATAAATTAAAGTCCCATAACCTTTAATCTATAAAAAAATCCTTTCATTTATTTGCTAAATTAAAGTATCCTTACTTCAATTTAAAAATAATCATTTTCTTTCATTTCATATAATAAATCCTCATAACTTATAATCCATTAAACAATCCTTTCATTTATTTTCTAAATTAAAGTATCCTTACTTCAATTTAAAAATAACCATTTCCTTTCATTTCATAGACTAAAGTCCCATAACCTTTAATCCATAAAACAATCCTTTCATTTATATGCTAAATTAAAGTATCCTTACTTCAATTTAAAAATAACCTTTTTCCTTTCATTTCATAGATAAAAGTGCCATAACCTTTAATCCATAAAACAATCCTTTCACTTATTTGCTAAATGAAAGTATACTTACTTCAATTTAAAAATAACCATTTCCTTTCATTTCCTTGACTAAAGTCTCATAACCTTTAATCCATAAAACAATCTGTTCATTTATTTTTTAAATTAAAGTATCCTTACTTCAATTTAAAAATAACAATTTCCTTTCATTTCATAGACTAAAGTCCCATAACATTTAATCCATAAAACAATCCTTCCATTTATCAATCTAAAGTTCTCAACTTTAATTAAAAGACAATTATAATTTCTTTCATCATTAATATAAATTTTACAACTTTAATTAAAAGATAATTATAATTTATTTCCTTCACATAGTGCACAACAAAGACAACAATGCTCACATAAATCAACTTAAAAGGAGGATCAACACACAAGACCACCATGAGGGACCACGAAGATAGCCACAATAGTTTCTCTCGGATGGGCAAGAACAAACTTTCAAGATGGCTTCTAGTCGCCTTTGGCTCAACCATGACCCGATTGAGGATTGACCTCATGCCTAGCCTCACTATAGGTTTCCTAAGTATGGGTTATTCCTCTACACAATAGCCAACGATGACCAACGGAGTAGGGAGAATAGTGCACTAAGGGAACAACATAGATAAAGGTAAAAAGGGTATGGCATCATCCAATGCTCGCACTTGGTTTTTAAAACCTAGATGCTAGCCACCACTGCAACATAAAAATCACTAAGTCAACAACGTCCCATTTGTATATGGAAAATACAATAAGCAGCGACCCATTCGCACACGGTGAATACAAAGGGTAGCGATCCATTTGCACACAATGAATACAAAGAGTAACAACCCGTTTGCACATAATGAATACAAAGGGTAGCAACCCATTCGTACATAATGAATACAAAGGGTAGTGATCCATTCATACATAGTGAATACAAATAACAGCAACCCATTCACACACAACGAATACATATGGTAACAACCCATTCACACATAACAAATACAAATGGTAGCAACCCATTCACACACAACAAATACAATGGGTAGCGACTCATTCTCACACAGTGAATACAAAGGGTGGCAACCCATTCATATACATTGAATACAAAGTGCAACGATCCATACACAACAAATACAAAGAGCACCAACCCATTTGTATGCATTGAATACAAATAGCAGCATCCCATTCCCACATAGTGAATACAAAGAGCAACAACCTATTCGTACACAATGAATACAAAGAGCAATGACCCATTTACAGACAACGAATGCAAAGAGCAACGATAATATTAAGACCAATAGATGCCCATTCACTCACAATGAATACAATAAGACATCAAAAATAACTAACAAAGGCCTATCAATCCACCATCTCTGCCCGAGTAGTCCATGGCAAACCTGTGGCCACTCCATAGCTATGTGTTGCCATCCCCAGCACTGCAATAGGTAGATGCATCCAATCCCATTCTGCCTCTGGTAGTGGACCTCGTATAGCTCATCATAGAGTTGTGCTAGTAGTGTCTGACCCCACCTCATAATCAATGGCTCTAAGGTCGGATACTCAACTAGTCTGAAAACAACCTCCAGCAAGTTCCACAGGAACCTCACACCCAAGGAGTTAGGAAGCAACATTTTGGATATGAGGGTCATCAGTAGTGCATGCCTCACCCCCAACACGTCCTTCTCCAGCCACCATTGTACCAAAATACTGCCAATCAGGCAATCTCCCTCTACCCTCTCCACTGGACTATCCACCCCCATATCCGCCCCATGCCCAAAGCACTGTGTCAACACCGCCGTCCTTTGATCACATGGAGTAGTCTGAATAGGAAGCTCATTTATCAAAATCCATAGAATCTGATAGACATCCTCAAGATTCACCGTCATCTCCCTTGTTGGGAGATGAAAGGTATTGGTGCGAGGATCCCATAAGTTGATCAGGGTAGTCAGATATGTCTGATCCCCCACCATAGGCTCTAATTGAGTCACATGCTTGAGCCTGAGGGTGTCAAGCCAATCCCAGTCCACCGTAGTCAGTGCCTCTTGTGCCTCCAAAAACACCATCGACACACGGTATCGGCTCTTCACCACCTAAAAATCAAAAAACAACACAAAAACATTAAAAACATGAAAGAAAAAAATGGTACAACAAAAACATTAACAACATGTACAGTACACACATTCAAAAAATCAAATAAACAATGCAACGCCAAAAACAAAAAAACAAATTCAAAATACAACTTTGTCAGTTACCTAGGGTTTTTTAACTTCAGTTCAAACTGCTAAAACAAAAAAAAAAAAATCAAAATACAACTTTGTCAGTTACCTAGGGTTTTTTTTTAACTTTAGTTCAAACTGATAAAACAAAAAACAAATTCAAAATAAAAAAATTTCAGTTACCTAGGGTTTTTAACTTTAGTTCAAACTGATACGTAAAAATACAAAAAGAAAATAAAACAGTTTAACATAGGGTTTTCATCCTAGTCTAAACAATAAAATTACAAAACACAATAAAATTTTTTAGTTACCTAGGGTTTGAACCTTAAATTTAGCACTGAAAAACCAATAAAAAATGCACACAAATAGTTTTCAGTCACCTAGGGTTTAACCTTAGTCTAAACTGATAAAAAACAGAAAACAACATAAAAACAATTTTTTAAGCTAAGTTTTCGATCTTAGTTTAAACTAGGGTTTTTCTTTTTTAGTTTACAACAAAAACAAAATAAACACGGTTACAACTAGGGTTTCAATCATAGTTTTAACAAAACAATACAAAGCACAAATTCAAACAAACAAACAAACATTAAACTAGGGTTTTTATTTTAGTTTAATCAAAAAAATGAAATACAAAAGAAAATAATTGCGGTTTTAAACTATAACACAAAACAAGCAAAATAAAGAGAAGGGGCACTTACCAGTCTCGTTTCGGCTTTGCCACTTGATGATCTAGTAAGTGAACTCATGGTTTTTGAGAAATCCGACAGCACTTCACTACGCGAACTCGACCTCCTCCTCCTCACAGCTCCAAAACACTAGAAAAACAAAGTGCAAATGAGCCCAAAACCTAGTTTTTGCCCTTAAATAGGCTTTTAGGCATGTAATTGTTCCACCCTAGGATGAGCGCTATAGTTAGTGCTCATACCACCCTGGGACGATTACAATACTAGTATTCATCCCACCCTGGGATGATTACAAAGCAAGAAATTCAAAAATAGCAAAAACTGCACCCAAATGCACAAAAAATAGCAATACAATTTCCGAATAAGAGTGCTTTTGCACTTGACATTCTTGGCATGCAAAACAGAAGTCGGGGTCACAAATCCTCACTATCCTACTCCCTAAGAAGGCTACCATATCCAGACCGCTCCACGGGAGGATGAATTGTCAAGAATTTCATCCCCAAACGGTGTCACAAAAAGGGTCCAAACCCACCCAAAAATAGCAATAACATTGTCGAGCAAGGCGCCTTTGCTCCTACGCATTCTTGGAATTCAAAATAGACATTGGGGTCACAAATTGTCACTATCCTACTTCCTAAGAAGGCTACCATAGTCGAACCGCTCCACGGGAGGACGAATTTTTGACAATTTCAACTCCAAAATGCGTCACAAAAAGGATTCAAACCCACCAAAAACAGGTCTAAATGTTTGAAAACTGCATAAGAGTTCAACGGAAAACAACTGAAGGCACCCTTACACAAGTCATCTTGGGTCAAGCGACTCGTCATTTTTCTCATGTCGGTCATTCCCTCATCAATTTGTCGCTTGATGGGGTAGTCACACTTAGTCACTAATCAACAAATACACACCCAATCAAAGAAATGGCATGCATTCAAAGGATAATTGATAAAGACAATCACGCCCCTGCTTGGGTCAGCAAACAAGTAATAATCACAAGCTGATAAAACACTTGGCATTCATTAATCATGAACTCAAGGTTTCCATAGATAAAAGGTTACGCCCTTTGCTTATTCATGACTGAACAATGTCCAAAATCAAGTAACACCTCACCAAAAATAGGTTAACGTCCTTAGCTCGTTATAAGCAAGGATTCAAGAATGCGTGCCTTTTTCATACTTAGGGCATCAAATTTTGGTTAGGTTACTAAGAAACCCTAATCATTAGTGCTTTGGTTATCTATTTTTTCTTAGTGTTGCGCCTTGCACAGCACTTCCCAAAAAGGGGCATCTGTAGACACCAAAATAGCACCAATCTAATTATGTGGCTACAAACACTGACCGAATTGGCATACATAGCCCCTAGGGAAGCCCCTAGAGGTTAAACAGTGGTCCTAACCACTCTCATAGCATTTTTGGAAGGTCAAAGGTCAATTTGGCACCTTTTAGGCACCCTGCTCCCTACTCGTTCCACCCTGGGATGATTACAAACTGGTATTCGTCCCACCCTGGGACGATTAGCAGTATTCACTCCAGGGTGGGGCGAATAGTAGGTTTGATGGGCAAAAGGTCAAACCTTGAAAAATGGAAGCTCAGATCCGCCACTTAATGCCTCCTTCAATGCATGGAGTGTGAGTGAGCATTTTTGAGCTCAAAGAGGCAGTCATAGGAGCAGTCATGGAGCCCTTAATCAGGGAGGAATCTTCTTCCCCCTGGCAAGGCATGATGGCCAAGTGGTGCCTCTGCATGCTTATTCATAGAGACCCTCAAGTCTATAAAATGGTGAGTCTTCTCACCCCAAAAAAAGTACAGAGCAGGAGCATTTGGAGCAACGGAGTGCTGTCGAATTACACCCTCACCCATCATTTGTGCTTCTTACATCCTTGATCTCTCTTTTGGAAGGGAGGTTATTGGGTGATTATTGGAAGTGCAATCCCGAACCAAAACCCAAAAATTTGGACACAATATCCCACCTAATTTTTTGATGCAACCCCATAAGTGGTTTTGGACCCATCCCAAGTGGATTGGTGCCGAAATCGAGCCCCAAATGGTAGGCATCCTGCCCCCGGACGTCCCCCACACTGCTGCAGTCCTAATCGCCCCACCCCAGAGTGATTATAAATATATGGCATATTTCCATACTATTATTTTTGCATTTGATTCTAGGTCACTTACATATGTTGTCATTTAAATTTCATGTCATTTTGATGAGTTTTGACTATGCTTTCAATATTTCTCGCTTTCACTAACATACAAGGAGCATCGTTGGATACAGCATGATCAAGGTCAAATATGCAAAATTCGACCATCTGGGTCATCCCAAAATGCCCCTTTTTGTCTAACCCCAACTTTTTAGGTGTTTTGGAGGCCCCTGGATGGGACATTTAGGAGGTCACCTACTGACGTTTTATGATAGTCCTAATCGTCCCACCCCGGGGCGATTAGAAATCTGTGGAATATTTCTCGACTGTTCCTTTTGCAGTGTGTTCCTGGTAATTTTTTCTTACTTATGTCAAATTTTCAGCTCATTCTAATATGTTTCAGTTATCTTTTTGATTATTCTATGCATGCATTGACCGTAGGCCTTGGGGATCGCATGTTTCCCTCCATCCGTAGGTGCTACTAACCGTTTATTGTTTCTATGAACGTAGGGTCTTGACACCTGAGGGGTAGCAAGGAACTATATATGCACTCACGTAAGTGGCAATGATGTTTGGTCTGCCCATTTTCAATGTAGGCACACGGAAGATCCTAAAGGGGAATATCTCATTTGTGGTGTAACAAAACCATGTTTAATGCTCCCAGCCCCTGAAAAGGGAGGAGACACATTGTAACCCGATATCGAGCACATTAATAAAATAAAGGGCTGCACTTTTATATTTTTCTTTAAATCTCGTTTCAATTCGTTTGTTTTCCCTCTTTTCATGCATTCTTGTTCATAGGACTTAGCGTTACATTTACATTTCTGTTTGCTTCTGTATCCTCATGCTTTCAGAAGTAATAGTCTCCTATCCAAATTTAAGATATCTTGGGATTTCTCAATCTAGCTTACGTGTGCCTTCAGTGGATATCACCCTTCAAGAGTAAGTGTCTAAGTGACTTGTGGTAACTTTATCTTCAACATTTCTTTTGGGGGGTCAGGAGAGAACATAATAATTAGAAATTTAAGGATAAGAGAAGGGATGTCTGCATAGTTGGGGCTCATATTGGCAATGCAATAGTTAAGAATTTTAAAATCATAAAGCACCATCAGGAGAATGTTTTCATCCAGGAGTGGTTGTTTTCAAAGCTTGATATTTAGATTTTTGTTCTATGTCTATCTGCCCCAAGCCTTCTAGGGAAGAGGTTAGATGGGAAACCCCTCTAAAATATTGGACTAAGTTGAATTTTGATAGGGTAGGTAAGGGTAATTTTGGTGTTGCTGATGCAAGGGGAATATTAAGAGATGAAAAAGGCTCCATATTGCTAGCCTATGCTAAACCATTGGGGAAAATATGAACCACTTTGTAAAGGCAAGAACCCTAATTTTGGGAACTAAGTATATTTTACAATCAGGGGCTATGAATGTGATATTTGAAGGAGATTCATCAAACATCATCAAAGCTCTAAAGGAGGAACATGAGGCTAGTTGGTCCATTGCTGAACTAATTTTGGAGAGTCGATTGAACCTAAAAAAGCTCAGTTAGGTGGAAATACAAAATATCTATCATGAAGAAAATCAAATAGCATATTCAATGGTGAAGTTGGAAGTTAATCTCAGGGAAAAACAATATTGGTATGAAGAGTTCCCTCCAGCTTTTTTGGAATTGGCTCTAAAGGATCATCCTAGGGATGAACACTTGGTGGAGCAACAAGAGCTATATAGAACCAATGAACTAGTCACATGATTCCCATCTGGCAGATCGAAGTTCACATGCCATATTGGTAATGGAGTCGCACAAGTTAGAGTAATATTTTGAAGGCTAAATCATCGATTGTTGATAAGGATCCCAATGCATGTTATTTATGGATCTAATTTGAAGAGTGGGATATAGTCCCAAGGTGGACTATCGATCCATTATTGCATGGACTATGATGGAAAATATCATATGGAGGCGATCAAGTGGTCTTTTCTAGAAAATGATAAGCCCTCACCACCCTTCCTAAGACAATCACAAAGGAAATATTACTCGAAGGGGTTATTTTAAGGTCATGGATGGTGTGATTCAAGGAGTGGTGACAAGACATCGCATGCATGAACTAGTATAGGTGGTGTTGTGCATGCTCAGGGTTGTAATAGCTATTGGGTGGTCAATTTAAAGCATAAAATGATGACGGATGGTGACCCTAACAAAATGGAGCCCTTGGTAATGAAAATTGATGAGGAAGTAGAAGAAATTTTAGATAAATAGAGCTTTCTAGAATTTTCAAGAAATTTTAAGGTATTAATGAGAGTATTTTGATTTAGATTACAAAATTGTGGATGGAAGGGAAGTTAGAGTCTATGGTTTGGAGTTTATGATTACTGCAAATTTGATTTCTAAAGTTTTTGGCTTGACTTTGGTGGATGATAATGTCCTGCTTGACAAGCATTCCAAGGGATGTGAGCTCATCAAGTTCTTGAAATATGATGAGAGCTTTTGTTGTACCATTCAAGCATATCGAGTGAGTCCTTAATTCATCCTTGGGACTAGGTGGTGGAATAGGTGATGAGATATATTACTTTGAAAGGAAGATATAAAAGTTTGTATGGATTTCATATAGCCATTATCAACTACATAAGGAATGGTCAGGTCGTTAATATCCCAGGTTTCTTGTTCAACTCCCTGGAGAAGTCCATTCAAGAAGCAAAAATGGTAAATCTTGGATCCCCCTCCACCAAGGTTTATTGAAACGTATTTAAAGCATGCTATGGAGAAATCAGGTTTAAAAGACAAAGAAACCAAGAAGTTGCTTGCTCCATGCAATGGTTATAATATCATCTCAAGAGCTAGTCTATTGTTGGGCCTAGTGGGAAAGGAGAGTGTTGGACCTAGCTAGGATGGAGACCTAAAATCTCCCTCAACTGCCAAGGAATCCCTAAAGGAAAAGAGGAAGATGATTGTTTTCTCTAGTAGATTGAAGAAGAAAAAATTAGAAAGTAATAATTTTAAGACCTTAGTGATCTCTTTTATTCTGATTGTGAAGGTTTTAGAATACACAAGGAGGTCCTCTCAGCTTCATCAAAACCCCTAAAGGAGATAAAAGAACTCTTGGATTCATCTGAGTCCAAAGGGGAGCTATCGATGAAGAAGTCTAGGTTGGACATTTTGAGTCCTCAAGCCAAAGTTGTCATTTATTTCAAGAGATGAAGTCGTCATTAATAACCAAAAAAATTTCAAGAAACAAGTTATCAAAGTTGTCATTGATATTCAGGAAGAAGCTTCTAATAAAGTCAAAATTCAAGAGGAGCAATGAAAAGGTTAAAGGCAAAGGGCTCCATAATATTTTTAAATATTATGTGGAAGCATAAGTTAAACGGTTTTCATAAAAACCCAAGAAAGTCTATTGCAAAGCTAAAGGAAGGTTTAATATTTATTTGATAAATTATTTAAATTCACAATGAATTTAAATTTTATAAATAAATATTATTTACACCAAGGTGCAAAGTGAAATATGGTTTAAATAAACCAAAGGGTTTTTAAAAGACTTAATTTATAAAATTTAAATTCAAAAGAATTTAAATATTTTATAAATTAATAAAGCTCCAAAGGAAATTTGAGCGTTGACATCCAAATATAGTTGAAGATAATTTGAACGTCGACATCATGCATGGAGGAAGGAAATTTGGTATATAAGCTAATGTCTTAGAGGTATTTTAATTTATCATTTTTCTCGATAATTGAAAGTGTGCAATTGTGTTTGAATTTGTGAGGAAGGAAGTACAGCGACCAATCTATTTATGTACCAAAAAATAACATCAAAGGGATTTGTGCCAAAATTTTAAGTTCCAACAGGGCAAGTGGCCTAGTGGAAAAGAGGACAGTGTTAGGGTGTTGAGCATAAGGAGGTCTGAGGTCGAAACATAGTGATAGCATTTTTTGTGACAGTTGCATTGTTGTTGGAGAGCACCAAGGTAAGGTGCACGTTTTGTGCAAGACGAGTGGGGAGGCCTTTTTGAGCATGTGGTTCTCGTTAGTCCCTAAGCAATCACCTAGCTTGTGTAACATTGGGAGCTGCGACTAGGGCATCGATTGAAGTTGTGTGGTGTGTTTGAATCCCCTCCAAGGCAAGGTAATTATTTTTTAGTTTAATTTTTGTGTGTTGCCTAAAGTTTGGAGTTAAAAGGGTGCATGAAAGTTTTATTAGTTGGAAATGATTTTTGATAAGTTGGAGGAATAAGGTGTTAAGTTTTATTTTAATAAAGTGTTTTGGCATATTTATTTATTGAAATATTAAAAGGATAGAGGGAGCTTCTTGTCTTAGGTTATTTTGAAAAGGAGAGTGCATTGAATATTATTTGGATATTATAAGGTGTAAGTGGTAATTTATTTTTTGTAAATATTGATGAATTTTTTCTTAAATATGGAGTGATAAGGTGTATGTGTGTTTTGATGTTTACATTTTCTTTTGAGAAAATTAATCACCTTATAATTTCTTTGAGCTTGACAAGAAGTGTTTGATATTTTTGGTAGATTTAGAAGATTCCTTCATCAGTAAGAAAAAGGTATGACCACATTTTCCAAAGTTTAATTTGATTGATTGGTTTTATGGAAAATAAGTTTGGAGTGAAAAGTACTTGATTAGGGTTTCCTTTTGAGAGTGTTGAGTTAATGCATCAAGGTTTTCTAGAATAAAGAAGTTGTGATTAGAACCTTGTTTAATAAGCATTGTTGTTGAAGCCATTGGTTGTGTGAAGAATTTGAGTTAGGATTTTGAAAAGAACATGAGTATCATTGTTATGTGAATATTGTTTTATAAGCATTGTTGTTGAAGTGGGTTGTCATGCAAAGAACTTGAACTAGGGTTTAGAACATGAGTATCATTGTTATGTGAGATTTATTGTTGAGCATTGTTGGAAATATTTTGAGTGAATGTTCATATGCTTGGACTAGGGTTTGTGAGCAAGGGTTGTTTTATTTAGTGATTGGTTGAGTAGAGTTGGTTGAGCCTATTCAAGTGGATGTGTGAAGTGATTGTTCAAGTTCCATAAAACAAACTATTCTATATTTTGAATTGAGATGAGAAAGTGATCGAGCATTGAGTTGAATTGGAAGCATATTGAGTCTCTAACAATTCTCCTTATGTTTATAAGAGATTGATTGAAAGTAATTGAGCATTGTGATAAGTATAGAACATATTGAGTCTCTAACAATTCTCTTTATGTTTCTATGATATTGGACAAGTTTTGTGTGGACTTGTTGAGCGAATTTGAGCAAGTCCTAAGTGGAATTTTTGAGCATATTTGGACAATTTTTGTATGGACTTGTTGAGCAAATTTGAGCAAGTCCTAAGTGGACTTGTTGAGCATATTTGGACAAGTTCTGTATGGACTTGTTGAGTATATTTGATCAAGTTCTGTGTGGACTTGTTGAGCATATTTGAGCAAGTTCTGTGTGGGCTTGTTGAGCGGATTTGAGAAATTTTTGTGTGGTCTTGTTGAGCATATTTGAGTAAGTTCTTTGTGAACTTGTTGAGCAGATTTGAGCAAGTTCTTTGTGGACTTGTTGAGCATATTTGAGCAAGTATTGTGTGGACTTGTTGAGCAGATTTTTGCTAGAACGAATGACTATGTTTAGTGAATATTTGAGATAGATCTTTGGAGGTGGCAGAGAAGAGAGGACAGTAGTCTCTAGTGGATAGAGATTCATCAACTATAGTGGTGAGGACAGGTCTTCTGAGTGGGTACAAGAGTCTTCAGTGGAGAGAGATCCATAAGCCAGTGCAGTGGAGGCAGTATTCTTATAGAGGATCACCAATCAGAGTAGAGGAGGAGTTCTCCTATGGATAGATATCCACAAACTTGATTTAGGAGATCAACATCTCCTTTGGACTGAGATCCATATTGTAATAGGGAAAGGATTCCCAAGATATTGATCGAGAAAATTTTAGTGAAATATTTTCTTCGTGGAGTAGTCCACATTGGGTGAACCACGTAAATTATGGTGTCACTATTGTGTGTGGTGTTTTGTACTTACTTTGATTACTGTTATTGATATTGTTATCTATACATTACATAATATTTATTGGTAAAGAAAAGTAAAAAGTGATCTTATATTGTTCACCCCCTATCAGTATAAGCTTGTGTTCATCAATTGATATCATAGCGGGTTACTTCAAAAGAGTTTAACAGCTTGAATGAAAAGCTAAAAAGAACACAATGGATCATAAGGAGGTGTCCTCAAATAATTCAACACCAGTATTTTATGGAAATGACTATATGTATTGGAGTATGATGATGAATATCTACCTCATGGTACTTGGCAATGAAATTTGGGAAGCAATGGAATTTGGATACAATCCCTTAGTCAATCCTCCTACAAAAAAGGAAGGTAAGATTCTACAGCACTATAATTCAAAAGTAATGAATGCACTTGTGAGAGGTTTGTATAGAACAGAGTCTATGAAAGTTATGTATTATCAAACTACAAAATAAATGTGGGATAAATTGCAAAATATATATGAAGGAGATAAAAGTGTCAAAAAGGTCAAGATGTGAAATCTCAAAGGACAACTTGAAGCATTAAGAATGAACGATGAGGAAATATTAGTGCTTATGTACTTCGAATTGATGAGGTTGTTAATGGTATGCAAGGACTTGGAATGAAGATTGATGAATCTGATGTTTGTGATAAAGTATTAAGATCTCTTCCAAAAATATTCAGTGAACAGGTTTCTGCTATAAAAGTATCAATGGATGGTGATGAAGAAGCTAATTATGGTCAAACATTTTGAGTGAATGTTCATATGCTAGGACTAGGGTTAGTGAAGAGGTAATTTAATTTTTGTAAATATTGATGAATTTTTTCTTAAAGATAGAGTGATAAGGTGTATGTGTGTTTTGATGTTTACATTATATTTTAGAGAAATGAATCACCTTATAATTTATTTGAGCTTGGCAAGAAGTGTTTGAGATTTTTGGCAGATTTAGAAGATTCCTTCATCAGCAAGAAAAAGGTATTAGCACATTTTCCAAATTTTAATTTTATTGGTTGGTTTTATGTAAAATAAGTTTGGAGTGAAAAGGACTTGATTAGGGTTTCCTTTTGAGAGTGTTGAGTTAATGCATCAAGGTTTTTTGGAATAAATAAGTTGTGATTAGAACCTTGTTTAATAAGCATTGTTGTTGAAACCATTGATTGTGTGAAGAATTTGAGTTAGGGTTTTGAAAATAACATGAGTATCATTGTTATGTGAAGATTGCTTCATAAGCATTGTTGTTGAAGTGGGTTTTCATGCAAATAACTTGAACTAGGGTTTAGAACATGAGTATCATTGTTGCATGAGATTTATTGTTGAGAATTGTTGGAAATATTTTGAGTGAATATTCATATGCTAGGACTAGGGTTAGTGAGCAAGGGTTGTTTCATTGAGTGATTGGTTGAGTAGATTTGGTTGAACCTAGTCAAGTGGATGTGTGAAGTGATTGTTCAAGTTCCATAAAACAAACTATTCTATATTTTGCCTAGTCAAGTGGATGTGTGAAGAGATTGTTCAAATTCTATAAAACAAATTATTCTATATTTTGAATTGAGCTAAGAAAGTGATTGAGCATTGAGTTGAATTAGAAGCATATTGAGTCTATAACAATTATCCTTATGTTTCTAAGAGAGTGATCAAAAGTAATTGAGCATTGTGATAAGTATAGAACATATTGAGTCTCTAACAATTCTCTTTATGTTTCTCTGATATTGGACAAGTTTTGTGTGGACTTGTAGATTTGAGCAAGTCCTATGTGGACTTGTTGAGCATATTTGGACAAGTTCTATGTGGACTTCTTGAGTAGATTTGAGCAAGTTAATTATGGACTTATTGAGAATATTTTAGCAAGTTCTATGTGGACTTGTTGAGCATATTTGAGAAAGTTATGTGTGGACTTGTTGAGCATATTTGAGCAAGTTTTGTGTGGACTTGTTGAGCATATTTAAGCAAGTTCTGTGTGGACTTATTGAGCATATTTGAGCAAGTTATGTGTGGACTTGTTGATGATATTTGAGAAATTTCTATGTGGACTTTTTGGGCAGATTTGAGCAAGTTTTGTGTGGACTTTTGAGCATATTTGAGCAAGTTCTATGTGGACTTGAGCAGATTTTTTCTAGACTGAAGGACTATGTTTAGTGTAGATTTGAGACAGAACTTTGGAGGTGATAGAGTATATAGGACAGTAGCCTCCAGTGGATAGAGATCCATCAGCCAGTGTAGTGATGATAGGTCTTTTGAGTTGGGAAAAGAGTCTTCAATGGAGAGATACCCACAAGCCAGTGCAGTGGAGGTAGTAGTCTTCTAGAGGATCACTAGCCATAGCAGAGGAGAAGGAGTTCTCTTGTGAATAGAGATCCACAAACTTGATTTAGGTGATCAAGATCTCCTTTGGATTGAGGCCCATAAGCATTTTAATAGGGAAAGGATTCCCAAGATATTTATCAAGAAAATTTTAGTGAAATATTTTCTCCATGGAGTAGCCCACATTGGGTGAACCATGTAAATTGTGGTGTCTCTATTGTGTGTGGTGTTTTGTACATTGCTTTGATTACTGCTGATGATATTGTTATCTATACATTGCATAATATTTATTGGGAAATAAAAGTAAAAAGTGGTCTTATATTGTCCACCCCCCTCTCATTATAAGTTTGTGTTCTTAAATTAGTATTAGAGCGGGTTCCTTCAAAAGATTTTAACAACTTGAAGGAAAAGCTAACAAGAACACAATGGATCCTAAGGAGGTGTCCTCAAATAATTCAGCACCAGTATTTTATGGAAGTGACTATATGTATTGGAGTATGATGATGAAGATCTACCTAATGGCACTTGGCAATGAAATTTGGGAAGCAATGGAATTTGGATATGATCCCTTAGTCAATACTCCTACAGAAAAGGAAGGTAATATTCTACAAGACAACTTGAAGGTAAGATAAAAGTGTCAAAAAGGTAAAGATGCAAAATCTCAAAGGACAACTTGAAGCATTAAGAATGAACGATGAGGAAAATATTAGTGCTTATGTACTTCGAATTGATGAGGTTGTTAATGGTATGCAAGGACTTGGAATGAATATTGATGAATCTGATGTTAGTGATAAAGTATTAAGATCTCTTCTAAAAATATTTAGTCAACAGGTTTTTGCTATAAAAGTATCAATGGATGGTGATGCTTTGACAAGAGATAAGTTGCTTGGTATGCTCACAACATTTGAGATAAGAACCAAAGATACTATTCCCCAGAAGGAAGCAACATTCAAAGAAATAAATAAGACAAATGGTAAGAAGTCAAAATCAAGCAATGAGTCATCTAGTGATGAAGAAGCTAATTATGGTAGAAGAGATAATGACTATAGAAGATCTAGATATCTAAGATATGTTAATTGTTTCAATTGTGGAAAGTATGTACATTTTGCAATAGATTGTCAAGAACCCAAGAACAACAATGGTGAAGAAAAATAGGATCACAAAAATAGGGAATCATAAAGATACAGGCACTAGAAGAAAAGCAATGATGGACAAAGCAGACAAGGAAATAAGTTCTTTCAAAGGTAAAAGAGAAGCTACTATGCAGATAAGGCAAGTAAGTACTCAAGTGATAGTGATGCTAGTTTTTCAGACAATGATAGAGATGAAGTCCTATTTATGATTGAAGAGAAAGAACCAGTTAAGAAAATGACTCCAATCATTCTCAAGTGTTTTAGATGTGGTAACTTTGGGCATCTTGAAGATAGTTGTACAAAGGATGGTTATAGTTTTAGTGATGATTAATATGAATATACACTTGAAGGACCAAATGAAAATATTCTAATGGCATTGGAAGATGAAGAAGGTGATTCCATAGAATACAAGACAAAAGAAAATTAAGATGCGAACAAAGGCAAACAAATAGAGGAATATTCAAAAAAGGATGGATATGATCTCAAGGGAGAACTTATCTATGCCCTTGAAACAGTAAAGAAGGTAAGAAAGCAAAATTCTAAACTTGAAATTCAATTCCAAGAATGTGATGAAGAGAGAAGTTTGCTTATAGAGGATTTAGAAAAATCAAAGGCTAAGGCAAAAAGGTTAAATGATAAGTTAGAAGCAAAGATCTTAGAATGTGATAAGTTAGCACAAGAAGTGGCACTACTAAGAGAAGATTTGGAGGACTCCAAGATCAATATGAAAGGGTTCAAAAATATCTCAAATAACTTGGATAAGTTCATCAAGACACAAAAGACTACATAAAACAAAATAGACCTTGGTTTTGAACAAGCTCAAAAGAAATAAGGAGAATCATCCTCAAGTTGTGGAGGAGAAGAAACTCTAAATGAAGATACTTCAGAAGAAGACAGTGTAAAAGAAAGTGAGACATCTAAGGATGAGTTAGACAATAGAGAGTTCAACAAAGACATGAACAATACATAAAGAAGATACAGATGGAACAACAATTAGAACAGGTCAAAAGAGACTAAGAGACCAATGAGTTCAAGACAAGGAAACTTCAATGAAAGGTGTTTTTCATGTCACAGGTTTGGGCACATGGCCTCACAATTTAGGACACGGGAAAGATAGGAATATGGGTTCATGATAGAAGATGATATGGCTTCACTAGGAGAAATCTTAAGACATTTGCACCTCCAAGGAATAATAGCATCAAGTGTTATAAGCGCAACAATGATGGTCACACAGCAAAGTGGTGTAGAGCAGACATTCCAAAAATAGGTACGAACCAAAATAGGAACAAGAATATGAATATGAACCGGAACAAGAATAGGAATATGAATATGAACCAGAATAAGAACAGGAACAGGAACATGGATATGAATAGGAATAGGAACAAGGATGTGAATAGTATCATGGATAGGAACATGGACATGGAAATAAAAATTCATAGGAATCATAAAGGTAAAGAACAGTGCTTTTGGGAGTAGAAAGACTCCCACCCCAGAATTAAGCACCTCAATAGGAGGTGGAGGAGGGGCTAAGCTAAGAGGATCATTCTTAGACCTGAGACCTAAAGGTGACCCTTTGCCATTGATTTCAAAGGGGGAGAGATTTGAGTAAGGGGGAGAGATTTGGTATTTGAAGAAAGCATTGAGCTAGGGGGAGCAATGTCCCAAGGGGAGCAGAACATAAAAAGTCAAGTTTTTGGTAAAAATAATTTGGATTTCCATCAATAAAAAAGGGGGATATTTTTGGATATTTTGAGTCCTCAAGCCAAATTTATCATTGATGTCAAGATATGAAGTCATCATTAATAACCAGAAATTTGTCAAGAAACAAGTTATCAAAGTTATCATTGATATTCAAGAAGAAGCTTCTAATAAAGTCAAAAGTAAAGAGGATCAATGCAAAGGTTAAAGACAAAGGGCTCCATACTATTTTTAAATATTATGTGGAAGCATAAGTTAAACAGTTTTCATAAAAACCCAAGAAAGTCTATTGCAAAGCTAAAGGAAGGTTTAATATTTATTTGATAAATTATTTAAATTCACAATGAATTTAAATTTTATAAATAAATATTATTTACACCAAGGTGCAAAGTGAAATATGGTTTAAATAAACCAAAGGGTTTTTAAAAGACTTAATTTATAAAATTTAAATTCAAAATAATTTAAATATTTAATAAATTAATAAATCTCCAAAGGAAATTCGAGCATCGACGTCCAAATATAGTTGAAGATAATTCGAACGTCGACGTCATGCATGGAGGAAGGAAATTTGGTATATAAGCTAATGCCTTAGAGGTATTTTAATTTATCCTTTTGCTCAATAATTGAAAGCGTGCAATCGTGTTTGAATTCATGAGGAAGGAAGTACAGCGACCAATCTGTTTATGCACCAACAAATAACATCAAAGGGATTTGCACCAAAAGTCTAAGTGCCAATGGGGCAAGTGGCCTAGTGGTAAAGAGGACAGCGTTAGGGTGTTGAGCGCAAGGAGGTCTGAGTTCGAAACATAGTGGCAGCATTTTTTTGTGATAGTTGCATTGGTGTTGGATAGCACCAACGTAAGGCGCACGTTTTACGCAAGGTGAGCGGGGAGGCCTTTTTGAGCACGTGGTGCTCATTAGTCCCCAAGAAAGTGCCTAGCTTGCATGGCATTGGTAGTCATGGCTAGGGCACCTGTTGAAGCTACATGGTGTGTTCGAATCCCCTCCAAGGTAAGGTAATTATTTTTTAGTTTAATTTTTGTGTGTTGCCTAAAGTTTGGAGTTAAAAGCGTGCATGAACGGTTTATTCGTTGGAAATAATTTTTGATAAGTTGGAGGAATAAGGTGTTAAGTTCTATTTTTATAAAGTGTTTTAGCATATTGATTTTTTTAAATATTGAAAGGATAGAGGGAGATTCTTGTCTTAGGTTATTTTGAAAAGGAGAGTGCACTGAATATTATTTGGAGATTATAAGGTGTAAGTGGTAATTTACTTTTTGTAAATATTTATTAATGTTTTCTTAAAGATGGAGTGATAAGGTATATGTATGTTTTGATGTTTACATTATATTTTGAGGAAATTAATCACCTTATAATTTCTTTGTGCTTGGCAAGAAGTGTTTGAGATTTTTGGTAGATTTAGAAGATTCCTTCATCATCAAGAAAAATATATGAGCACATTTTTCATAGTTTAATTTGATTGGTTGGTTTTCTAAAATATAAGTTTGGAGTGAAACTGAATTGATTAGGGTTTCCTTTTGAGAGTGTTGAGTTAATGCATCAAGGTTTTCTGAAATAAAGAAGTTGTGATTAGAACCTTGTTTAATAAGCATTGTTGTTGAAGCCATTGGTTGTATGAAGAATTTGAGTTAGGGTTTTGAAAAGAACATGAGTATCATTGTTATGTGAAGATTGTTTTATAAGCATTGTTGTTGAAGTGGGTTGTCATGCAAATAATTTGAACTAGGGTTTAGAACATGAGTATCATTGTTATGTGAGATTTATTTTTGAGCATTGTTGGAAACATTTTGAGTGAATGTTCATATGCTTGGACTAGGGTTTGTGAGCAAGGGTTGTTTCATTGAGTGATTGGTTGAGTATAATTGGTTGAGCCTAGTCAATTGGATGTGTGAAGTGATTGTTCAAGTTTCATAAAATAAACTATTCTATATTTTAAATTGAGTTGAGAAAGTGATTAAGCATTGAGTTGAATTGGAAGCATATTGAGTCCCTAACAATTCTCCTTATGTTTCTAAGAGATTTATTGTGATAAGTATAGAACATATTGAGTCTCTAATAATTCTCTTTATGTTTCTATGAGATTGGATAAGTTATGTGTGGACTTGTTGAGCATATTTGAGCAATTCCTGTGTGGACTTGTTGAGCAGTTTTGGACAAGTTCTATGTGGATTAGTTGAGCATATTTGAGCAAGTTCTGTGTGGACTTGTTGAGAATATTTGAGCAAGTTCTGTGTGGAATTATTGAGCAGATTTGAGCAAGTTTTGTGTGGACTTGTTGAGCATATTTGAGCAAGTTCTGTGTGGACTTATTGAGCAGATTTGAGCAAGTTCTATGTGGACATGTTGAGCAGATTTAAGCAAGTTCTGTGTGTACTTATTGAGCATATTTGAGCAAGTTTTGTGTGGACTTATTGAGAATATTTGAGCAAGTTTTGTGTGGACTTGTTGAGCATATTTGAGCAAGTTCTGTTTGGACTTGTTGAGCAGATTTGAGCAAGTTCTGTGTAGAATTGTTGAGAATATTTGTGCTAGACCGAAGGATTGTGTTTAGTGTAGATTTGAGACAAATCTATGGAGATGACAAAGTAGAGAGGACAGAAGTCTCTAGTGGATAGATATCCATAAGCCAGGGCAGTGAGAATAGGTCTTTTGAGTGGGAACAAGAGTCTTCAGTGGAGAGATATCCACAAGCCAGTGTAGTGGAGGCAATAGTCTTCTATAGAATCACTAGCCAGAGTAGAGGAGAAGTTCTCCTATGGATAGAGATCCATGAACTTGATTTAGGGGATCAACATCTCCTTTGGAATGAGGTCCATAAATATTGTAATAGGAAAAGGATTCTCAAGAGATTAATCGAGAAAATTTTAGTGAAATATTTTCTCCGTGGAGTAGCCCACATTGGGTGAACCACGTAAATTATGGTATCTCTATTGTGTGTGGTGTTTTGTACATTGCTTTTATTACTGTTGTTGATATTTCTATCTATACATTACATAATATTTATTGGGAAAGAAAAGTAAAAGTGGTCTTATACTATTCACTCCCCCTCTTAGTATAAGCTTATGTTCTTTAGTCTAATACTATGAAGATCTCAGGTGAAGAAGGTACGATGTCTACCCCTCAGTCGCATGGGAAGGAGGATTTGCTAGACTATAGGAATCTTGTGGAGGATCAAGGAATTTTTCCTAAGGAAGCCCCTAGTTTTGAAAGTTTGAAGATTGACTATCTGATGTTAAATAGGTTATACTATAAACCATACCCATTTGTGCCTCTCTATTATATCCTATGAAGTGGGATCTTTCTTGGAGGATACTCATAGGAAACTAAGAACTATCAGGTCAGAGGAGGGATTGGACACCCTCAAGTATCTAGAATGGTATGGCTAAGTTTCATTGTACTTTGCTACTATTATGGTCTTACTACCTTGTTTTGGTGTTAGGTTGTGTTGTCCTTTAGTGTTGTCTAAATCTATTATGATTTTATTGTTATGTTTGGACTATGTGTTGTATTAGTTATGCCTCCAATAGGACCATTTTTTTTATTTGGGTGTTTTTTTTAAAGTTGGATAGCTTGTTGTATCTTAAGGTTCAATTGTTGTTAATAGTTTGGTTTTAGATAGGTTGATGCATCATATTCTAATTATGTTTGTCAGCTATATGTAAGGGTTTGGGGACCCAAAAATCCCTTCTACCTTAATTAAAAATAATAATTTTATAATTAGATTTTATCATTTGTACCTTTGTGAAATTTAAAAATTTTATGTATCAAAGTATTAAGATATTATGTTAGAAGATTTTAAATATGGGTTGTAGATATAGCAATGATTAGTGCATCGGTTAGATAAATTGTGCATAATCTTATATAAGTTAGTCACATGTACAATTTCAAGTAGATTATGGAAGATTGGTCGTATTTGTATGCATATGATTTTGTGACCCTATGTTGAAAGACACTTTCATGTGCACATAAACAACACTCACATGCAAAGAAGACTAGTCATCATGCCATGTGGCTAACCATAACAACATTACCTAACAATTTATCTATCCAAAACTTTGTTTAAAAATTAATAATATTGATATATTTGATAATTCTTGGTATTATATATATTGAAAGCAACCATATGATTTATTTAGAGTATAATTTCATGTGTTTTTGGTAAATAATAATCACTATGTTCTTTATTTTTGGACTCTTTCTCATGTTTTGCTTTTGCACACTTGTTTACCCTCTTCTATTCTAGAAGTATGGTTCATAACTCTTTAGGTTCACAAGCAAATAATTATTCTTTACACATCTTAGGCCCCACATGTAGAGCAAATTAGTAAATTATAGTAGATTTTTAATTCATAATAGATTTTCATCCTCTAATTATCACATCTTTTGCACAAGTATGAACTACTTGATACATGATCATTAAATAAGCCATATACCAACCTATATAAAGGAAGGTTATTATATTGGTAAAGTATTCAATTATTTTGATGATGTTGAACATTTTGAGTCCCTAATATAAGATTTTTCATTGATGTCAAAAGGATCTATGTAAGTAAGCACTATGTTTGTGTTTCACAAAGAGCTTCATGAGAAGCAAAGGTTTTTGATCAAAGGTTCAAGAAGGGATGCATGGAATTTGGTTACAAAAGGAGCTTCACAGGAAGCTTTGTAAAATGTTTTTATTAAAAACCATGGATGGCAGATTTAAAAAGGGTTTTTCTTAAAACCCAAGTTGGCTTTTCGTTTCATCAAAAAATGTGCCCCGGTGATGGAGAAATTTAATTTTAAATATTTTATTTAAAACCATGGATGGCAGATTTGAAATGGGTTTTTCTTAAAACCCAATTTGGCTTTTCGTTTCATCAAAAAAGGTGCCCTGGTGATGGAGATATTTAATTTTAAAGATTTAGTTTAAATTTTAATTTATTTAAAATTTTAATTTTAATTTTAAAATTAAAATTAAAAGTTTATCCGTCGACGTCATTAAGGAAGTTTTAAAAGGGCCGATGTTTCCAAAGCAAAGGGAAGGCATATAAATATGCCATTGAATTTATTTTAATTTATTCATCCTTGCTCGTTGATATTTGCGCTTGGTATTTGCAAAGAAAAAGAGCTCGTGTTTTTCATTTAAGTGATGCAGCGAACATTAAAGGGAGATAGCGACCACTTCCCAAAATGCATTGGGCAGTGTGGCCTAGTGACAGCTTGGATTGTGCAAAGGTGTTGGTGACAAGGAGGTTGTGCATTCGATTCCCGCAAGCATCTTTTTTGGATTTGTTTTGTTGAGGCGCCCAAGATGCATACTTTTTGCTTGGTGGAAGAGGGTGAAGGATAAGAAGCAGGTGGTTGATTTTTGAAATATCATTGGAGTGAAAAGGATTGATTGCGGTTTCCTTTTCAAAAGTGGTTGAGTTAATGCTTCAAGGTTTTCTGGATTGTGAGGGTATTAAAACCTTGTTTGATAAGCATTGTTGTTTAGACCATTGCTTGAGTGAAGTACTTTGAGTTTATGCTTCAAGGTTTTCTGAATTGAGAGTTGTGATTAAAACGTTATCTTATTAGCATTGTTGTTGAAGCCAATGGGTGATGCAAAGAACTTGAACTTGAGTTAGAAAATAACATGAGTATCATTGTTATGTAATATTTGTTGTTGAAGCTCATTGGGTGATGCAAAGAACTTGAACTTGAGTTAGAAAAGAACATGAGTATCATCATTATGTAAGATTTGTTGTTGAGCATTGTTGAAAATTTTTTGAGTTAGTTGATTCATGCTTGGACTAGGGTTTGTGAGAAAGAGTTGTTTCTTGAAGTGATTGGTTGAGTAGATTTGATTGAGCCTAGTCAAGTAGTTGCATAAAGTGGTTGTTCAAGTTCCATGAAATAAACTATTCTATATTTTGTTTGAGTTGAGATTGAGCCTTGAGAATAGAACATATTGAGTCTCTAACAATTCTCTTTATTCTTCTATGAGATTGAGTTAAGATTGAGTTGAGTTGAGATTACTTTGAGTTGAGCTTAGGATTTGAGTATAGAACATATTGAGTCTCTAACAATTTTCTTTATGCTTATATAATATTGAGCTGAGTTGAGATTGCTTTGAATTGAGATTATAATTTGAGTATAGAACACATTGAGTCTCTAACAATTCTCTTTATGCTTCTATGATATTGAGTTGAGATTTTATTGAGCTAATTTGAGGCAAGTCTTTGAGAAGGCTTGTGGACTATTTTTGTGTAAGATTTTGTGAAAGCTTGCTATGCAGATTTGAGAAAGTCCTAGAGAGGACTTATTGAGTACATTGGGACAAGTTCTATGTGAGCTTGTTGAGAAGATTTGAGCAGGTTCTGAGTGAGCCTATTGAGCAGACTTGAGTAGGTTCTGAGTGAGCATATTTGAGCAGGTTCTAAGTGAGCCTATTGAGCGAACTTGAGTAGGTTATGAGTGAGCCTATTTAGCATATTTGAGCAGGCTCTGAGTGAGCCTATTGAGCATATTTGAGTAGGTTCTGATTGAGCCTATTGAGAAAATTTGAGTAGGTTCTGAGTGAGCTTATTGAGTAGATTTGAGCAGGTTTTGAGTGAGCTTATTGAGCAGATTTGAACAGGTTGTGAATTACCCTATTGAGAAAATTTAAGTAGGTTCTAAGTGAGCCTATTGAGAAAATTTTAGGAGGTTCTGAGTGAACCTATTGACAGAGCTTTGGAGGTGACAGAGTACATAGGACAGAGTCTTAGTGGATAGAGATCCAACAGCCAGGACAATTGAAGAGAGATCTGAGTGAGGAGTCTTCAAGTGGAGAGAGATCCACCAGTCAATGCAACAGAGAGATAGAGTCTTCTAGAAGATCACTAGCCAAAGTAGAAGGGGAAAGAGTTCTCCTATGGAAGAGATCCATGAACTTGATATTAGGGGATCATCATATCCTTTGGACATAGGTCCATAAACATTGTAATTGGGAAGGATTCCCATGAGATTATTTGAGAAATATTTAGAAGAAATATTTTCTCTGTGGAGGTAACCCATATTGGGTGAGCCACGTTAAAATTGGTGTCTTTATTGTGTGTGATAATTTATGCATTACTTTGGTTATTGCTATTGATATTACCATTGATTATATTGATTAATACTATTTGGGAAAGAAAAGTAAAAAGTGATCTTATACTATTCACCCCCCTCTTAGTATAAGCTTGTGTTCTTCGAGATGAATGGAACTTATATATTGAGATAGTTGAATCTACAATACCTTTCTATATTCTAATCTAAACATCTAGAAATTTGTTAAGAATAAACTAGAATAATAAAGAGATAACTTTTAGTCAATTTTTTAATCTAATGCTTCAGTAGGACTAATATCAACCATTATTCTTTACCATTTTTTATCATAACAATAAGGTAATATCAATGTTAAAGCCTTATATATGTAGCATGTGAACTACTCTATCATTAAATAGGTAATAGACCTACTTCTAGGAAGGAAGGTTATTATCTTGGTAAGGTGTCTAAGAATTTAGATGAATGTCATTTACGTGTTAAGATGGTTGAATCTACATCCTTTTTGGCTACTATTCTAGACATCTAGAAATTTATCAAGAATAAACTAGAAGAGTAAAGAGACACCTTTTTGGCAAATTTTGTGATCTAATGCTTCATTAGGACTAGTATCAACCATTACTCTTCTCCCTTTTTACCATAATCGTAAGGTAAGATCAATGTTAAAGAAGTAGATATATGGCTTGAACTAAAAACACCTTAAGGAAAAATACATTTGGTAGAACAACATGTTCCTAGGTGAGGTCACTATTCCTAAAGGCTCTGCCTTTTGGAACTCCATACTAAAATCTAGGTACCTTATCCAAAAAAGAATCAAATAAAAACTAGACAATCGGACAAGCATCAACTTCTAGAAGGACCCATAGATTCTAGATATTCCCATAGCATAACACCTAGATATGATCATATTGAAGCCTGTTACTAACCACTTCTTTGGAAGTAAATTTTGCAACTTTATGGATAACAACCATGAGAGAAAATTTTGTAAAAGCATCCCTCATAGCAACTTAAATGAAAGGTAGTCTAGAGAAGTGAAGGACCTTTCCAATATTCTAATAACCTATTTCATTTTTAATGCTAGTTCAATTGACTCTCCAATCTAGAAAGAAAGTGAGGATGGACAGTTTTCAATCAAGTCTTCCTACTGTATTTTAGAGGACAACAGGAGCAATTTATTTCCCACTAGTCTCATTTGGATCAAGCATCTCACACCAAAATTACTTTCTTCTTTTGGATTGTGGTTCAAAATAAAATTCTCACCATCGACAACCTTTAATCCAAAGAAATTACCATCTTAAATAGATGCTACCTCTGTAATTCCAACTTCAAGTGCACCCATCAACTTTTTATTTCCTGATCCTTTTCTTTGAGTGTCCCCCATTCTAGCCTTAGTTCCTTTGGTATTGCTTGGACCCACCCCAATTCCATCACTAACCTTTGTCTCCAATGGCCTTCTCCCTTCTTCGATCAATACCTCAAATCTCTATGATCCTTTTGACTTAATTTTTATGTGAAATTTAGAGAGAGAAATTTTAGAGCCTTTCACAATGTCTCTAAGGGACATATATTTGTTGGACTATGAGTGTTTTCTGCATCTAAAGAAAATTCTTATTTGGTTTGGCTCTCAATAACCCATTACAGAGTCTATTTTGTTGTTTCTTTAAGTCTCGCCCTCCCCCTTGCCCCTCCTAGTGCTCCTCCTATTGAAAGATATGAAATCAAGTGTTCCCCTCCCTCTATGGGTTGGATCAAGTTGAATTTTTATGGATCAACTAAAGGTAACCTTGGACATGCTAGCACTAGTGCTGTCTTTAGAGATAATTAAAACCAAATTCTTCATGCTTATGCTAAAAAAATTGGTATTCAAACAAATTAGTTTGATGAGGCTAGGGCACTCTACCAAGGGTTAACTCTTCTTGATGGTCTCCCCTCATCTAGTATCATCATAGAGGGTGATTCAATGAACATAATCAATTACCTCAAAGGAGCCCAACCTCCCTCTTGGAGTGTCCAAAACCTCATTGAAGAATCCAAGAGATCTTTATAGAAACTTAGCAACTATGTTATTCAACATGTTTATCATAAGGAAATTCAAGTTGTAGATGGCATGGCCAATTTGGTTTTATCCCAAGGTGCAACAAATTTTTTCAATCCCTAATTGGAGATAGCCCTACCAGGAGTCGCTCTTTGCTTTAATCCCTCTATGTTGACTCCATTTATCACTATGTTTCTCTATGTCATGGATTGGTCTTTCCCTTATATGTTGATTCTTATTGTGCCTCTAGTGTGGATCATCTCTATGGATATGTTTCATTAGATCACTCTTTCCCCTAAGCCTTGGATCATTCTTCGTATGATCCACATCACCCGACTAAGACCTTGGTCATGGGTCAGCATTGGGATTTTCCATATCATGCTTTTTTACCCCTATCCCAACCTCACTATGTCTCCATTTCCACCCTCCTCATGGCTCTTATTGGAGAGTTAATCCCCATAATTGATCTACCAATCACCTCCATGTTGACCCTATTCTTACCATCATTGTCCAGTCCTTTATAACCCATCATCACCTTTTTTGGTAATCATTCCTAAATATGGATATGTTTTTTAAATCACCTCACTCAAGATTTCTTGTGGCCCTTCCACATGACTTTCTCGTGTTGGTTTATGAAAAAATTGAGGACTCACATTGCAAGTATATTTTCCTCATTGGTTACCACCAAGTCAAGTCCTCCATCTCCTCCTTTCCAATGTAGGTGATAAAATTAGAGAGGATTTTTTGGCATGAGGATGATCATCAATGGCTATGGTGGTGCTTCATTTCTAGGAGTATTGGCATGCACAATGGAGGTTTTTCAATTATTTCAGGTAACCAAATCTCTATCCCTTTAAGATTAGTTTAGTTTTTGCTTATTTCATATTGTATTCAGCTCCACCCTGATATCTCCTTAAACATTGGTTATATGTTCATTCTCTCTTGGTGATTCATGGAGAATTGTGTTGCGAGCTCAGGTCACAATCTTTGCCTTCCCTATCACCATCCTATTCTTGGCCCCCTCTATTTTCCCATTTTCTACCTTGCTTCCCCCATATTCAAATATGGTTGACCATGACTATAGGTTTAAGTCCAAAGTTATTCAAATAGACACATTTGTTAAAGATATTTTCAAGGACCACAGGCTCCTCCCATTTCTCCAAAATTTTAAGGTCAATAACATGGAGTTATCTCAGGAGTTGTTTCATTTATGGAAAAATGGTAAATTTTATGTTAGAGGGATCAAGTTCACTATAAATATCAATCTATTAGTAGACATCACAAGGCTCCCTAATCATAGGAATATTATCTAGCGAGAGAAACACTCCCTAGTTGGTGAATTATCATTTTTTCCTGATAAAGGGAATAAGATTGGAAGAGATAAATGTGGTTTAGTCAAAGAGTTGATTCCCAAGTCATGGGATAAGTTAATGATATCTATCCTTTAGTACTTCATGGTGGATGGTCCAATTTCCATACTCAAGAGTTTCCATCTAATATTTTTGAACAATCTACATGGTAATAAGTTTATCAATATATCAAAATAACTTTTTAGGTCCATTGAGCGATCTATCAACAACTTTCAAAAAGGATATTTCTCCTTATTGGGTATCAATATCACCATCTTATCATCTGCAATCATGTTCTTTGGAGGGAATCTAAAAAGGTAATCATTTATTATGTTTGAAGCTCGTCTATTTATCCTCAGGTTCCTAAGTCTAGTTATTACGAAAGCCCTATCCCATAAGCAATTGATGGAGTTGCCAAAAATCATGTAATTCCAAAAACCAACCATATTTTGGAGTTTGAATCTAAAGTAGAATAAATCTCTCCCACTATGAAATCAAAGTCCCAACACTACTCAACTCATAGCAAATCCTAGTCTAGAAAACGTAAATCCCCTATCACCCTTGAGCAAGCTCTTAAAAATTCGAAGGATTCTTCCACCATGACCACAAAATTAAACATGAGGATGTCTCTATATAGTCCTCCTCTCAAAAGGAAGCTCCTTAGAGTGGCTCCTCCAAGTCATCCAACCATTACTAGCAGAGAATGTGCATCCCTTTCATCACAAAGAAAGGGTACATTTAGGAGTTTGACAATCTGATGAGCGTTATGTCTAGAGAAACTAAAATGAACATGTCTCTACTACAGAGGCCACAGTAATCCTATAAGAATTCAAGAATCAATTCAAGAGTGATCAACAAGTAGACGATGTGGATACCCCTACTCCTGGAGAAGAAAAACGTTGAGCATATCTTTGGGTCTTCTCTTTTATGGTCTTCTCCTTGTCTATTTGGTAGTCTCCCATATTTTGGAGACCCTCTCTTCTCTATTTTAGTTCATGTATGTTCTTTTGACCCTGTCTTAAGGAAACAACCTCCCTTGATCCCAATGTTGGATCTTCTCCTTTTGTTTCTAGGAGACAGTCTCTCTTAATGGTATTTTGATGTAAAAGGTTCAGGGACCCTTTCAAAATCCCTTTCTCCAATAAATAAATAAAAATATAATAAGTAGCTAATAATTTTGTGACTAAAGGTAAAATCATGTTTGTCACTCTCAAAATATATAAATCAATGTTTTGTTAATGGGAAACCACTAATTCATAGTGCGAGAGAGATCAAGACCCTAAAAATACCCTGTATAAGTTCATATATTTAGTGCATGTAGGATAGTATCCCCTTAAAAATTATGAGGGTCAGGGCATATATTTTAGTCGTTATGCTACTGGCATGATCAATCTATATAGGACTACACTACAACTTTAAAAGTTTGTTAGCTCATTTATGCATCAATGACAAAGAGAAGCATCATGTCCTAATGCACATTAGTGACCTACATAACTAATTTTGCTTAAAGATAAAATTATTATTTGTTAAAATTTGGCACAAGCTTATAGAGTTATGACCAAGATAAAAGAGAAACCAAAATTAAGCATAAGATCCTTGCATAGTCTCTACACAATATTGCCATATTTGTAGAGATAATAAACTTCTATGTAGAAAATTTATTATCAATCTAAATTATTGAAGTAGTTTGAGATATAGTCTATGCAATAAAACTACAATCTCAAGTTGTAAAGGACAACAACAAAAGTAACAAAGGAGGAAAGTAGTGTCATCATCGTAATAATCATATGCAAAGTTATTATGTATGTAGTAAAATATTGTGGTGGTACTCTTGATCACATGCAAGCATCAAAAAAATGATAATGAACTTAATGTTGTATGATTGAAATCCAACACATAATGTATAAGAATGACCTTAATTTTTTATAATGTTGAGAAATGAAAACATTTATTTCATGCTCATTGCTATATAAAAAGAAATCATCTCTATCTCATATAAAATTTGGGACTTAGATAAGGAAGGGTTTCATCTGACGACGGGCGGGAAAGCTTCTACGGGAGAGCACGGTAACGCCAACAGACTGAACTAGGGGCACAGCAAGGTGGAGGGAGGGTGGTCAGAGACCGAGGGTGCTAAGGAGTCCTCTCCAACCGAAGAGGATGTAGGTCATGACAAGGATCCACCAAACAAATGGGGAGGTGGACCTCAGAAGTCGTACGCTCAGGTAGCGACTTCAAAAACCCTTAGCGGTCTACTCTCCAAGGAGTTGTTTCCTTCCGAGGACGAGTTGTACATCTTGGTAGAAATTCTTTCAAGCTTTATGGAATTCAAAAAATTTACCCTCATCGGTAAGTTTATTGGCGGCCGTCCC
Organism: Wollemia nobilis; assembly: GCA_028583015.1. Lineage (NCBI taxonomy): Eukaryota > Viridiplantae > Streptophyta > Pinopsida > Araucariales > Araucariaceae > Wollemia > Wollemia nobilis. Next base: position 244,657 of record JAQPPZ010002437.1, read on the forward strand.
GACATGGAGACCATTCGCAAGTGGGCGGCAGGTAAATGGTGAACCTCTGGTCACATGGAGTTGGCGGCCTTAACCCGAGGTTTTTTTGTGATTAGACTGAATAACAAGGAGGACTACTATAAAATCCTGGCTGGTGGTCCCTGGTTCCTAGGCTGCAGAAGTCTCTTTCTAAGGAAGTGGGGTATGGACTTCAACCCCGATACCCAAAATATCAACATTGCTCCAATATGGGTTAGACTCCCGAGTCTCCCCCTCTTCTGTTGGCATGAAAATGTAATCAGAGGAATTGCATGCTCCATTGGTGAGTTGGTTACCATTGACCCTCCCACAAAAGCTCAAACCAGATTTGTTCAAGCTCGGTTCTGCGTTCTGGCGGACTTGGAGGCTGACCTTCCATCATCCATCACTCTCCGGTCTGGAGATATCATTCTCCACAAGCAAGCCATTGTGTATGAGAATAGACCAACTTTTTTCCCCCAGTGCAGTTCTCAAGGGCACCTCTAGTCCAACTATCCTCTTCAAAATCCAAGGATGAAGAAATGAGATTCCAGCAACCCCTTAGAACATGGTGAAGGTCAGACAAAGCACCCTGCTGTGAAAGGGCATGAATCTCCAGGCCCGTCTAGGGACCATCCCGAATCCTCCCACCCGATGGAAGCAGTATCCCCCCAAACGGTCTCTGAGTCGTGTGGTGCAATCCCTCACCTTGGACCACAGGAGGAGAAGGACTAGTCCCTTCCCCAAATCACCACACAAGAAAATTCACACAAAATCTTGGACCATAACCACCCCGAGTCCCAAAATGTGCTAGAATATTACCTACTAGGAAGAAGGGGTGAGTAGTCTGGTAATATCAGCCCTCGTAATACGAGGAGCCAAAAGCAAGGTGTTGATTTTGGTAGTGAAAGGAAGCAAGGTCGTCCCCCCAACAAAGACAGGTGGGACAAGGAGATGGCGGTAGATGTTGCAAATGGTACTCAACGGCTACTTTTTCAGGATGATTCTGATTCCCAGATGGGTGACTCGTCTGTCCCAAAACCTCCCCTCCAGCAAGGAAAGGGAGGTAAGAAGAATATCAAACTGTTGAGATGAAAGTCCTCTCATGGAATGTGAGAGGGCTTAATGCAGCTGCCAAACGGAGATTGGTGGCTGATCTCAGAAAGAGGACGAATCTGTCCATCCTAATTTTGTAAGATACTAAGACCGATGCTATCTCTTCTACCAGAGCTGCTAAGGTCATTTGGGCTAAGGAAAAATTCCTCTCCAGTCCTGCGGTGGGAACGGCAGGTGGTCTCATGATTCTTTGGGATCCAGAGATTTTTGAGGGTAGCCTTCTCTCAACTTCCAGCAGGATTATCAATGTTTTGTTTCATTCCAAAGCCATTAACTTTTCTTATATCCTGTCCAATGTGTATGCCCCAAACTCTGTCTCGAAGAGAGTAGAAATGTGGAAGGCTATTTCCCAGATGAGGGAAACGTTCTGTAATTTCCCTTGGGTTCTAGGGGGAGATTTCAACTGTCCTCTTCACCCATCTAAAAATAAAGGAGGATCGGACCACTCTAGCCACAGTCTGGAAGACTTTCGAGATTTTGTTGCCACCAATAACTTGCTTGACATTGACCTCAAGGGGGCATCCTTCACTTGGAGCAACAGGAGGATTGGGAGCAATCTTATTCAAGTCAAGCTTGACAGATTCTTCATATCCCAAGAGGCTATTCCCATACTCGGTGCGGCAACTCTCTTAGCCTTACCAAGGATTGGGTATGATCACAATCCTATTCTCCTGGAGACGGTTGATGGGCTTGTTTTTAAAACCCCCTTCAGATTTGAGTCCATGTGGATTTCTCACAAGGACTTCAGAGGGTTGGTTACGGCCTGGTGGAAGCAGAAGGTAGAAGGTTTTGCTTCCAAGAGAGTGGCCTTAAAACTCAAGTTAATCAAAAGGAATTTGAAAACATGGAACAAGGAGGTGTTCGGCAACATTTTTGAGTCCAAAAGGTCCATTTCTGCGAACCTAAAATTGGTGGAGGAAAGAATGGAGCTCGAAGGTTACACTGATTGCCTCAGGGAGGAGGAAAGGAGGCTCTTGGTGGATTATCATTCTATTCTTGCAAGGGAAGAAACTTTCTGGTGCCAAAAATCTAGGGACCTCTGGTTGAGAAATGGAGACTCCAATACGAAGTTTTTTCACGCGTCAACTTTGCGGCACAGAGGGGCTAACAAAATTAGGGAAGTGGTGTGCAAGGATGGACGTGTTACCAAGGATATTGAGGAAATCCGAAGTGAAGCGGTTGACTTCTTCTAGGATCTGCTCGGTGTTCCTCCCGACAGTGATCTCTAGGTTCAAAAATCTCTATTGGATAACTTCCCAGTCAAAGTTCCTCCCAAGGTAAGCTTTAAGCTTCTAGAGCCTTTTTCTGTGTCCAAGATTAAAGAAGCTTTGTTCTCCATGCAACCAGACAAGGCCCTTGGGCCTAACGGTTTTCCCCCCCATTTTTTTCAAGTTATGTGGGATGTTGTGGGCTCGGATGTGTGCGAAGCAATTCAGGAGATTCAAGCCTCCAGATCCATCCATCCAAAACTAAATTCTACCTTTCTTGCTCTCATCCCTAAGTCTTCTGCCTGCAAAATTTTCTTTGATTATCGTCCCATTAGCCTGTGCAATGTTTTTAATAAAATCTTAACCAAGTCCATAGCCAACCGTCTGAGGTCCCTTCTTCCCTCCTTGGTTGGTCCTTCTTAGGGAAGCACCGTGAAAGGTAGAAACATTCTCGATGGTGTCATCACCATCCATGAAACCCTCCATTCTGCTCACCGCTCCAAAAATGTTGCTCTTTTCCTCA